>OZ007547.1:85111-439055 GCA_963931895.1 Eupithecia pulchellata | reverse complement strand
TAACCTTTTCTAATAACCAATACGAAATATTAGTTAAAAATAGGCTTAGCAAATTAGCATACCTAGTACTGTCGTGCGCGAGTGTACCCATGCGCGAACATACCCCTTCCACTTTCTTCCAGCGTTCTTTTCACGTGACGCAAGCTATACGTATATACTTCTGTCTATCAGCTCTGCCTGCACTACAAGGGCAAAAATCAATAGAGGTGCGCAAAAATGTATGTAATATCGTAGCCCAATAACACAAGCTCTGCGTCTCTCTCAAATAATCTGTATGAATTGTTCAACATTGTGTATTCATTCAGTATTAGCTGTGGACGTGCGTATGAACTCACTGGAGGCGGTTCTCGTCGGGGCACAGGTTGGCGATGCTGGTCTCGAAGTGGCGCAGCTTGCGGTTGAACTGGATGCCGTCTTCGGACGGGGAGAACTGCTCCAACTGGAACCAAACAAATATTTTATTTCATTAAAAATGTAAATCAAAGTGCTTTATTTCCTTTATCCTGTATGTAGTGTTCCTTTCTTGTAGATGTATTTTGTTACAGTACAATAATAGTATCGAGACATCCCATTTCATGAAATGTATGCAGTTCCATTATAGGTATATGGAACTTATCAAAATCAAAGTGCTTTACTTCCTTTAGACCTTACAGAACTCTTGGACCTGTCACAAATTACATTAGTAATACTGGGTAATAAAGTGATCACTTTGATTCATTATTCACTTCAATCTTTTTAAGGTAAAGTAAAGAAGCGAACAATAAACCTCTACCTTGTTAGTTTTCGAGTTGGAGCATAACTTTTTTGTCATTTATATAATCTGATACTTTATAGTAAGCCTTTTTGCAAAGAACAGAAAAATCATTTACTATCGTGATTACATGAAAAATCAAAGATACTGAGACAATGACAATACCGAAGCTTTATAAACTGTCATTAAGACTCAGCTGATGGATAAATTTCCCATACAAACATAATAACAAATACCATGTACTGCTATTATTTGTATTAGAATAGTATTAATCTATTCTAATACAAATAATGAAATTATAAATGTTTGCAGAACAACTCCACTGAACTGTGATCCCAACCTGCATGCCCAGAGTGTGGATTATGAGCAATAATCCCCAAATGATAAATAACGCCATCTATGGCGCTCATAAGGGGAGGCCTATGTCCAGCAGTGGACTATAACATGCTGTTTATCACAAATACAGAACTAGGAAGACTCACCAGCAACAGTAACGGTTGGTACTGCTCATCGATATTCAACAGGTCTTTGAGCACTGCGTCGTCCTCCGAAGAGATGTTGTCGAGGAGGTCCGTCTCGGAGACGGAGCGCGAGGCGCGGCGCGAGCGCGGCATGTCGGGGGAGCGCCCGGGCTCCGCGGGGCACGCTGCTGCGGGGGCGGCTACGGGGGGGATTGTGCAGTTATTTGTATAGAAATGTATTTGATCGGTTTTAAGCACTGCTGCGGGATGGAGAAACAGATCTTTGCACTTATTCCAACATCTATATCAATGTGTATTTAATCGCTTCTAAGCGGTAAGGTCCATTGTACTTGTCTCTTGTTATGTACATGTTTATGGTGCACTTAAAGCATATTAAGAAAACAGCCGTATGACTGAGTGTCTCCAATCCATATCAAAAGGCAGAACCAACTATAAAATAAACAGCTGTGTGTGTTAGATGTGATCTCCAGCTAATGAGATGGTGAGCTCACCTGCAGCCCTAGGGCTGAGTTCAGACGCGGCGCGCGGTTCCTCTTGCTCGCCCGGCCGCGCTCTGCTGTGTCGCCCCGTGTAGCCACGCCCGCGGCCACCGCTTGACATATTATGTACGCTGGAAAACAATTATCATGGTTACAACCTCTTTGCTTAGTAGCTTCTCTTCATGGTGCACAACCTCTTTATTTTTTTTTCGAATGGACTATAATGCTGTTGACCGCAGATGGCCATGACAGCGTTACCGGACTTTTGGCGGGCGCAGAGGGCGCCACACCGGTAAAGTTAGGTTGGGGCAACACGCGCAAGGGCCACCACTTAGGTGCGAACCTCGGCTTGGGCTGTTGCCAGATGCTATAAGAGGGTATGGAGGTTTCGCCTAGGTGCACTCGTGCACCTATGGGCGGAAGCGGGTAATTCTTCGACCCCGCATACGGCGGGGTCGGTTTTTGGTCGTGTGTGTAGTGTGCGGAAGCGAATCGGTACTGGTTGACGTCACCTCCGGGTTAGCGGCGGTGATTGAGTCAACGGGGTCATCGAGAACGTGTCTCGGTCTACGGAGGAGAGGTGGACAACCTCTTCGCAGTGTACCTTCTCTAATACCCTAGTGCCAGACTCTATGGTCGGAGGCGGACCAGGCTTGGTATACATGATCTTGTTTTGGGAAGACCTGTATCCAGGGCTGATGATGAACCTCTGTACAAGAACTATATAAAGAATAGAAGCTACATCTGCCCACAAATCCACCAATGAACATGCCTCTTAAGAACAAGGGGGGAGGTTACATATTAATCATCACAATCAGCGGGGTGACAGGTGATCGCAGTGGAGCTGTTAAAAATTAACAAAAGGAAGCTGCTGCTCTTTCTCTGATAGGTTTATGTAGTTGAAGATGCCGTGCCTTAAGTCCTGGCCACTACAGTTAAAGCCTATGTGAGCCCTAATATAATAGTTTGAGGGCTTATATTTAGCCTATAGGCTAAATATTTGTCAGACATGGATTTCCCCCAAGACGTGCCATACCTTTGAAGCAGGGATGACTTAATATAAACTCTATAATTTAAAGGTCCCTACTTGAGCTTGAAAGCTGGATGTGGTATGCCCTTACAATGCAGCAGATTCTCTAAGCCAGGCCCATCTATTTGATTTGACTATTTATTTACATGTTTCTTTTGTACCTACATTTAGTTCAACAAGTAAAACCTATGTTTCTAACAAGTCCAAGAGTCCTGTAAGGTCCAAAGGAAATAAAGTGCTGTTATACCTACTCAGTTTGTGAGCACTCACTACTAGGCCTCCTCTGTATATACACAGGAGGCCTGTTTATACAGAGGAGGCCTAGAATAGCGTTATCACCGTTCTTCCACATTGGTTGCCAGCCATTATCCACTTGTGATGTTTTTACTCTTTTGAGCAGTAGAAAATAGGTGTCAGATTTTCAGATTTCAATAACTTTTATTTCCTTGCACTTGCAAAATCAGCACTTATAAAAGTTAATATTTTCCATAAACTATGAGTACACTTTTAATTTTTTGTTAAATACCTTTCCAAAGCCAGGGTGCACCACTAGTATATTATAAAATAAGAAATAAGGTTTCTGACTTTATAATAAATTTTGTGTGTGTCCACCATTAAACTTCTAATGACCAATAGTATATCAATTCGCATTTATAGAAAACTAGCTCCTGCTATAAAATATTAAGAATACTAGTCTATGCCTGTCCGTAAGATATCTTTTAAATCTGTGCCAAATTTTATTATGAGTAGATGTAATGAGGTAACTATAGAATTACTTTCACTTTTATAATATATGTACATATGTATAGCTGCTACAAAATAGCTATTTGTGGAAATTACCATGATTTTTAATTTTTTCGCAATTTAATGGCTACAGGTTCTATAACATCTTCTACAAGTATTGTTATAATAATTTCAAAGTACCGAAGACAAGCTAAACAGTAGTAGTGTATGTAACTGTAGTAGATATGAATCACCCCTCAAGTCCGTTGTAAGTAGTAGTTGAGCCCTATAATGACAGAACTTTATTTTTATACAGATAGGTTAAAAGCAGGGTTTACCAATGCCCTTAATAGAGACTCGGCACTCGGAAACGGTCTAAACACTGACGGTAAAAGTAGTAGATAAGGTGTAAGAGTTCATTCAGTCTGATGGATCGAAGCCTGTTGACAAGCATTCTGAGAGACTTCATTAAGACGCAATGCTGCTTATCCGTTTATAGCACTATAAAATATACAGTGAAATCTAAATTAAATCATCTGATATTTTTACATCATGTTTTATTTATGGATTTTCTGGTTGTCACTTCTCCGTGTGATCATGAAATAGTGAAAAAAAGGTGATATTTGGACCGGTAAAACCGATGACAACTTCATTTGCGTCGCATCGAAAACTTTTGTTGTGATGGTACCTTATGTGAAATAAAATAAGAAAACGATTGTTGGGCATTAAACGCACGATTTAACTTACCAAATAATTATTTTCCACAAACTTTTGCGTTATTTATTTTTCCAGTTGTTTTGTCACGAAGCGGCTGTCAACGTTTCGCTTCCATTTTGGAATTATTAGTGTTGTTGTGGTAAAGTATGATAACGAATGAACTGAAGACTCAATGATAATCGATTAACTCGATTAAAATTACGATTCTAGTGCAGTACTTTTAATTTTTGTAAAATTAATAAAAAAATAAACATGTAAGCTTCTTTGAGTAGAAAATAAAAGAAAAATACCCAAAACAGTAGAATACAGCGCGTAGCTACCATCGAGAGTATTTAACGCGTTCTACTATCGATTACCAACTACACTCTCGGTTCAAAGTCTCTAGCTACTGCCCGCCCTTGCCTATCCCTAGTGGAAAGCCGATCGAAAACCAAATTGACGTTTCAGTGACGCGGGTGAATGTAGCGAAGGGAGAGGGGTGTGTAATACACTGGGGGTGGAAAAGCCAAATTCTGTTTTTCCCTTCTATTCTCTTGTTTTATTTAGTCCATAATGTATTTATTTCTATTTTCAACCGTCTTAAACATCAAAATAAATGTATAGATCCCCTGAACCCCATTTAGTTACCGCACATCTGAATAAAACCCCAGCTGCGACTGTTCTATGTTTTTATTATTGACGTTATTTTTCTGTGCTCGTGACGTAAGCGTAACATAAGTATCGATTCCAAATAATAAAAAATAAATAAAAATCGATAACTACTGTATCCATAGTGTTGTGAAAATACCCAGTGATAAATTAAATATTTAAAAAATGTCTGAAGCACATGAGGTTATAAATTCACACGCATCATCATCATCATCATCAGCTGCTGCACTTTTGAGGAAGGAAAGCGTTGTTGTGGCAGGAGTACCCAGTGATAGTCCAGTGACGGATCCAGGGCAGGTCCGTGGGGGTGCGAGTGATGCGGCTGCAGGAAAGTTCGAGGGGCAACGGGGCAAATCAGGGGCGCTCAAGAAATCTGCACGGTATCGAAGTCGATCCCTGTCGGCGTCATCGGCTGATTCCTATAGTTCTACTTCCTACACTGGTGAGTTTTTTTGCCACTTAAAAGTCTAATACGACATTTTCGAAAGTCAATACCAAAGTGTTTAGGTATTTAGTAAACTTTTAAGTTAAACACTGATGTACTGAAGTCATACAATAAAAGATACATTGTATTGCATAGCCTAGACGCCAGCGAGTTAATAAGTCGATCGTTTCTCCTTCTCTTCTCTGAATTCGACAAAATATATCGAGCCTGATACGGATATTTATCGTAACCGACATTGACATGATTTTACAGGAGGCGTTTTTTTTAATTTAAATTTTATGTGTAGCTTCTACATTAATGAGATGAAAAATTATTCTATGTTATCGACTATGCTCTATCTGTTCATTATGTAAATATTCTAAAAATCGCCTAAATAATAGGAGATGTGTCGCTTACGATACAAAATCAGTGCATGTTTATTGTTAATTTTTCATTTTGTCGCTTACGTTATAAGGTTTTCGTGTTAGAATTTATCAATAAATCACAAATGAAAGGACTGAAATAAATATATATAATATTGTTTAATCCGTAAAAAAGTTATCCTTACCTACATTAAAATTATATTAGGTCTTCACCTATGAAATTTCCGTTTTGTATGAAAAAATTTAAACGAATTTTTTTCATGATTGTATTTTTTATTTGTATTAATCGAAGTAATCTAATCACCCATGCAATCAATGCATCTTTGCCAACGCAGTGGCAGTTTATTGATGCCCTTAAAGAAATCAGCAGGACGGGAGGCAACAAATTCTTCAAAGGCATTTTGTACTGTCTCTCGGGTAGGTATTGAATTTTTTTCCCGCCAAGAAGTTATCCAAATTCTGGAAAAAGTAGGTAGCCTGTAGGCGCAAGGTCTGGTGAGTAGGGCGGATGACAACCCCAGTTCTTGCAACTGCTGTGCAGTATGAGGTCGTGCGTTGTCGTGCAGGAGCAGCGGAGAGGAGCGATTGACCAATGCTGGTTGGAGATGTGCCAGCTTCTCCATCATTGTGTTCAGTTCTTCACAGTACACATCTGCAGTAATGCTCATCCCATTTGGTAAGAAGCTGTGATTAATAATACCGGCGCTAGACAACAAACAGTGACCATCACTTTTCTAGGGGTGAGTTTTCGTTTAGGGGATTGTTTAGGTGCTGAACCAGGATCCAACCAACTTGCTTGGCACTAGCGGTTATCAAACAGAATCCATTTTTCATCGCAGGTAACAATGCAGTTCAAAATTCCTTCATTTGGTGTCTGTTGAGCAGTGCAAGGCACGTCTCGACGCGTACTTCGCGCTGGCGATCATGGAGTTCGTGGGGCACCCATTTGTCAAGCTTTTTTACCTTGCCAATTTGATGCAAATGGACCAATATTGTTTTGAATCTAACGTGAGCAGAATCTACGTGTAGCGCAGTCATATTAGAGCTAGATGCAGTATCCGTGTACAGATCAGAAGATGAAAAATTAAAACGTCTTGGTCGTTCTTTATTGGGATCGTCCATGATTCGTCAGAGTTAGATCCGCTAAAGTATTTGTCTGAATCGTCGACCGAACTACCTCTACATTATGTCGAATCTGAATCTGGGTACGAGACCAATTTGGGAAAGTCTTTGTTGGCTCCTTCTGCTTCCATGTTCGGTAACTCCAACCACCATAAAATAAAGCAGCTACAGCCTAGCTAGCAGCAGATTATAAAAACATCAAAAAAGATAATATTTCACTAAATTTAGACTCTGCTTAGGATAAAAAATAAGAGAATAATCCAATATCGAGCATCTGTAACTGATAAAAGATAGTTTATTAGTCACCTGGGGCTAGGTGCTGATTTATGTGAATTGACCTATCATTATTAATTAAGTATACTTGATCCTTTGTATAGTATACCTAGGTACTTTAATTTTTCACTGAGTAACTGATTTATTAGATAAGCAAATCTGTTGTTTATACAACAAAAGCCTATCTGGTACTGCCTATCTGGTAGTACATTTCACACATCATTATCTAGCCCCACAGTAAGCAGAGGTTGCCGTATGGGTACCATTATAGGTATATACTACATAAACACCTAGACCCGGAAGCAATTCATGCTGGCCATACAATCATTTCACCCACGCGGGAATCGAACCTGCAACCTTCTTTGTCAAAGGTGGACCTTCGCCCTTCATGCCACACCGGTCGTACTTAGTATCATAATTTAGGTAAGATCATATCTAGGTAGGAACTTTTAGTTAACAAACGGGGAACCCCAGTTAAGCATTATTCAAACGTACGTTCAACAAACCAGTAGCAAAACTTGAGCAGATTCCATAGAGCAATTTTAATTCCCGAAAAATGCTCAAAGTCACCACCATAATCTAGCTGCATTTTATTTTTGTAACTACATATATCTTTTAACTATTTTCTATATTATTCTAAGTAAGTTTTTAAATTAATAGCATGAATAAGTAAGTGATCACGTAGGTAAGTACTTTTAACAACTATCCATTATTAACTTTAGTTACCATAATCTCATAAATAACAATCAGCATAGCAAGATAAAACTGTTAGAATTAAATAAAAAACCTAGTAAAGGCCATGCTGCAGTAGATAATAGTACCTAGCAGTTACTTACATTTTTATCATAAGCTATCACTTTCTTAAAGTACTACCTACTTTAAGAAAGAAATAACGGTCAGTGCCGTCAATGCACTATTACAATTTTGACGTTCAAACCTCCGTTCAAACGTCATTATCTAACGGACATGCTATCTGCGTTTCGTTCCGGAAACATACAACTAAAAATCGTAAAATTCTAGTAGGCTAATTCAATAAAGTATCTCCATTTTCTAAACAACCAAGGATAAGAGAAACATAGAAACGCACATTCATAGAAAATTTAGCATCACAATTTTATCGTAACCGACAAAAGTCGCTTACGATACAACTGGTTACGATACTCTCTGTTGACAACATTTTCAAAAGTTTTACTTTTTGTCGCTTACGATAAAACAAACTTTTTGCTGTCATTTCTTTATTTATGCAGCTATCGACCTAGGTGTCTTTGCATTAGAATCTAAATTATTTTAACTTTACGTTAGGGTAAAAAAACGATTTCACGAATTTTGTCGCTTACGATAAATATCCGTATCAGGCTCGATATTTCAAGTATAGAGTAAGTAATAATCATAATTACAATTATTATTACGAGTGTGATTGATGCGATTGTGGACCGTGCCTCAGGAAACTTAGTCCCACAGCCCCCCTCAATCCTTAGTGCATCCCTGTATTTATGTCATGGCTTTATCAAAATTACTCATCAAAACCCGTCGTCAGTATAGTTTCTAACGAAATATTATGGTTTGCCAGTAATGCGTTCCTATTTTTAGAGCAAACGTGCCGTACTTTCCTTTAGGTACTGGCCAAACTGAAGATACAATGTTAGTAAACATTGCCCCCATATTAAACCTAAGAATCACTAGGAATCACTATCTTGTCTTTGTATTTTGACACAGAATTTACATTACTTGTCAATCTAAGCTTAAGTTCTATGCTGTATTTGTATTTTATAGTATTTTTTTCGATTTCTCCGTCGATTATGGGCCGATTTAGAAAATCGCTATTGTATAGACGTGGTCTCTTACAAATATATGCTCTTGAGAAAACTTATCCCGAAAAAAATATTTTATATAGGTACTAAGGAATTTGAAGACGGTTTTATGGTTTTTTGCAACAGTCAAATTATTAATTATCCTTGATGAATTATCATAGCAAACTTGCTAGAGCAGTTATGATATTTATTAGGCGTTTTATTATTTTGACCATTTTTAAGAGTTGTAAATATTCACGAAAGAAATAAGTTTTGATTGATTTTTATTTATTTTACGTGATGTCACGCCCAGTTGTGCCCAGATATTAATTCACTGTGCCCAGATACTAACTTCGGTTGGTTTTTATATTTAGCGGTATCTAGGAGACGTCTCGGAAGCCAAACATGGGTCTCCTATTTTTTTTCGAAGTCGGTGAAAAAGTCACCTATGCTCCGGCGGCCACTCAATTTTATTTTCCTCACTACATAGTTTAAAACAAAGTTCATTCCCGCTGTCTGTCTGTTTGTCCATGTATACTTAGATCTCTAACACCAACACCACGCAACGGGTTTTGTTGCGATTTTTTTCTAAAGATAGAATGATTCAAGAGGAAGGTTTTTGTATCAGCTTGCACCCGTGCGAAGCCGGAGGGGGTCGCTAGTTGACTATGAGATGAAATAAATAAAGTAATGTTTCCTAAAATTTCATAGAGGAAGCCGTTGGTTTTAAGAATATAGAAGCGAGTCTATCGACTCGAAATATATCGGACCTAAAGGGACCTAACGAGAGTTTCGGTAGTAGGTATTAGTGTCGATGAAAAAAATGTATTCTTTTATTATGTCCTGGATACATACTCTATGATTATCTCAAAGAAAGTAAATGCGTAGACGAAACATGGTCTCTCCGAACTTATACTTTCTCATCCTGTTCATGCAAAGATTGCCTGCAAGAGATCGTATTCAGCGATAAGGCTATTAATTTATACTGTTTGTTGAATTATTTTATAAGCTGCCATAAATATACTATCTATTTGGTACTATATTAACAAGATATTAACCAACCTATTAAGTAGGACTAAGACCTTTTTTGAACAAACCTATTTCGTAGGATTTTGAATCAACCTATTTGCCAGGATTTTGAACCAACCTCTTTCATAGGATTAAGGCCAACGTGGCGGTCTCTCAGGCCATCTCCAATCCACACCAATACTTAATCTAATAACCAATACTTAACTTCAGTTGAATTATCTGTACGAAAAGTATGTAGTGTAGGCATGTATGTACCTACACTACATACTTTTCGTAGTAACGGAACCTAATACGAGGGGAAGTACATCAGTTCCCGAACGGCGAACGTCCGCCAGCGACTTAGGAGGTTGGGGATTCGATGCCCGCCTCGGTCAAAAATTCATACGATCTGCAGTTCACCTGGATGTTTTCTATGTACAGTAAAAATACCTATCCATGCAGTGTATTGTTTTATTTTATTTATATATTAGTCAAAACACAAGCTGTGTCTTGGGGCTAGAAGATGCTGAGTGAATAGTCCAACACTATTTATTTATATTGATTCCCTCGTACTAATCCAATCCATGTGTGGTGGTGAGGAGGTACCTAGCTAGCGCTACCTAGATTCTGGATAATGGCACGTTTATTGGGTTTCTCATGTCTTGTTTGGCGTAGTTCGTTTTATACCCATATCTTAAAATCAAATGTGCTAATCAATATATCCAATTATCACTTTTGTGTAGTGGGAGTAGAACCTGCAACTTTCAACTTTCAACTTTGCGCACCACCGCGCCATAAGTTTTTGTGGTAGCACTACGTGTTGGGGTTCACCCTTTATGTTAATACTACCTCTAGTTGTACCTTCAAGTATTTATGTTACTTCTTGTAAATTACTTTGATTTTAAACTTCATAAAATCAAAGGTAAATTATTATTATTAGTTTCACAGAAAAAAATAATTACTTTCGATTGCTCCAAACTGAACCTAAAACCATTATCATTAGAGTAGATTTTGCTCTACAATATATCGAATCACGAAAGAAAATTGGAATACGTTTGAATAAAGAATTTCCGTGAATTTCCTAACAACCGCGAAACATCAACCGCTTGACCAATCAATGCCATGCAGTATACTGCAGCGGGCTCGCTTAGTGTGGAGCTGGCTTCTGCTGACGCTACCGCGATTTTTGTTTTGTTGTGATGTTACGTGATGTTACTGTTGTGATGTGTGTGTTTTTACTGTTTGTATTCTATATTCAAAATTATATTGCTTAGCAAAAATATTACAGGGTTCTGTAAGTATTATTGTAGCTTGAAGACAGAGATATGGCAACAAATTTTATGCGCTTTGACTTTATAATCTGTGGTGCATTGAGCGTGATAATTGAGCTGTAGGTAGGTAAATCTAATTGCCGAGCTAGAAAATTAAAGTGGTAGAGTTTGTATAGTAGGTAGGTATAAGGTAGTACTATAGCTAAGTTAATCTGTGGTACCAGTTAGTAGGTAAATATTTATGAAGAATGCGAATTTTTGACATAATTATTGGGTTGCCGTTAGTACCTCACGTAAGGTATTTTGAAAAACCTGTTGCTTTCTATCAAAATCTATCGAAGTTTTTAGGAAAGAAGATATTACTAATTTTATGAAAAAGAACACAAAGTACAAAGGTCAACTTCAACTTCAACTTCTTTTTTTTACGGAAGTACAAAGGTCAAAGTCATGAGCAGCTCTGCCCTCTGTTTTAGTTATTAAAGGTGTGTTACAGAAGGCAGCGTGGGGTTGCCATTAAAGGGTACATAGATACCTACATTGTTAGTATTTTTAGAAAAAATAAAATAATTAATGGCCTCTGTGCTATGCCCCACGCATGCCTCCCAAAGGACCGGGTCACTATATGGCCCGTGATCATGGAAATGAGATACAATAATAATTACGAAAAACACTGAACACAAAATAGAACACAAAATAAAAAAACTTGACTAGACAGTTAAACATAATAAATGCCAAAAAAATAATGTATTGTATTTGTGTTAAGATAAATATATAATTAGGTTGGTAAGGTAGGAAGTTTGTACACATTATGTAATTATGACAGTTTTGAAATAATTCTCTTGAAGCCATTATTTTGCACTTAGTTTATTATTGTTTATTGAATAGAGGCACAGCGTAAATGAAGTCGTAAATAATTCCAATTACGAGAGATTTTCTAGAAAACCCATAAAAATGTTATTGCTCTTAATGGAATAGAGCTTCCGCGTCAAATCTCCATGGGGTCTCTCAAGAAATAGGTCGGTATAAACCTACGTGATGTTAAAAACAAGTACGACGAGCGCGAGTGTAACTCGCGCGTCGAGGGTTTTGAACTTTTGTCGTATAGGTATATTGACGACGTCTTGGCGCAGCAGTGGGCCAAGGTCCGCTTACGACGCAGAAGGTTGCGGTTTGATTCCCGCCTCGGGACTAATATTTGTACGATCTGCAGATTATTTGTTCGGGTGTTCAGTCCTTTTATACGAGTAAGTACACAAAAATATATCATCTAATGTGATACTTATACTTTATTAAGTATAACAGCTATCGTAGTAGTACCAATAACACAAGCTTTGCTTAGCTTGTGGGTAAATGATGCTGTGTGGATTATCCAGGATACATTACTCTTCACAAAAAATCTTGGAGCGCAGTGGAATACATTGAGTATGGACTTTGAAATTTTGAGAACAACGGTTTTGGAGCGCTGTTGAACTACCCATTACAGTTACTACAGAGATTGTGGGTAGGTAAGTGGGTCGGTACCTACATTTTTTTTTTCGATTTTTTCAACGTATTTCGCTAAGTATGAAACTTAGAGGGGGGCAATCTTCGGAGATAGGGGATGGGGGGGGGGGGATTGGTCATTAATTTGACCTTTTTCAAAATATTTTAAAAAGTATAAAATCTACCAAAATTTCAAAAACTATTTTGGAATCTACAAACCACTACCTTTCATTTGATACTATTTGATATTACTTTCGACGCGCTGTAGGTCCCATTTAAAATTTAGATTTCCAAATTTGTAGGTACTGAAAATCTTCATTTTGATATTTCATTTATTTTCATTTATTTGTATATACTCGTACATACATTACCTTAGTAAAACAGTTGCATTATTAACCGACTTCAAAATGCAGTCGACGAATCGATTTCTCTGTAATTTAGCGACCGATTTTGATAATACACTTCGTTTACAATTGTATACGTAGAGCTTTGTTCTGAAGTAGTCTCATACTAAAAAAAATATTCCGCAGGGTTAAGTAACTAGCAAAACAAAAAAAAAAATAGCTAAAAATTAAGGTGTTTTGTTATTCAAAACAATTAAATTATAACTACTACAGTAAAGATAAGATTTGAATTTACAATAATTAATCCTAAGCAAAAGGGAAAACGTGTATTAACTCGATAAACCACGTCACGTCTGTCTGTACTAATTTGACACCCGGGGCACGGATGTTGAACTACCAAAAAATGCCTATGCTTAAGCCATAATTTCAGAAATAGGCGGAAACACACCTAATTTAAATACCTAATAATTTAATTGCAGAAATGCTTTTTTGCTATTACATATTTGGACTTTTTTACAGATATAATAGTCATGCCAAATCATAAAGTTAGCCATGTACATCTAGTTTATATTGAAAGTCAAGTTTCATACGATATCCATACGATGTCCCACATTAGAAGCGCTATAAATAAGAAGATTGGATGAATATTTTTAAACTTACGCGATCTGAACACATAATTATTAGTACTATGTTAACGAGTATTTATCGCGCAAAAAAAAAAAAACGCGATAAATACCCGTTAAAATAGTAGGTGACTATTATAGGCTGATGATGATGTGATGGCAATGCTGATGCGCTGCGCCAGATACCGACATAGACAAACATATTCACAGGGTTATTGCGTGAATTTCACATAGAAATAATGTCTTTAGAAATGAAGTTTGAAAGTCCAAGCTTCAAATATTATCAAGCTATAATCTACAAGTGTTTAATGTGTCGTTCCGAGAATCGACAAAATAATACTTTTTAAGATTACTATCTAAGAAGCCTTGTTAATCGTTACTTTAAATTGAGTCAACAAATTGATTATGATCCGAATCTGAATGACATTGACAAATCATTAATAAATGATAAAATAAATACCTAATGCCGGACAATCCACACAGCATCATCTAGCCCCAACCTAAGCAGAGCTTGTGTTATGGGTGGAACTAGATGACTGAAATACATAATGCAATAAATTACATTGAAAGTTATATATTAAAACTTTTAAAACTATCATGGTTATTAACACTACCTAAAGTCATTTATAACGGGATATTTACCATCAAACAACTTCAGTTGTTCCGTGATCATGGCGCATGTAACTGTGCCGAAATATTGGAAAACTCAAAACTCTAATCATGGTAAATATCCCGTTATAAATGACTTAAGTTATATTTTATTATAATATACCTATAGAAAACGTCCATAGCAGTCAGAACAAATATCTGAAGATCGTACAAAGATTTTTGCCGAGGCGTGAATCGAACCCGCAATCTCCTGCGTCGCAGGCGGACCTTCGCCCACCGCGCCACAGAGGTCGTCGCACAATATCAACGTTTAACTGTTAACATGAGTTGTTTTATGACAGAAACTAATCTTTATTTGATAACATTGTCACAAGTCACCGCAAACGAGATACAAATAAATAATAATGTTGGACAATCCATACAGCATTATCTAGCAAGAGGCTAAGGAGAGTCAAAAGTGGCCCATTAGTCAATTTGCTCACTGATTGGTTGTTCGTATATATTCTAGCTTTCGCTACATCAGTTGTAGCTTTTAATGAAATTATCTCAGATGTATTCAAAAGGCTATAGTATAGGGAAATTAACACCTTCATGTTTGATGTATGAAAGCTTCTTTCAATACGTAGATGGAAGTGTAATCATCCGATTTGTCTTTTCTGCTATGCCTTTTACACATTATTGATATCGTGTTTTTTATAGTGTTTTTATCGTGTTTTTGATACGTGTTTTTTACACATTATTGATATCGACATGGCATCACAATTGAAGGTATTATCTAGAGATTGATTGTTTGTTAACTGTAGGTAATTTTGTACACTAACCATCAATTAACTATCACTGTGTTACTAACACTGTGGATGTTATGTCTGAAATTTAAAAAAAAAAAATATTTCAATTCAATAAGCACATTTCCATCGCGCTTCACATCACGCTTGTCGCGGCAACTTCAAATTCTCTTGTGTCTGCCAGTTGCTCGTTTGCACATTCACTAAATGAATGGACATTATTAATGGGGGGTCACGAACGAAGATTTGTCAAATTTGTGTTCACGTCACAGAACAGTGATTCAGTGACTAATGTCAAATGCGTTTCCGATTGGCTACAAGGATCATTTAGCATCTGCTTCTGTAACAATATTTAAAAGTGTACGATTTGTCAAAAATGTAAATGGAACCGTTAAAGCTATTTGTATTCTTTGGATTTCAATGTGACATGCGAGACTTGTACAATATCCATCAAAATAAAACACAGTAATGGGGGCATAGAGTCAGTAACCGATAAATACTATAGCTTTTTTTTTTCTTCAACAATTAATCAACACAATCTCCTTGGACTTTTTTGTTCAAAATAAATATTTATTTGCAGACCGGGTTACAAGATGCTATACTTATATAAGATGTCCCATGCGATGACTTACCAGCTAAATGGTGTGCAAAATTATATAATAATACCAAATATACATGTAATTCGGGAAATTTATTAATGTAATGTCAAAGATAAGGCTTAACTCCCGTTGGTTTACATTACATTTTATGGCTTGATACAAATTGCTGTGCCTGCCTACTCTAATAATATCCAGCATAATAACCGACCGCGTGTGAATGACTGCTATTCACGAATCAATACCTCAGTTCAGTGGCTCAACTAACTCATTATGTATGTAGAGTTGAAAATTTCGCCTCTAAAGGCTTTTCAAGGTCAGAACAATACATACGTCTATTGTTTCATATTTGTAATAGAATGAAATAGGAAACAAAAGATTTATGTATGGTTCTTAGCTGAAAAAGTCTGTCAAGGTAGGAATTGTTCGATACAATCGCGCTCCAATTCTGCAGATCGTGCGCGTCTCCTGGCCGATTCTAAATGGGAGTCAGGAAATTGGTTGCAAGCACTTCCTTCATATAACACTGGCAATTTATTGGATCCTACCTCTATATCTTTCCGTAATGCAACATTATCTTCAGTTGGGTGCAAAGTGTTGCGCGCCTCATCAATGCCAGTGCGGTACTGCTGTCGAACAGCTTGGTCATCACGAATTATCGAGCACCAGGGATATCTGTCGGACATCTCGCCATGCCAGTCATAAGGACATCTTCTGGCGGGCCTTTGTCACCGCTAACGTACCAGCTATTCTCGAACCGAATGGTCTGTTGCGTGACGATGGTAAGAGGCCCAACGGTACAACATTTGTTTTTCCCATGGGAGTTGGGGAGGACCATTGTGTGGGACGCTACTTGCGTCGACGAAGATGGGCGCTCCCATCTTCCGAGGACATCCGTGAGGGGTGGTGCGGTGGCATTTTTGGTTGAGGATGTCAAGAGGCGCACATATGCAGGTCTCGACAGAGGCTTCACATTTGCTGCCCTTGGATTCGAGACCCAAGGTCCGTGGGGAAACCAGGTTCTCCGGGTTGGGCGCGTCTGGTCGAAGCGACGTGACCCGAGCGCTGGTCAGTCTGGCGCAGCGCATCAGCATTGCCATACAGCGAGGCGATGCAGCTAGCATCTTGGGGACATTTCCGACTGGTGTCTAATATGTCAAGCTACCTATAGTTTGTTTGCAATAGTCTGCAGTTAGCTCAATTTTTCAATTGTAAATACTAGTTCTAATTTGGTCAAGTATTTTATTGTAATTTTCTTTGTTAGTAAATATTTATATACCTACTATACTTCCTAATATTATAAAGAGGAAAGATTTGATTGTTTGTTTGAATTGAATGATTCCGAAATTTCTGGACCGAATTGTATAAAAACTTCAATAATGTGACCAACGTATACGTGTGCTAAATATTCCGGCCCTGCAAGGGATGGACCCGATAGTTCATAAATATACAAGAAAAGGTTGCATACCTCTTGAATTTGGATCTCTACGATCTCTACATCTTTGGATTCGTGATTATGATTATGAATTTGAACCTTTCTTTCCGAGAAATATAGTTCTATTTCGCAAACTCTTACAAGATTCCTAGGTACAGTTCGTAAACGACAAAAGTCGTACAGTATCGACTTTGCTTTAAGCGTCGGTTTAAATATAGCTTTGGAGCGTAAATCGTGACGTACATTTCCACAATAGCTACGTAAATGATTGCGCCATTGCAGGATTTGCTACGTTTAGCCCCAATTACGTAGTGTCTGTGTGTCCGTGTGAATGTCGAGGGAAGTGGAGAGAAAGAAGAGAGATCGTTAAACGCTTTTCAGGCGGATACGACACGTTTTACTTTGTGTGGATGGATTTGGATAGACTGCCTGCGGTTTTGTTCACAGTTTTCCTGCATATGCAGGTTTACATAATTTCTTATGCAATCTTTTTTTTAAGTTAGTTTATAAACGTCGGGCCGTGGCAAGTTTATGCCACGTTATAGGCTATGTAACGTCAGATAAAACTGGAGGCTTAACGAGATAGAGGGGTCTAAGTAAGGGTCTACAGGGATAAGATTCTAATATGATTCTAATGATGAAAGAATTTTTCAAATCGGTCCATTAGTTTTGGAGCCTATTAAATTATATATATAAACTATTAAATTTCCCGATTGATAAACATATTTTACCAAGCAGATAATACTGGTTTTTATTTGCTAACCAAAAATATTATTTCCTCTCCCTCACAAATTAGAGTCTAACCTTTTAATAAATATGATTTATATTTAAAATCGGGCGCTACGCCCCCATGAACTCCTTTGAAGCAGCTGAAACCAAATTATTAAGTACCTCTATAGTAAATTATTAAGTATATAACCAAATTAATCTACGCAACTTGCGATCGGGCACTCGCACCAAACCGAAAGAACATTCGAAGTGCTAAGTTGGTAGTAGGTAGCTTTAAATAGGTATTATAAATAAAGCATGAGGAACTCCGAACGTAAAATATCTATTCCGAATATTTTGTAATTGCGGAAAAAAGAGAAAATCCTTAAGGCCAGGTAGGCCAACAGAGGCCGCACTTTTGTGGTTTTCAAAACCATCTGAGATGTAGGAATACTGATTAAAAATTCTGTAAAAAAGATATGTAATAGTTAAGGATTTAGTCTAGTCAAATTCGCATTCAGATACAAGATTTTATAAACTTCGCTCGGGAAAAAAAAATCTCGAAGTTACCCCTTTTTGAAATGTTTTTTCAATATTATGACTAAACTATGTGATATTTTAAGTTTTTTTTTGTACTCAATTAAAGACAGTAACTATTTCTAGACAAATTCGCAGAGTTTGTCCTGATAAAATGATTTTCAAAATCACTATTTTGAAATAACTACAAAATTCACAAGCGTGGTGGCTTGGCAGACACGATCAGTCGCGCTCTGGCGCTTACAGACGACGGACCTATGTCAATTTTTCCGCTAATTTATGAAGTACGTAAATGTTTCATTTGTTATGCAATTTTAGTCTCTGACACAATGGCGTTAGATTCAATTTTACTTCAACCTTTGACATGATATGTGACGGTCGTAGTGCCATAGTATAAAATCATCGGTATGTAAGGCAGAAAATTAATAAAGGTTATTGTTCTAGTTTAAAAATATATTATCTACTTACTGGAATGATTTATTGAAGCCAATAATATTTAGTTAACTACATTAACATTTTATATATCTATAAAGCATTGACATAATTGTTCTCCTTGATGGTGGAGCCCCCTCCACCATCATAGGTATGGTTTTTTTTACGGAATCGTATAGAGGGCATCGGGGGGACCTAAGGAAAATTCCGACTTTTCCAAATTTGCCCCTTCTCCCCCCCCCCTTTAGGGGGGCTCCCAAACAGAGCCATACTGAATGTTATTTTTTGTGGGGTTGTATAGAGGAGGTCAAATAGTTCAAAGGCAGGCAAAAATTCCCCCCTCCCTTTGCCCCCAGACCCCCCCTTTTGAAGTTGCTACCGGAAATTGTCTTTATAGAAAAATTTGGATTGCGGAGTCGTATAGAAGGTTTCTTCTAGTGTTGAAAAATAAAAAAAAATCACCCCCCCTCCACCCACATTTTCACCCCCCCTTTTTGTATCTCCCAAACGGATCGACCTAGAAGAAAAATTTTTTCACAGTTATGTAGAGGAGAAGAAATCATTTTGAACTCCAAAAAAAGTTTGAACCCTATGACCCCCCAGACCCTCTTTTTTATAAAAAACCGAAAATTGGCCAAATTTTGACCTTTTTTTTCGGGTGGAGCATTGCGGCGAGCGAAGCCAGCTGCAATGCGACTAAGGAGAATAGCACGGCGAGCGAAGCGAGACGTGCTGTGACCCCCACGACCCCCCTCTCCCAGCAAGCGGGTGAAGCACTGCGGCGAGCGAAGCGAGCTGTGCTGTATGACCTAACACCCACTTATATGGGTATCGTTTTCGACTAAATCAAACACGTAGATTACGAAAAAGATGTCCATTTTCAAATCCAAGATGGCTGAAAGTTTACTATCGCAGATTTTACACATGGATATCGATTACCATCAAATCAAAGACGTTTTAGGTTATGAAAAGTAAAAACTCCAATGCGATAAGGCCGCCTAAGGCAAGGCACTCCCCCCGAGCTGCTAACCTCTAGTTTTTAATCTATAATTTTATTACATGTTAATAGGTTTCTTTTATCTATACTAATATTATAAAGAGGAAAGATTTGATTGTTTGTTTGTTTGAATTGTTCCGAAACTACTGGACCGATTTGAATTTTTTTTTTATCATTAAAATGCTAAATTTTCCGTGATGACCATAGTTAGGGACCCAGATGAAAAATTCAATAATTAAACCGTGCGCTATACCTATATTCTTATTCTATTATGGCTCCGCTGCTTGTTTTCAGATTTTTTAAATTATTATATAGTAAAAAACTGCAATTAAAACATGAATAAGAGCGTTTTCTACTTTACGTAAAATAAGTTTTATCTTTTTTTCCCGAATAAAACCGCAATCACATCTTACAATAAAAAGCGAGATATCGAGGAGTGAGTATTAACCTGTTGCGATGTTGTTCGGATCAAAGAGTTGTTTTTATTTTTCGTTTAATAAAAAAGTAAAACCCATTACAAAAAGCCTATCTCAAGAACTACTCGTACGATTTGCCTGAAAAAAATTCACAAGGTGTAATCGCACCTCAGAAACAATTATTTCAAATAAAAACACTTCTATAGTAATAGTCGGTTACCATATTATGTATTCGGTGGGGGCGGCGAATTATGAAAATAATTTTTTATTTTATTTATTCTTGAAAAACTTATTCTAGTTATTAAATATTAACATTCGTTAAGCCCTTGAGGATTTGACTCGAATGTTACATTCCTCTGGTTACATACTTTACGTTTTTTATTACGTGAGTGATAAAACAAAATTTTTGTGTCTTAAACTACTAAGGTACCTAATTGATATAAACAGATAAAGAGTAAGAATAGTTATTGAATAAACGCAGCCCGAAGTGTGCAGCATATCGATGCAGTGTTCGGGCTTTCTCGGACGGCCGAGCCTCCCGAAGTTCCCCGAACACTGCAGAATGCGCCGACCTCGCTCTGGTCGGCAAAAATGAAAAAATGAAAAATCAAAATAAAGATTTTCAGTAGGTACAAATTTTGAAATTGAATATTGAAATGGGACCCTACAGAGTCGAATGGGGTATCAAATGAAAGGTTTCAATTTGCACATTCCAAAACAGATTTTGAAATTTTGATGAATTTTATACTTTTTGAAATATTTAGAAAAAGGTCGAATAAATGACCATTCCCCCCTTATCTCCAAAGATTGCAGAGCGATCGATGTGAAATGTAATAAATGGTCAAAAAATTAACCATTCCCCCACCAACCCCCTATCTCCGAAGATTGCAGAGTGATCGATGTAAAATGTACTATCATCATCATCATCATCACCAGCCTATAATAGTCCACTGCTGGACATAGGCCTCCCCTAATGAGCGCCACAGATTTATTATAAAAAATGTACTATGCGTTTGTAGATATAGATTTATAATTTACAGAAAAAATATAGAGAAGTCTGTAAAAATTAAACTTTTTGAAATATGGTCATAAAACAAATTTTCATACAATGAGACTTTTTCATTGAGAGCAATTCAAATCAAAGGTATGGAATTCGACAATTCAAAACAGGTTTTGAAAATCGCCTAAGTTTCATACTAAGTAAAATACGTTGAAAAAGGTCGAAAAAAGAATTGTAGGTTCGAACCCATCGATCCGAATATCGTTGTGATTTCAAGATGAAAATGTAAATTATAGACTTCCTAGCCTTACCACAAATGGAAAAAATAATTATGTGATGTCCATAGCCTTATCATCTCCTGAGCCACTAACCGGGTACAAGCACGCTAGAATTGAATTTTGGAGAATTTTGAGAAAATACTAATATTTTATTATAATTGTTTTATTTGATACCCTTTATTCTTTGTATTTATTTCAAACAAAATTTTAAATCATAGAAGCGAATGTTCTCTATTTGTTTCTTTGTCTTCTTTATTTGAGTATTTATTTCAAATTTTGTAGGTACTTAAAAAACGAAGTTCGGAAATTAACTATGCCTTTTGTTGGTCTGGTCCAGACGTTTTTCAGCGTTCTTGGTTTGGTTGGTTATCTTGGGATCAATTACTTTATTATTAATTCATTATCTATATTAAGAAACATAAATAGAGATGAAGTTGTAACAACTTCATTTATTTACGAAACTCTAACTGAAAACTATTAACAAAGTTTGATCATAGCAACAGCGTTTCTAAAGTGAAATAATATTATGCTACTGCTTATTTCTATACTATGTCGTTGGCGCTGCATCTGCGCTAAGTATTTCGCGCGCAACTTTAGACAGGACAAAATGCCTACAGCTGCAGGAATACCTCGCCTTAAGACCTATATCGTCAAAGCGACGTCTTAAGCTACCGATTCCTTTTCAAACACCGCTTCACCACACACTGTTTACTTTTATGGCTGAATTGTTCAGTTTCGTGGAACGGCATAAACGACGAACGATTTTCGATTCAGAGAATATTTCTGTGGTTAGTATGAAATGTCCGACATTTGGAGTATAGCTTGATTACATCCTTATATAAAATTTTATATTGTTAATTGTAAAATAAAGATGTGCACGCCTATGTAAGGTAGAATATAACTGCACTACACTGTTACATATATTATATTCTGGCAAATAAATATCTTTATCTTTATCTCTAAAGAAATACAGGTCTGGATTGATTTGGATGATCCAGGAAAATTTCTTGCAGAGATGTAGGAAAACAACAAAATAAGAACGTTTATATGGATGTTTTGATTTTTTTACGCTTCTTCAACTTCACAACGGATACCATAAAAATTTCTGAAACTTTTATGCTACCACCACATAACTAGGTTAAGTTTCGTCTTCACGTCGTTGACAATCATTGTATTATCGCAATATAATGTGTGTAGCACAATTTTAATTTTGGGAAAGATTCAGAATAGCTTTATTTCTTTGCTTACAAAATAAGCACTTAGACAAGTTACATTTCATACAGTTAATCATTATAAAAAGAAATAATTTGTACCTAATTGATTTCTCTTCACTTACATTTTTGTCCACTCGTGGAAGAGGGAAAAAAGAAACCACTAGTACATTCATATACTTATGTGTATAATACAATATTTGTTTTGCCTATCTAAATCTAAGTTTAAAGTGATTTAGATACATGTCAATAATTATTTAAATAGGTACCAAAAGCTAAACACAACATTCAGTTCCTTAGCTATTGTCCTTGTTGAATGGATCGACATCTGGCGAAAATGCGCGATGCCTTGGACGGATGTTTTGAAAACATTTTATTTATAGCCCACACTATCACACTACAGAAATCATTGCATTCACATGACAAAACATTTGGGTCAGTTATTGACACCCTGTAACGTATTGATAGGGTGTCAATAGAACAGCTCCATAGACCTGAAGCGTCCATTGTATAGCAGTGTCATGTTGCGCTGGTGTGGCATTGCATAGTATAGTTACTTCTTCAACTACCCTCATCATTGCAATAGGTTATGTTATATGTATATCACACCCATTATTTTATGTACCTATTGGATTCCATAAAGTGATAAAGTTATAATAAACCACAAAAAATTACAAAAACTACTATAATCAATCGATGAGAGAATAATTCGCGCCTAATTCACGAAATCGTTGGTCGCAGTGGACGCCATATAGCTCTATGGTCCTGACGTCAGTTGGCTATGTCAACAAAGCACCTAAGCTTGTATAACTAAGCTTGTTTATGAATTGACAGTTGACCCTATTTTACAGACTAGTGTACCTAAGATGTATGATTCTGTACTAATTTTCTTTATAATATTAATTAAACTAAATTCATAATCTAAATGACCACCCCGTGTGTTTTAGTAATTTGCCGCAAATTGTAAATAATTTTTATAAATGCCTTAAAATATAACCTGCACGGGCAAACCCAGAGGCAAACCATACAATACACACTTACAAAACACAGTGACAAGACAAAAAAAGATCATCATCATCATCAGCCTATATTAGTCCACTGCTGGACATAGGCCTCCCCTAATGAGCGCCATAGCGACCTGTATTCAGCTTGTCGCATCCAACATCTGCCAGCAATCTTTCGCAGATCGTCATCCCACCTGGCAGGAGGGCGTCCTACACTACGTTTACCGAGTCGCGGTCTCCATTCAAGAACACGTTTACCCCAGTGGCTATCGGTTCTTCGCGATATGTGGCCCACCGCCACTTCAGTTTGCTAATTCTCTGAGCAATGTCGATGAAAAAAATATCTTAGTATTAAATAGCAAAATTCTCTAAAATAATTTCAAAACGAAACGAGTTAAAAGTGAAACAAACCGTTACTATAACCCAAGATTGTCAGATAATGACAAATACAAATACAATACTTATATTTGTATAATATATATACAAATATAAGTATTATGTTAGTTCGGCACGAGACATTTTTACAAGGTTCTACTTGGGTCAACGACCGCTGACTTACAATGAGAACCTAGTTTTCTGTATTGAGTCGTAGGAAACGTGTTCACTATTGATTATTGTGTAAAATAAATAGTAAGATTATGCTTGACAATGCGACATTAGTCAAACATTCAAATTAATTCAAAGAAGACAATACGTTTATTTGCGTCTGGTCATAATTTATTATGTGAAAAATGTTTATAGTGAAAGAAAGAAAATCGTTTTTATATCGTTTGTTTTAAAAATAAACCTTAAAATAAAAGGAAAAAAACCCGGAATGTAAAAAGTAAATATCGTACTAGAGTACGAACTAAAAAGGTCCTGCCTCAGCAACGCTGGTTTTCTAGTAGGAGCTTTCGTGCGAGCGTGTCTATACGGCTGACAAAACAAAACAAAAGAAAGAAAATACAATTTAAATCAGCAATAATGTCTTGGTTTGAATGGTTGTAATTCAAACCAACTGCCGATCAGCGTCTGGAGCAGACCAACAACTGACGTAACTAATAGTTCCGGAACGAAACCATCAATTCAAATTCAAACCATCAATTTGCAATAGGATACTATACTGGTCTAAGAAAAGCCGTTTAGTATCTCTTTACACATCTATGTAATGTCTGTCTTCTAAATAAATAAAATAGTCTTTAATTCTACAATACACGCGCATATAATGTATATTATAATATTGCATGTAATTTTGTACAAATATTTTCAAAGTATAAACGCCTTTCAGGGCTAACGAGGCAGAGTCCCGACTGTTTTCATTACCTAGGATATAAACTAAAGCTAAATGCCTAGCTCTCCTCAATCCACCAGATTAGTTGGCTCTATTCCAAACGTATTGCCAAATCTTTACTCTATGTCCTGTACCAACTGCCGAATAGGTTGTGGTGTAAAATATTTTAATCTTTCAAATATTTTTGTTTTCAGTGTACAACCTTTATTGACAAAGAAAATAACAATTGCATAACCAAATTAGAACTAGTATTTACAATTGAAACAATTGAGCTAACTGCAGACTGTTGCAAACGATATATCTACAAGTAGCTCAACTGATTTACTCTCAATACCAGTTGGAAGTGTCCCCAAGACGCTGGCTGCATTGCCTCGCTGTATGGCGATGCTGATGCGCTGCGCCACAATACTCACCAGCTCTCTGGACACAAGTCTATTAAACCAGGTGCTCAGATAGAAAAAACCCAGAGAACTTACAAAATTCCTAATATTATATTCTAACAAAATGCAGTCGATTTAGAAAATAACCACATCAATTACACAATGAAAAAATCAATCAAAGTACCTAAGTCGTGTAGTTTCGTCTCTTTATGAGAAATCATCAGACTTGACCGTGATAATGAAAGCACCTAGCAACGAAGGCGCTGCTTCGGTTAGGGTGTCGCAAAAAGGGTCCCACACTTAGAAAAATTTTCATCGATTTTGTATGGGGCTGGGACTTAGAAAAATTTTGATATATTTTTTTATATATATATAACATATATTTTTTCTTATGCCATCGTAAAGAGGGTCACTAGGGGTGCAACTTTGGTTCAGCTGATTGACCCCAAAGTTCTATGACCTCGGCGCTAGAGGTCAAAGTGTGTCGTTCAGTTTCAAGGCGAAAAAGACTTAGAAAATTTTCAACATGTATTTTTTTATATATATATAACATATATTTTTTCTTATGCCATCGTAAAGAGGGTCACTAGGGGTGCAACTTTGGTTCAGCTGATTGACCCCAAAGTTCTATGACCTCGGCGCTAGAGTTCAAACTGTGTCCGATACAGATACAGATAACGATACAGAGCATTCCGATAAGAGTTGATTAGGTTCAATTTGAGTGGCGGATCCGACACAGAGTACCCCGACTCCACGTGGTCTTGTGCGTGGCGCCCCTAGAGTGTATATAATAAGCCGGAGGCGCGAAGGGAGTGCAGCCTCCGCCAGCCGTAATAAGGGACAGGCACCGCGCGAGCCGCAGCGGCTGAGGCTGGTCGCCGAAGGCGACCAAAAAGCCGAAGCTGCGGAGGTGAGCAGTGGTGCCTGTCCCTTGTTACGCAATGGCGGAGAGGCTGCACTTCCCGCAGCGCCGGAGCTATCGCGAACGCGATTCTTTACACTCGTCGTCGGGGACAGTTAGGCATCGATCAAAATTTTTCTAAGTCTCAGCCCCATACAAAATCGATGAAAATTTTTCTAAGTCTAAAATAAATATTTTTTTTAGTTTTTCCTGAAAATTTCGGCTATCTCTTTTGTAACTATTACAATATTACTAATTTAAAAAAAAAAAAAAAAAAAAATGTATGGGACCCTCTTTGCGACACCCCGACCGCTGCTTCTTTGAGTTCCAAGCTCAGACTTGACCGTGATAATGAAAGCACCTAGCAACGAAGGCGCTTCTTTAAGTTCTAAGCTCTCAAGCAAGGAGTTTCGACGTAATCACGACGATGATGAACTGACAAGCGGACTGGTGTAAAACAGGGTTTCGGCTCAAGTGTCATGTTGCGACCGGCGACACCTCCAAATAAATAAATAAACCGTTCATTAGTAATTTTTTGTTTTTTATGGCAAAAAAGTTTTTATTATCAAAGAAAATTACAATTATCTAACTAAATTAAAGCTAGTATTTACAATTGAAACAATTGAGCTAACTGCAGACTGTTGCAAACAAACTACAGGTAGCTCAACTGATCCATATCAATACCAGTTGGAAGTGTACCCAAGATGCTGGTTGCATTGCCATTAGTAATAGTTATTGTTAGCCCATGTGTCGGCCGCATCCATACTTCGGCTTAGACTTCACGGTTTTAGAGTTACTAACCTAACCCAACTTACAAAATCACCAACTAAACTATTGATAGTGTAACGGTGCGCATGACATATCGCAGCTGTCAAAACTAAGTGTCAGAATTGTAAATTGTTGACAGAAGCACCGGGACCTTGTGAGCCTCAACATTTGTCTTTTATTTCCAAAGTTTTAAAATTAATTGTTACTAATTTAGCATGAATTGATGACCATGAATTTATTATGTTTTAGCCACTTTAGCTCAATCATAATTTATTATCTGGCTTTTACCTGCAGATTTTTCTGTTTATTTAAATCCTTATTGCACTAAGGAAAAGAGAGGTAAGATTAATGCCAAAGAATATTCTACCTGCAAACCAAAAGTATACGTTTTTACATGTTGGCGTTTATTCTGTTATAGAAAACTAAACAACCCTTTTTCCTTCAGATGTTGTTATTTATAACAAACAGTAACAAACAGAATCTGAATCCAAAAAACTAAATCTGAATCCATCTAGCTAGACTTACGCATTTATAAATGTAATTGGTGTGAAAATGGCACAAAGAAGCAGTCGTTTTAAAATTTTGGCTAGTTGACGTGGCACTTTTATGATTAACTAGCGGCCCGCCCCGGCTTCGCACGGGTATTAAACAAAAATTTCAGAAATTATACACACTAAAACGATGGGTTTCACAGTTTTCATACGGATCTTTACTTTTTTTAACAGCATTGGGGTTTTTGACATTGACTCGACATTCCAAAACTGACACTGGCCGTAGAGAAAAAGCAAGCACCGTGCGCTATACAACCTCTTTTTCTATTCTGACGCGCCATAATAGAAAAAGAGGTTGAATATACAGCCCACGGTTCAATTATTGAATTTTTCATGCGGATCCCTAACTTTTTTGAAAATATTATATAGCCTATGTTCATCACGGAAAATTAAGGATTCTAATGGTGAAAGAATTTTTTTACTCGGTCTAGTAGTTTCGGAGCCTATTCAATTCAAACAAACAAACAAACAAACAAACAAACAAACAAACAAACAAACATACAAACAAACAAACAATCAAATCTTTCCTCTTTATAATATTAGTATAGATGTACTCAATGACGTAATGACGAAGCGTTTGCAAATTCTTCAGTGTCTCTACTCGACTGGAGTTGAACATTGAACGATGGCTTATCGCGGCCTCTTCTTTGATACTTCAGCAGGTGAACTTAACCTATAATTTATATTTAGCTACATAAAGATATCAAAAATTTACAACATCTAAAATAAGCGGTATAGTAGTAGAAAGAACAAAAGTTTAGTGTGTAGGAAAGGAATCGACTTCGATAAATTAAAAGCTTAGAATTATTTTGCAATTGTTAGTATACATACATACCAGTAAAGCTAATTATTTTAGAAAGATAGGTACAAGAGTTTATCAGATATTGTTTTCTTTTAGTTTAGTTCTTTTTACTAGGATGTTTTTATATTCGTATTGCAGCGAGGAAAATTTAAATTACTTAGAAGCAGAGAAGAAAATAATATATACCTGCTTACTTTACTAGAGGACAAAATTTTTTAGTGAAGAGATCAGGATCAATAGCACCTAATTTCTTATTTTATAAGAATTTATGTATAGACTACTAATGTGAGTAAACAGTTTTCATTGCTTACAAAAAAGATATCAGAGAAATTAAATTAAAACTCAACTCAAGCCATAAAACTTGTACAAATAAGTTTATTAGGTACTCGAGTAGTGTACAAAGTTTTGTTATTGCAAAAGCCGTCTCCACGTTTTCCATCGCAACACGAGTTCGAATCAAGAACGTCGTCGGTCACAGTTTTCGCGCGCTTTCCACCGGCATAACGTATTTTATTCGAGACTTGAATTTCGAGCTGGTTTTTATTTTTTCGTGTTTTATTTTTTGTGTTACATGATGGTAAAAGTGTACAAGAGAGATACGCTTCGAAGCGTTTTTGTTCGTTCTAAAACGTATAAAAACAAAGTGTGTTAAACCACTGTCTAATAAAATTGTTCGTTCGTACAACCAGAGATTTGATAAGATTTAGTGCATAATTAATGTATAAAGAGTGAAACCGAAAACGAAATCGAGTACTTATGTAAAACTGATTCTAGGAAATGCTAATGGAGTTTCGTGATCATTTCTTTGAATAGGACGGGAATTTGATGATAATCTTATCTGTTGATAGGAAGGAAACTTTTTAAAAGGGCGTGGCAAATATTCTAGCAGCTCTATAATGAAAATAGAAAATACCGTCGGAAATAAAACCTTCTTTCTAAAATGGTTTAGAAAAAGAATGTTTATAAAATTATTCTTTCCACCCACTGGCAAATTTCTGAGGACAATAAAGCTGCTCACGAGTTTGATTCATGCAATTTTGTAGTTCAAAATCGTTATTTATCTATGAATCTGTGAAAGCTACCTTCATATGTAAGAAAATTATACTTATTTTGAACTTTTATCTTGGATTACGTGTTGAAAAACAGGATTTGTGATTTTTTTTTTCGAAAAGTAATATATTTTTTGAAACATACATACCTATATACGTACATAGTACATATTTTGCTATTAATCTGGGGAACAGCACACTTTTTTACTGGGTTTTTGTTTATGTCAAGAATTCAATCAAGTCAATATTTTGATGTTTAGATTGTTTGTTGCATTAGTAATTAGGTGAAAACAAATCCATCTTGTAGCAAAGTTAATGCACACTCAAATTTTTCGTCTCTGGCTTCATTCTTAATGCGAATAACAAAAACAAACCATGAAGCGCGAAATTATTACTTAAAAATTATTACTTAAAATTATTACCTTTCATACATTCGCAGATCGGAATTGACCACCTGAGCTATGTAGGTAGTTACCTAATCTATACTAATATAATTAGAGAAAAAATTCGATAGTCTGTTTATTTAAATGGATTAGGCTCCGAAACTACTGGACCGATTCGAAAAATACTTTCACCATTAGAATCTTACATTATCCCTGAGGAACATAGGCTATGCAATATTTTCAAAGATAATTAACTCTATGAAAACTTCATTAATGTAATCTAACATGCATAAAAATGTATGATTTTTGAAATTTTTGTTAAATACCCATGCGAAGCCGGGTCGGACCGCTAGTGTACCCATGAAATAAATTAATACCTTACCTACGTATGCGTTAACAAACAGAACAACAGCTTAGGTACAGGTTGACCATAAAACAGTAAAAAAGGGAAACGAAACATGCCCTATTTAAATGCACATGTGGTGACCTAAAAACGTGAGCGATGGATGGTGGTATGCAATAAATGCAGCCAGTAGTCTTACGTCTTCTTCAGTTCAGAACGTTTACTCTCGTAAATCAAATAAATAAAATGTTACTTAAATTAAATGTGGGTATGGTATGGACTCGTCAAACCACGATAAATATAATTTTGCTGTAAGAGGCAATATTCAAAGCATGTTCTTATATCTAAGATATATGCGATGGTTTTTTTTAGGGTAAAATCTTTTTTAGTTATTATATAAGAAAATTACAATTAAATAACCAAATTAGAACTAGCATTTACAATTGAAACAATTCAGCTAACTGCAGAACGTTGCAAACAAACTACAGGTAACTGAACTAAGGTACTTATAATCTATCACTTTATGTTAGGCTATTGCGAGGATTTCAGGTAATGTAGAGTATTTTACAGTACCTAAATAATTTAAAGGTTTTCACGTTAAAATGACTGTCATCATTTTCTAAATCTCTTTGATTTGATTGAACTTTTTTGCTACGCAGCGTTTAAAGTAGGTAAAAGGTTTTGGAATTCTGTATCTAAACTTTTTTCATTTGTTATTATTTTAGAGTTATGTTAAGTGAATATAAAATGAATGTTAATGTTAAGTCGGTACTCGTCTTTATTATGCGATGACCATCGTAGCGCAGCGGGCGACGACGTCCGCTTGCGACGCAGGAGCTAGCTGGTTCGATTACCACCTAGGTATGCAATGTTCGTACATTCCGCATAATTTTAATCCGGGTGTCATCTACGTATAATAACAGAAAATCTGTCTATGTCAATTATCTAGTACCCATAGCACAAGTTCTAATAAGCATGGGGCTAAACGAAGCTGTGAGGATTGTCCAGCATCATTTACCTATTGATATTATGAATCTAAGTTCATTATAGGACATGAGAGGGTACGATTCCTTAACCTTGCAAAAGGGCTCTCTTTATGATACGCGACGTGTCGGACTGGATTATTAAATGTTGCACATACTATTGTTATGCTTTCTGGATTAATGGAAACCCTTTTTGATTTTATGAATTCTTCTTGTTATGTTATGTATGTTATGTTATATTATGTCTGTTTTACCTTATGTCAAGCTTTTTGTTCTTCCGTGACGTCACGAAAAGGCTCTGTCGGAAGACCAGCGTTGGTTGTAACGAGTGTACAACCAGCTCATGCTGAGACAGACCGTTTTGTGACTCATTGCAAAAATAAGTCTGTTTTGTTTATATTTTTCTTTTTTTACTTTCATATGCATGTTTTTGTATGAGTTGCAAATAAATAATATTCTATTCTATTCATGTAATTTAATTTTAACTTACAATTCGGTATTTCTTAACTTACAATTCGGTAGTTTAGAGCATTTCCAGTGGAAAATTATTACGATGCTTACCACTGAATATATTGTTGCCATTACCATAGTTTTTAATTTTGAGCTTGTTGCATCTAGCACGGTACCGTCCCCGTCCATCGTCTATTACCGGCTCTACAAATGAATAAACCTACATTATTCTGTATCGGTTTCCCTTCGGTTCTCTCTCGGCCACTCTCTATGTATTGTACTGAAGAAGGGATTCATCTCCATGATATTTATGTACGTCCCTTGAGAAAGTAAATGATGCGAATCCGTTTCAGTTTTAGCGTCATTGGGGACTCCCTACATTATTATTATTAACTGTAAGGTAATTTAGAATATTTCAATTGTGTCTAATCTAAGATATTATTTTCTTTTTGTCAATTCTAAATACTAGTTCTTATTTGGTTATTAAATTGGAATATTCTCATAAAAAAAAAAACATTACGCTTCAAGTGGTACAGATTTAGTAAAGGTTGAACAAAAATAAAAATAGTATGACGTTTGTGATAGGCCGGCCCTCTTTAATTGTTATGTTTATTTTATTAATAGAAAGGAATACACACTAAACAACTACCTGTTACAGTTCAGGAGCACTCTGACAAACGGACAGACAGCAGAGGCCTAGAATAGTCCCTATTCTGCTGGCTGGCCCTTTGACTAAAAATATGTATGAACATAGGTGATAGTTTACAATAAAAATACGAAGGAAGTTCGAAAGGAAAGAAGATTAATCATGAGTCGATCGAGATCCGATTAGCGGCCGATCGATATAATCTCCGATTTAGAATGTATTTGGGCTTTCGCCAGCAATAGCAATACTTAACACCTAAAGTAATCCATTCTTAATACTTTTTTTTTATTATTTTAAGGGTAAACATTTTTTAACAAAAAGAATACATATGAATAATCAAATTATAGCTATAAAAAATTGCGAAATAACCCCCAAATAATAAATAATGCCATCTATGGCGCTCATCAGAGGATGATCAGCTGATGATGAACCAAATTATAACTAGTAAAATTAATTAAAACAATCGAGCTAACTGCAGACTTTTCCAAACAAACTACAGGTAGCTCAACTGATCCAACTGCTTAATAATTAATATAGTAAACGTTAAAATAAGTATATTATTAAGATCTAAACGTCTGGACAAATTTATAAAAAGTACAAAACTACATATATTTTCCCTTTCTTTTTGGCATGAACGTTTTCTACAAAAATAACTCTAAAAGTACTGATCGATTTGCTAATCTTTAAGTTATTTCTATGAAACAATGTTATGTTTGTATTCATACTAAAGATTTGTAAAATAATGAAAATAAATAAAATAAATCTTTAATACCTACCTACTGCCCATAATAGGTGCCTATATAATCGAACCTACCTATGTAATCGATTGGTTCCTTTTGTTTACCGTACGATGATCGATAATTGATTAGCTCGTAGGGTTTTCATCATGGTATTGAATTAATTCTTAAATTACTAAAAACTCGAACTAAAGAAGTAAAGTGTGAAGAAGTGAGTGCCCAGAATGCTGGCAGCATTGCCACGTTGCATGGCGATGCTAATTCCTATAAGTATAAGCTATAGAAGAATACTTTCAAAAACTTAGGATTCCGTAGAAAACTTCAATACAATCATTTTTGAAGTTTCAAACTTCAATAATGTGGTTTACTACATTATTGAAGTTTTTTAACGTGACACATAATCGTAGTAAAAAATTATAATTTTGACATTATTGATTAATATCCGAAGCCGCGGTGGTCCGCTAGTCTTATTTATTTTGAATTCATGACCTTTATACTGTATGTTGCAATATCAAATAAATATTTGTATCTATGTCAATATATAATTCTGCAATAGGTATTTCCTTTAAACTATTATCAGTGAAAAATCAGCGTGTGGTAACCCTAAGTTCTACCTAGATACTAACTATCCAGTATTCTGCGTACGATTACGTAACCAAACCAAATGCCACAGAATAGACAAGAGTACGTTAAACCTTGGACAAAGTATTTCTGGAGAACTGGCCTTGTTTACTAACAGGCGGTAGAGTCGATAACTGCACGCGAATTGATTATAAAAATTACTTGTTCTATTTATGAAATTTTGAAACATAAAGAGCTTAAAAAGATGAGAAAATCGCGTCCCGCTGTCTGTTTGTTTGTCTCTATGTATGGTCCCTTACGTATAAAGACCTAAGTGTTAAAACACCACACAAAAGTGTGTTAACTACACAACGGATTTTGATGCGATTTTTTGTAATAGATAGATTGATTCAAGAGGATAGTTTTTGTATCAGCTTGCACCCGTGCGAAGCCGGAGCGGGTCGCTAGTGTTATATAACGCTTAATACGTATTTATAACAGAAGAATTAATGATAATGTAATACTTAAAAAAGTTATATTAAAGAAATAAGGAAAATAAATTTACATGCTCTTTATGGTGTTTAATTCTCGGCTGCTCCATAAAGTGTCGCAAGTCGAAACCGATCCATATATTACAGGAAAAGTAGAATACGTTTGTTTTCCACCGTTAAAGACGCTGCGTAGATTTATCAATCAGTCACCTCGTTATCAGTAAATACAACATAACAACATCAGCCTATATAGTCCACAGCTGGACATAGGCCTCCCCTAATGAGCGCCATATGTGACATTATTCATCATTTGGGGGTTATTGCCCATAATCCCCACGCTGGGCATGCGGGTTGGGGATCGCAGTTCGGTGGAGTTGTTCTGCAGAGGGCGCTGCTGCCCGCCCCCCGGTGTGTTTCCCTTAGTCGCCTCTTACGACACCCACGGGAAGAGTTGGGGTGGTGAAATTCTATGCCGGCACCACACGGCAAATAACTTGCCATAATTAGCGCAATTCAGTTAAATTTGTGAGTGTAACACTCATAATACTTTCTCCTTTCATTCTCAATAAAAAAAATTCTTTAAGTTTTAACTAAGAAATCGTAATTAAACAAACAATAAGGATTTATAAAATAAATACATATCAAAGATAGTAAATGTCTATCCTAAAGAAGAAAGTTTACAATGTAACAGAAGAAATGAAAGAGAAAAAGAATAAGCATACTGTGATAGAAGAATTCAATGCAAGAAGACATTCCGTGATAGATAATAGAGAAGAGGGAATAAAAGAGGATGAAGATGGGATCAAGGAGATCGCTATAGAAGAGGTCTCGCCGAAGCCGAATTTGAAGAAGCGACATTCTGTTATTTCGGGTCGAAGTGATTTTTGTAAGTTGCTAAAAGGAAAATAGCGTTAGTAATCGGTATTGTTTAGAATAGTCTTCAATCAAAGTTCATACTACGATGTTGTTTATATTTATTTTTATTTATTCTATATTTACTCGGCTCTAAAACCCTACATAATGTATTGTAACTTACTACCTTAGGATATGTGCTTAGATATGGTTCGAGAAAAGAGGGCCCATTGGCCGTCTTCTTGGCAGCGACACTACCGTGGCCCTATATTAGTTTTTTTACTAAAGTACCAAGTAGATACCCATCACTTTTCTAACTTACTTATCTTCATAAAACACTCTGCTTACTTTGAGGCGAAGCCTATTCTATGTATAACTAACTCTGTGTAGAGCTATCATTTCTAATATGTCTACCTGGACAAGAAGCGTGAAAATCCCGTATTTTGGCGCCCAGAACCCGTACTCTTCTCTTCTTTTTATTTTCAGAGTATAAAATAAAATTTAGTAATTATTTTTATTATCATGATTTGAAATGGACCCGGACGCTCTCTTAGCTCGGACAAATCTGGGGAAACCCGGACGGATGGCAACCCTGTGTGAAATGTCTGCCACGTTGTTCATAACACAGACTTCCCTCCCTCAAATTTGTGCAATGGCACAAACTCCGACCAACATAAATACCCAGCATAATTGATTTACCAAGCACCTCTCCCCAGGGTCATCATCAGACGAGGAAGAAGGCGTCCAGCCCCACGAGAAAGCCATAGCGGCCGGCCAGCCCTCGCCGCCGTACTGCGTGAGGAACATCGAGCAGAATGCCTTCGGGAGGCGGGAGATTGAGATCGCGGAGCAGGAGATGCCGGGGATCATGGCTCTGAGGGCGAGGGCCAAGGAGGATAAACCGCTAAAGGATGCTAAGGTTCGTTCTTTCGTTCATTCACTCATTCATAGCTTGTTGGGTCAGGGAGTGAAATACGAACTGCCAGTACCTTTAAAATGTACTTTAAATAAGAAAAAATACTAAAATCACGACGGAATACACGATTGGAGATTTCTCGTACATAGTTTTCTATGTATAATAAAAAATATCTGTCGCAAAGTGTCGCAGGCGGACCTTAAGTTGCGGGTGGGCCAATTGGGCCACCTCGCCACAGAGGTCGTCTATATACGTACCTATACGACAAAAGTTCAAAAACCTCGGCGCGCGAGTTAGACTCGCACTTGACGAATATTGTTTATTCATTTAATTTTATTTTTTATCATTTCATTCACTCATTCCTCGTTCTAACATTCAATCATTCACTCTAAAAATGTGACATCTTTGAATTTGTCCGTTGACCACTATGTTTCGTTGTCTATTGCGTTGGTCGACTCATCATAAATAAGCTTATGAGATGTATGTACGTCCGCAGATAGTGGGGTGCACGCACATCAACGCGCAGACGGCGGTGCTGATCGAGACGCTGGCGGCGCTGGGCGCGCGCGTGCGCTGGGCCGCCTGCAACATCTACAGCACGCAGAACGAGGTCGCCGCCGCGCTGGCGCATGCTGGTCTATACACTTTACTTACCACTACAAACTTACTGCCACTTACTTCTTACTTCTACTTACTTCTACTTAGTTCTTACTTCTACTTACTTCTACTTACTTCTTACCTCTACTTACTTCTTACTTCTACTTACTTCTTACTTTTACTTACTTCTTACTTCTACTTACTTCTATAAGTAACGAGTGGGTACAAATATGTATTGTATCATTAGGGGAGGCCTATGTCCAGCAGTGGACTAACATAGGCTGATGATGATGATAGATTTTGTAGCCAAACTGGTCTGGGTTCCGCTTAGAGTCCCTGAATAAACTCATGTACCTAATCGAAATTGTATTTGGTGTACTTTCATATAAAAAACATTTTGAACACGTTTTGCCGGCAAACAATATAATTAAATAGGAGTTCCAAGTATATGTGTAAGAATCTTGTTTGTTTATTTTTCTGCAACAACCCCTCTGCAGGGCGGCCTTACTGACATATTAATTATTCAAAATGGCAGCATAATTTACACGATCTCGAAAAACTTAACCTAAACTAATCCCTCCAGGGTTCTCAATATTCGCGTGGCGCGGCGAGAGCGAGGAAGCATTCTGGTGGTGCATCGACCAGTGCTGCGCGCCCACGGCCACCTGGCAGCCCAACGTCATTCTGGACGACGGCGGGGACGCCACGCATCTCATGCTCAAGAAACATCCGCAGGCCTTCAAGTTCATCAAAGGTAAGCATGACAAGCAAATATGACTCTTCAGCTTGACAGCAAACCCAAACCGCTCTAGGTTTTAGGCTTTTGTAGAGTCAGTTCGCCTATAGAATCTACCCCGCTGTAACCACAGTGTTACACTACCGCGGGTGGTAAAGACTCTTTCACTTGTATGCTTTGAAAAAGTTATCTACGGCAAAATTGGTATACAAGTTTTTTAAGATGCTTAATAAAGTATTTCTATATACGAGACTAGAATACCGTGACAAGAGACTGTGATAATGATAGTCAGAATATGAGATGGGTGTCCGCCTAGAACAGCGCAGGTAGCTTTGTTGACTTTCAGTAAATGTATGGGTACTGCATGAGTCTGCGCCCGTTGGTGAACTCGGTGCTCGCTTCTCATTTAGCCTTAGGAACCACGATTCCTCGTGTATAACATCCGCTAATATTTTGCACCACCGATCACGGTCCTGCAATCAATATACTGGGGCGCACGGATGCCAAAACTGCGGCCGCATCTGTCGCTGTCGTTGTCAGATGGCTTGTAAGGCCTATACGGGAGAAAAGGCCTTACAAGTCATCTGCGTAAGCGCCGAAGAGCGAATACCACATGCATAATCCTTCGTCCATGTAAAGACTATTGATGATGATGATGATGATAAGTACTGCATTCATCAGAGATACCCCCAAAAATAATATCGAAATCCTAAAAACCAGGTGGTTCACAGTCATCATCATCGTCAGCCTATTATCAGTTCACTGCTGGACATAGGCCTCCCCTAATGAGCGCCATTGTGGTTAACAGTGATAACTAAAGGGCGTGGTATCCCCCAGGCATAGTGGAGGAGTCGGTGACGGGCGTGCACCGGCTCTACCAGCTCAGCAAGGCGGGCAAGCTGGTGGTGCCCGCCATGAATGTCAACGACTCCGTCACCAAGACCAAGTTCGACAACCTGTACTCGTGTCGGTGAGTCTACCACTTTCATTTACTTACTCAAATAACTACTACGAAAGATTTGATTGTATGCTTGGATTGATTAGGCTCCGGACTACTGAACCGATTTGGAAAATTCTTTCTTCATTGCAATTCTAAATTATACCTAATGAACATAGGTTATAGATAATTTTAAAAAAATTTGGAATCTGTATGGCATGAATCTATATACATTATAAGTATCTTACGTATACAGTACAACAGTGTGTGTCTAACAATATAGTTTATTATACGCTAGTTATACTTTTAACGCAATAAATTTTTTATTGTTTATAAAATATGGTTCAAACAATCCAAGGGTCTTTCGAGAACTAAAACTCTGGTGTTTCCACACTGTACAGTCATGAAGAGTTCCATTGAGCTAATCGTTCAGTCATTCAGCTGTCAAGCTCCAAATTACCTACCGACACCACTTCTTCAAGTAATTGTGCGTCAAAATCTAAAACCTTCTCTGCCAAACGTAGAAACGTCACTTCAAGGGATTGGACTAGGTGGGGCCGGCGGATTATGCATGCATAACACACATTAGAGATCGTCTCCTGTTGTCCATGCTTATCCTCATATTCAAGTCTTCAGCTGGACATGACAGCGCCAAAGCATTCGTTTACCGCATGCAGCATCTACCGGCTCTATAAAACTGTTCAGTAATATGTTTTATCCTAACAGAGAAAGTATAATCGACGCCCTAAAGCGCAGCACAGACCTAATGTTCGGCGGCAAACAGTCCGTTGTCTGTGGTTACGGAGAGGTCGGCAAGGGATGCTGTCAAGCGCTGAAGGCGTTAGGCTGTGTGGTAAGTTATATTCTTCATTCATTTACTACTTTGTTTTAAGTTTGTTCATTCGGTCTTTTCTGTTTCATTCATTCGTATCTCTAGTTCATTCATTCGCTTCTCTAGTTCATTTATGCGATTCTCTAGTTTAGTTAATTCATTTAATTTTATGGTTCGTTCATCCCTTTGTGAATTTTTTGAAGCTCATTAATTATTATGCGTACCATAAATATGTGATGTGACAAGTACCTTTCTTTTAAAATGACAAGATCAACACAATGTAATTGCACCATCACGTACTAATGTTGGTTTTTCTATCTGTGAAATTCTCGTTCATTGATATCCGTATTTTCTTCCGCAGGTGTACGTAACAGAAATCGACCCCATATGTGCCTTACAAGCGGCTATGGACGGGTTTAGGGTTGTCAAATTAAATGAGGTTAGTTTGTTTACAACAAACAGTTTACGTTACTATACAAACCTGGCTAGCGAGTACATACCGACCTTTTCAAGAAACGATTTTGCTTTATTAAACTCACCGAAACGAATCAATCGATAAAATCCGTAAAGTATCGATTGATAACAGTGGCAGTTTCTTGCCGATGCTGGAATCACAGATTTATTGTAAGAAAGACCGCGATTTATATAATGTTAATGTCAAATTATATAAAACTAGCGGCCCGCCCCGGCTTCGCACGGGTATTAAACAAAAATTTCAGAAATTATACACACTAAAACGATGGGTTCACAGTTTTCATACGGAACTTTACTTTTTTTAACAGCATTGGGGTTTTTGACATTGACTCGACATTCCAAAACTGACACTGGCCGTAGGGAAAATGCAAGCACCGTGCGCTATACAACCTCTTTTTCTATTCTGACGCGCCATAACAGCAAAAGAGGTTGAATATACGCGCCCACGGTTCAATTATTGAATTTTTCATGCCGATCCCTAACTTTTTTGAAAATATTATATAGCCTATGTTCATCACGGAAAATTAAGGATTCTAATGGTGAAAGAATTTTTTAACTCGGTCCAGTAGTTTCGGAGCCTATTCAATTCAAACAAACAAACAAACAAACAATCAAATCTTTCCTCTTTATAATATTAGTATAGACTAAGATGCACAAGAATAGGTAAAGCTAGACTAAATCAAGACCACATCAAAATGATAGAATACAACAATTTCGTTCGGCAGCCTTGTCTCGTTCGGTTTTACTGCTGTACCCTACCTATGGAAACTAGCATTACTTATGTGACCTTTTTATACAGTATTCGCTACCGAAGGCGGCTTCGATAAAAACGGCAAAAAGTTATCGATAAATTTCGTCCCTGTAGCGAATACCGCCGGTCTTAACAAGCATCAATCTAACATTATAAAGCAATGTGAACTTTATCCCGCAGGTAATAAGACAAGTGGATATAGTAATCACAGCGACGGGCAACAAAGGTGTAGTAACACGCGAGCACATGGAGCGCATGAAGAACGGATGCTGCGTCTGCAACATGGGGCACAGCAACACGGAGATCGACGTGCACTCGCTGCGGACGCCGGACCTGCTCTGGGAGAGAGTGCGCAGCCAGGTGACAGTAACTATCATTCACTCATTCTATCATTCATTCATTCGTTCAACACTTCATCAAGCACTGTTTGACTAGAAAATATTACCGTTCGGCTTCGTTTGAAGAACGCCATTAGCAAACATTACCAGTAATGTTATGTTATTGGAAATGCTGTCAGTTATCATTTTGGTACGTTTTTCGGGGAAATTCATCTGTCAACGAAGCCTTAAACAATATTAATTAAGTCATAGATATGCCAAGGTTGCCTGAAAGAGATCGCTCATAGCGATAATGCCACAATTTATACTTCCTATATTTTAAGTCTATTTGTAAAGTTTTCTATCTTTGTGTGGTATATTAAAGTAGGTATTTTATATTTATATGTACCTATATTGCAATATTTAGCTATTATTTAATTTCAGGTAACAGGTAAGTTTATCTCAATGTAAACCATGTGTTTGTATGCGAGTAAAGTACTTTAACCTAAAGAAGATTCGCCAACCTATATGTTCCCGCCACTTCATTCATTCACCGACACCTTCATTCAATATCTCAATCATTCGTTCGTTCACAGGTAGACCACATAATCTGGCCGTCCGGCAAGCGTATCGTGCTGCTAGCGGAGGGAAGGCTGGCCAACCTGTGTTGTTCCTCCCTGCCTTCCTTCGTGGTGTCGGTGACGGCGGCGACGCAAGCGCTCGCCTTGATCGAGTTGTATAACGCGCCGCAGCATCGATACAAGGTATGAATGCATTAATATTACAAAACTAGCGGTCCGCCCCGGCTTCACACGGGTGTTTATCAAAAACTCCGAAAGCTTTATAATATAACTCACAATAATGTAACCCACCTTTTTTTTTTTTATATTGTAATGTTCTTTCCTTCAGGAATAATGTTCTGATGATGAAAGAAGTTTATTCACTCCAAACAAACAATCAAATCTTTTATCATTATAATAGCGAAGGTTTCCCACTTTTGCATTGCTAATAAATAATGTATGAATAAGTGCTAAAGACTTTAAAAATCTGATAACAATTATGCAATTAAATTGCAATATATATTAAAACAGTAGCATTTTAGCTTATACCCTTTCCCAGGCTGACGTATACCTCCTGCCAAAGAAAATGGACGAATACGTCGCGTCTCTGCACCTGCCGACGTTCGACGCGCACCTCACGGAGCTCACCGACGAGCAGGCCAAGTACCTGGGCCTCAACAAGGTGGGGCCCTTCAAACCTAACTACTATAGGTATTAGGGGTAGAGGTCATAGGTTCATTTAGAGAATTGTGGGAGAACTCAGGTGGTACGAGCAAACATTGTAGTAGACACGTAAGTTATATACATGTACCTACTAGTGGTTTCGTTTTCACTTCTTCCACTGGTGGACAAAAAATTTAAGTGAAAAGAAATCAATAACAACTTTTTTTTTATAATAATTAACTGTATGAAATTTGACTTGTCTGAGTGCTTATTTTGTAAGCAGAAATAAAGTAATTGAATCTGAATCTGAAAACAGTTAATATGTAAAAGCGGAAAAAAACCTTTTTTTTTGCAATGCAAGCAAATGTTTGAATTACAGAATGATCACTTTGTGCTGCTCATAAGAAAATAAAATAATATAGTCTGAAACGGATAACGGAACTAAGTATAATAGGCGGCCTTCTCGTTGTAAGCGATTGCACTATGGAAAATTTTGGATGAAAATATCATGACAATATAAGTTGGGGTCTAAGGGAGTTATACAAATAATCGGAACGGAAAGAATCAAGTAATGAAACTATTTATCAATATAAATATTATTATTATATATTTATTTATTTAATAGTTAATTTAGTATCATGGGCATTTTCATGTTCACGATTTTATAAATTTATAATTGAATAAGATGTAAAATTAAACCAAACCAAATTATTAACATCGAGCTAAATCTGAAAAGAATCTCACATATCGAATAAATAAATTAAAAAAACTAATTTGGTATCAATTGTTTATCAACAATTCTTGTTCAACAATGCTTTTTACAAAATGATCCATTCTTGTAGTTAAATTTAAACTAAACATGTAAATGTATTTATTTTGTTCGTATCACCTGAGTTTTTACATCATAGGCAAACAAGGAACGCAACGTGGACGCATTTTAAAAAGTTACTATAAAAAAATATTAATTTATTTTGTTTTCCGATTTAATTATATCAGTAATAGATTTTATTTATAATAAAGTTCTCATAATGATGAAAAAAGATTTATGAGTTAGTCACTTTTTGGTTAAAATGACGAAGATAAAAATTTTTGAAGTAAATAAAATTCCAAAAACACCATTAAATAATAAGAATAAGTGAAATTGATTGGCTGATAAAAGTAACGAAGGCTTAAGAAGAAAATCACTGCGATTGGCTAGAAGTGTACTGCGTCAAAATAAAAGTAGGTTAATAACAAGCAAAACGTTATATGAACAGATAAATAAAATTCATTCAATAAAGAAAAATGGCTTTATTTAAGCAGTCAATAAAAAAAGTGTAAATTAGCGGCAAAAAAATTACCTATATATTACTGGGGTGTATTTTTGAGATGGGAATGAATTGGCTTAATCCAAAACTAAAAAAAAAGTCGCTTACGGTATCGATTTCAGTGTTTTTGTTATCTTATAAATTCAGTCGGCGACTCTTTTCATGATATTTCCTTTCAAGATGGCCAACATTTCCCATAATAGTCACCCTATCTAGGAGATGGCTGAAGAGGGCATTATCAAATAATGGTTTTTTTATAATAATAAAGACTCAATGAGCAGACGCGTAAATACAAAAAAAAATAATTATTATATCTAGCTATCTTTTATTTTGGCGCAATGCAAAAAATATTTTAATGTACAAATGTGTATTGAATTAGAATAAGTAAATAGAATGGAATTTGAATATTAATTGCTTTCTACTTTTTAAATGTTTAAGTTAAAAGTAAGAATTTAAAAACCCTACAAAGATTGTCAATAATGTATCCACCTCCGTAAATTTCGATTATGGGTTTCCACCAAAGATGAAAAAATAACATATTTTATTTATTCAATGACTTGACGGTCTCAAATTCCAAGCTAGGAAATTAAAATCAGTTTTGGTTTCATTTGGATCCATATCAAGCAGTCGCCCAAGATGCTGGCTGTATTGCCTCGCTGTATGGCAATGCTGATGCACTGCAGTATCTGGCGCAGTGCATCAGCATTGCCATACAGCGAGGTAATGCAGCCAGCATCTTGGGCGATTGCTATTGATATGGATCCAAATGAAGTACCTAAGTGAAGTCATTTTCTTTTAAAACAATTTTTTTAAATGAATAGATGTTGAACATAAATACCAGGTGTTATATAAACAATAAATCCAATTTGAGTGTCTGGTCAACTAGTAATCTTTGTTCTGCAAATAATTGCTTCTGGTCTCTACGTATTCTGTGTGACAATAACTTTATAAGTAAAAATAAGTTGCTATCTGGTTCCCATAACATATGTATGTGCATTTGATTAATCCGATGATATTGTTTGGAAGTACAACACTATGTATAGTTATTTTTCATCTACGGTGTAGGTATATTAAGCCATAACATAAAAAAAATTGGATAAACTACTGAATAAGCCAAGTAGTTATAACTAGACCGGATTTTAAACAGTAAAAAAAAGATTTAGTTATTTGTATAGATAACACTGAGTTGTCTGGTTTGAATCCCGCCGATTAGATAAATGATAATCTATTACAAAAACTGTTAATATTAAATGGCATAAAAGGGCGCAACTCATATTATGTCTGTTTTGAAATTAGTTGTCTATTTTGTTAGTTTGTTGCTTACAACTTGCACCTATGTTTGTGCACAACAGGTTTTTTGTTTGTTTGTTGCTTACATGTTATTATTTTAGTAAATAACTAGTGGAATTGGTTAAACATTGTTGCCATGTTTTAATAAAGAACATTTAGAAAAAACAAAGGTATTTTGTTTAGTGCCCTTTTACTTTTGAATCGTTTTTATTGTTTATTTACAATTTAAGGTTATAATAACTACGAGTACCTACTACACTTATTTAATAATTTGGTGTTCCATTCTGCAGTTTGGAGGTGAAGAAGTACGACAACAAACATTCATCAACGCTAGGTATATTTCAGCTTTCTAGTAAAGTAGGCGCCAAAATAGCTAGGGTACCTAAGTAAGTAATGAAAAGATTCCAAAAAATTATAACCTTTGCTTTTTGAAAACCTATGTACCTACGTAAGTTGTAAATCAGTTCCACATATTTCAGATTATAGCAATAACAATAGCTATCTACCTCCTTCGAGTTATCTATATCTATATAAAACTATTTGAGATATGACTGACTTCCAATAAAACTCAATAATCTTAAGGGGATCACCCCAAGTCTACTCGCAATGGGTCGGCATTTCTCCCGGAGAACCGACAACCGTTACGGTGTACGCATTCTTGAGTGGAGACCGCGACTCAGCAAAGGACTTTGGCCAAGTATGATGACATCCCAACTAACACTTAGGCGCTAAGACAAGAGCTATATTAGATGTATAAGAGCGCTAACCAGATCTTACAGTTATTAATAAGTGTTACTATTTGGAGTTAGAGCGCACTATAACTCCTCTATACCCCCGAATTGGGCACACTTTTATATCGCCTTGGGTTATTTAATGGCTGTACAACAGAGTTACAGATTTGGTTTAGAGGTATAATAGAGCTATTAGAGAGCTATAATAGCGAAAACTGAAACTACAAGAGATAAAAACGCGATAAATAAGCGGAAGTTAAGTCCTTTAGTGGTACAATAGATTAATATAGCGTTTATTAACTCTTTGGGTGCTTTGAGGGCTGCAAATAGGTGACTACTAACTCTTTAAGGGGAACAACAGAACTACAACGTCACTCACTATGTCTTTAGGTGGAATGAGGGTGGCAAATGGGTGATTATTAACGCTCTGAGCTCCAAAAGGTATCTATAAGAGCTATAAGGTTCTTAAATTTTAACATCACGATATTCTTTTTTTTATCAACAGAATAATTACTTCTAGTTTTGTGTGCGTAAAATGTTTAGATATTTATTAATCCAAAAGGGCGCCTCGTTTGTGAAACTGAAATGAAATCGTTTAGTTCCAACTTATTGACTACAGGAGAGGTTGATTTTTCACTGCGAACGTAAGTACATTGTGATTAAGTATATGTATTATTAACAAATTATTCAAGCGCCCGATGACTAATGTCTCTTTACTGAAAATAAACAATGTATTAGATATGGAGTAACATAAAAGTTTTCGAAGAATCGAATAAAACATTGTTTATTCCAGTTTAAAGTATCGTGCTAGTCGTAATTAATACACATAATGAAGCATAAGTAAAATACTTTATATAAATCATAGTTGCTTCTGTTTTTATAACCTTAGTCAGATCAATTCGCAACCTTTAAATGGTGGGCAAACAAATTTAGGGATCCGTAGTACTGTCTGTCCGTAGCTTTTTGAGTGACATTCATTACACTTCTATTTTACAGTAACGCGAAAGTAACGCATACTGCTACTTTAAAACCACTCAAAAATAAGAAAAAGGTCCTTTATATTATGTTTATGTTTAAAATTTATCAATTATTTAGAAATCAGATATAGATTTCTGTGTTAGGCTTTTAAGTACTTATGATAGGATGCCGGCATAGGAGATTCAATTTTATGTATATATTTTATTCACTGTATCTTTTCTCTTTCCTCTCATTCATCTCCTTCATCCTCCTTCATCTCCTCTTTTCAGTGACGTCATGAAATAACTTGTATTTTAATTTCAGAATGCCGTACACAACAATTGTACAAACTATAGAAAAAGGAAAATATGTGCTGTGTACTGCATGCTCCATCGGATCCATGGAAACATAATAATAGTACTAAAATGGCCTAAATGCAATGCGTTAAAACTTGTAAAATCCACAAACACCTTACTACAACTTGATGGGCGACGAATAAAGTGTCAAGTAAAAATAAGAAATATTTCAACTTATGCAGAAGCTGAACGCGAATTAGATTTTTTGTTATAACGATATGAAAACGTGTAAAACTTGACAAAAAAAAAAACAAAGAGAAAGATGATGTTGATAAAGGACTTGATAAGTCGGAAGGCGGCCTCTGCAAAAGAGACCTACTAGTACAAGCTGTAGGTCTGATTGTGAATGATATGATACAAATTAATAACCTCTTGATCTTGACTATATTTTTATTGATTTATTACTATAAATCTTGATGATAAGCTGAATTTCATGAATCTTTATCAGATAATTTTTTTGCTTTATAGTTTTTAAATGACAAATATAAGGATTCAGTGTGATAAATAAATATATTTGAATATGATTCATTTAAAGAAAAACTAAGTTAATTTACTTTGTAAAAAAGAATAAAAGAAATGTGATTGAAATATTGTGTTTAATTTGATTTATTATTTAGAAAATTATGTACGGGACCCAGATTGACATTTTCGCAGAAAACTCCCGCTTGACTACTTCTAGTACCTACTATCACTTCGCCATTGCTCTGATATCAACAAGTGAACAAATAAGGGTTACAGAAGAGGTATTGAGATCTATTACTCTACCTAAACCTATACAGAAGTGACATTAGGCACTAGAAGTTCTATGATAGCGAAAAATGTTCCCACTGTTACAACTTTAAGTAATATAAGAGAGTATTGTACCTCTTTAGGTATTTGGTGCTATAATAACCATTGTATAAGTAATTATTGCTTTTGTACAACTTTTAGTTCTTGGCAAGAGTTCGTTAGCGCTTGCATAGCACTTTGGGGGGTTGTAGTCAGTGCTTACTTCTTATTTAGATTCTATGGTTGTAAGATTCACTTACAGCTATAAAACAAGATGCTTAGCCTGTATTATAGCGTTACAAATTGCTGCTGTATGTCTTTAACCTTTAAACTCATCTTGTTATTACCCTTAAAACTATGCTGTATAGCTCACAGTGGAATATTTTGTTAGACTACACTCTTATGTTGCCAAAAGTTGTTATTGCTGCTGCTATAGCACCTTTATATCACGTTAAGGTCTAAAATAAGCTCTAATTGACGCCAAATTGTTTGTTGGGATAGACCTATGTCTATGTTGTCAATTGTGTATGTAGTGGCAAATAAATGATATATAGACATACCTCTACCACATACACAACACTTTATGAATATTTACAGAATAAAGAACACTATACAATATTATAAACTAATTAGGTAGGTGGCCAATGTGTGGTGCAGTAGCAATGTGTGGTGCATAGCGGATGGGTCAACGCTAGCTGTTGTGAACAGAAGCCGCTGCTATTCTGTCTACAACGGATTAGTGGCATTTCGTGCGTCGCCATGTTGGAGTAAACAACCAAGTAAGTTGCAGTACGTGAATAGTACGAACTGCTGTAGACTGCTGGAATTAAACGGATGCGACTGAAGACAGGGCGCTATAGCGCGAGGGCTGCCGTCTACCGTGGAGTAACATGGGCTGATGATGTCACAGCGAGCGGTGGCGACTACGGTTTTGTCGTGTAAATTGTAAATAATGTGGAAATGTTTTAACAAAGAAGATTACAAATTTAGAACTTCTATTTACAATTGAGATAACTGCAGAATGTTGCAAACAAACTACAAGCTGTTACATTATCTCCAAAAATACAAAATAATTTATACAGCATAATTTATTTATAATACGGTATACATTAATAGAAAAGTTACAAAAGAACGATCCGACATTGCACGGCACGGAAAGTGTCACCAGCGATGCTACAGTAGAGGCTTATGCTGTTATATATTTATTATGTTTTATAGGCCTTACAAGTATCAAAACAAGAGTGGGGGCTAGATTTATCTAGATATTAATAGACGTGACGTCATAAATCCAGGCCTCCAGTATGCAGAAAGGAAAATCGCTGAGCCTTTAACAAGTTTACAAAACTAGACGTCGTCGGTCGTTGGTCGCGTTATCGCTTCCTAAAGACATACCAATTTCACCAATGTTAGAGGTGATTATTCCCATAATTCATAGTTGTCACACTATCCCCTATCCCCCTCTTCCTTATCCATGAAGACAAACATTTCGTAGACCTTCGTAGCACGACCTAGGATGCAGGAATACCCGCGTAGCAAACAAAAGACTTCGACGCGCTTTTCAGTTCCTACAATATTTCATATGCCTGCGTTGTTGCTGTTTTACTAATGTTACAAATGATTTAACTTCTTAAATCATAGTCGAATATCAGAAATCATTCAAAACATTTTGTTTTTTATTGGTATTGTTGTTTTTGTTATTTGATAAATGAATCTTTATTTAATGTAACTAAATAAATTTTGACCAACATGACAGTTCAATAAAAGCTGCGATTAAAAGCGATTAAAAAGAAAGTGAGGCAACAGGCACCTATGTTTGTTTACACACACGGTTACACTGTAATTCCACATAGGTAGTGTCTATTGGTACTGGCTGCTTTAGCTGAAATTGGACAAGGAGGACATAACCTACGTCTTTCGGACATAGGAAAAGCAAAAATGTTTAGAATCGCCGAGTTACTGGATATCTCGACAATGCAGTCAGCAGTAACATGGACCAGTAGAGCTATCTCCAGATAATTTTCTATAATCTGTAGCTCAAGATTGTATTTACAAAGAGAGTAAAATAAATATTACTTTAATTTTGTTTTATTTGAGTCTTCAAGTTAGTTATTTGTTTTTATTTTTCTGTTTGAATCCTATTTATTTCTATTCTTTAATTGCCATTGTTTTGATCTTATTGATTATTGTAAAAAAAAACGAGAAAAAATGTCCGACTGTGGCTTACCAAGCAAAGCAGAGCAAGAAACCTAGTGAATTACCGGAAACTCCGGCAAAATCCGCGCGTCATACTAATCAACCATATCGCCGATCATTTACACTAATATATTTATAATAGTAATTAACTACATATGTACGTTATCAGTTTATCAAAACGTTTCGCGAATACGCCATCATGTCGATCAAGACGGTAAATACAGGTGTCTGTGCGAAGTGAAAACGTGAATTAACAAGGATATAGAAAACATTACCCTTCACCGCAGTTGGACAAGAAACGGTAAGATTTTGCTCTTTCTATCTACAACTAGATGATAGCTCTATCCTCTGTCAACAACTTGGAAAATAGAAAAGGAAGACTATAAAAGGAAAATATCAAAGAACATTTTGCTAATCGGCGTCTTTCACTATGAAATATGTTGTTATCTATAGTTATTTCTATGCCTCTATGATCACTAATTCTTATTTTATTTCTTCAATATAAAACTGTAAATCCTTGTTTAATGTGGTAGTTATTGCTATTTATTTTTACATTCATTTTTGTACATTTTTTGTGAAACATTAAAACGCATTAAAAAAGTTATATTTTCTTTAGGAAATCAATTTACGCGATTTATGTTTTTGTAGGTGAATACTTTGAATTCACTCCCTTAATTTTAATTGAAAACGATCACAATAAAACATGAGTCATTTATAATTAAAATATATTTATCGGAAGATCATAAAACACTGATTTTTACAGCCGGATACATCGATTTAAGTACCTACTCAAACAAGATTGGCGGCACGTTTGTGGTCCCTTTGTGATTCGCCGACAGTTAATCTACTTGTAAATCAATGTAGATAACTATAATAAAATGTTAACAAGAGCTTTCCCTTATTGGATTTAGTTATCTTTCTATTTATTTATTGCCTACTTGTAGGTATTTATTTATCTAAATTATTCACTTTTTAAATATGATTAATTAGGCTCCTTCCACTAGTGGACAAAAAAATTAAGTGAAGAGAAATCAATAACAAATTATTTCTTATTTATAAATATAATTATCTGTTTTAAATTTGACTTGTCTAAGTGCTTATTTTGTAAGCCTAAAGAAATAAAGTTATTGAATCTGAATCTGATATTCCTCTTACTTTTCTTAATTATAATACCTACTAGACTAGCTAATACTAGGGAGAGGTCAGGTGTTGGACCAATGGCTTAGGATGCACGGGAGTGTGACACCGTCAAGTTTCTCTATGGGCTGTTATTTTAATTTTTTTTGCTAGAAAATCCTAGTTACAGTTTTGGAATGGAATTTAAACTTGAGATCCCATTATCAACAGGAGGACTCTTGACGGCTAGACCATCGAGACATAGTAAGTAAAGTTTAGAGACAAAGCTAAGAAAAAGATATGAAAACAATGTCTCTTCACATAACATAGGTACCTACGTCATACCTGCTGAACAAGCTGCCAAAGAAGGGGGTTATTGTCATAATCTCTTGGCAGGTGGACCGGCGGTCGCATTTGAGGTGTAAAAATGGTATACGTATTCTATTTTATATTCAAGTTAAAAGAACATTACAAAATTAAATTAAATTAATTAAATCGAGACCCTAGGACCGTGGGGTACCGAGGATCTCCGGGTCTTCAAAAAATTATCTGAGCGTCTGGTCGAAGCGACGTGTGACCCAAGAGCTGGTCAATATCTGGCGCAGCGCATCAGCATTGCCATACAACGTGGCAATGCAGCCAGCATCTTGGGTACACTTCCAACTGGTATTGATATGGATCAGTTGAGCTACCTGTAGTTTGTTCGCAACAGTCTGCAGTTAGCTCAATTGTTTCAATTGTAAATACTAGTTTTTTATTTAGTTAGATCATTGTAATTTTACTTGCTAATAAAGGCTTTTTGCCCATTACAAAATTACATTATAATGTTTCTGCCAAAATATAAAGTTTTTTTTTACTATAAAAACTATCGTAGTTTGAAGAATTCATTATGAATGTAAGCGGGTTAACTGATGGATGAAACGTTAGTGTTCTTACAACATATAATAGGTTCGTAGTTAACCCGCTTACATTCATACAGGAGTTTGTCGGCAGTAGCTTTCGTGGACACGAATATACGAATATAAAATTAAACTATTAAGTAATTAGTTCAATTCATTACTTTTATACATTATAGCTATATAACTACGTAATAAATTTACATGCTTGTATTACCTAGACCTAGAAGGCTGAACATAAAGCAGAAGCATAAAAAATCATCGCATCGAGTTTATAACATTGCTTTTAGCTATTATGGACACAGAGATATGTAATGCTTCCTTAAACTTGTCTTCAATGAGTTTTTTCTTTTAACACTGTAATATACACACGGAAGCAACTGCCCTTCTTCTACTTGGTTCCTCAGCCTTTGACATCCACGCCTTGAGATGGAGGAATAGCATCGATCTCTCAAACTAATCTACGCGTAATAAAAGAATTCCCGGCATCTGTCTAAACAAAGATAACTGCTTGTTATTGAGTCAGTGGATATAATGTTACGAAATAAGACTATAATCACAAAAATCTTTTGCTAAGAAACGATGGTCATTTAAATATACTAAAAATAAAAATGGGCCTCATATTGATCCTTGCGGGACTCTGTATTCGATTTTTAAACTCGTAGATCATACTTAACCAATATCAACTTTTTGAACTCTATCAGATAGATATGATTGCATAAGGTCCAGTGCCATGTTGTTATTTCCATGGTGTTTAAATTTTCTAGTTAATGTACCATGATCTACACAAACAAAAGCTTTAAAAAGGTCGCTGAATATACCAATAGCAGTTTTTGCTTTATTCCAGGTATCGAATTGTACCTGTATCTGCGTTCGATCTACTCTTGGTGAAGTCAAACTGATTGTATGGAATAGCATATTAATGTTGAAATGTCAGGATTTTGTATCAACGTAAGATGTGGCTAGGAATTGCAAAATAAGCATCACGGGCATAATAGTTTCAACCGCAAAGCGTGTGTTATTTTTCCTTTTAATTAATAAAATAAACGATAAGTAAATTTAATTTCAGAAACAAATAAATTAGAACAAACAATGTAGTAGTAACTCAACTGACACATATAAATACTAGTCAGAAACTTTCCCAACACGGTTACCGCCATTGCCGCATTGTCCGTTCATTAGTTCTCAGGTAACGCGATAGGTTTTTTTAAAATTTCCTTGAAACTCAAAAACGAACTCCAAAGACATCAAAAACTCAAAAACGTACGGTTTTTGCTTGACTTGAGCGATTTGATTGGTTAGAGTACTATCATAAATTTGTTATCGTATGCATAACATCAAATAATAAATATACAGTTCCTGATTGGTCATACAGTCTTAACAGCACAATCTAGAATGCACGAGCTGTGCGTCACATAGTGAGTCACCGTGTGGCAGAAGGTTTATATCGCAAAGGTCCTGAAGACACATTTAATTTCATTTATTTAAGTATTTAAAATGGTTCAATACATAGATTACCAATATACCTAATAGTATTTTTTTAATGGCAAAAAGGCCTTTACTATCATAGAAAATTACGGAGTCAGCGTTATTTGGCTGAGCCGATGATGATGATTCCCGCAAGTAGGCGGTCAGGTACAGAATGCGTTATCAGGTAATCTTATCAACATCTACATCTGATAACGGACGTACTCCTGAATTCTTGTTACTTTATCAGAATTAGCTTTAATTTTGATAAACATTTTTGATAATGAATTAATTAATTAGTTTGGTATTGTATTGTTATGTTATAGATAAATGACAAATGCGTTAAACACTCAAGTAAAAAGGTAGGTACAACTTACTAACTCAGGTCTTTTAATAATATGGTATAATTTTCTCTAGGTATAGGGCACATGAGCAAACATTTTTTTCATATCGGAGGCAAAGTGTGTTCCGTGTGTGTGTGAGGCGCAGTAGCAAATTACAATTCATATGAACAGAAAAAAAACTTGAAAAACGTTCTTTACGGATCAATGATCCTTTGCAACAGCTTTTTTGAAATAAAGGTTTTCCATACGAATCTAATATATATTTTATTCATGTAGTATTAGTAAGTCACAAAAACTTTTCCTACTAGACTACCCACCTAATTTTCCTAAATTTGTAGTTGCTGCCAACAGGGTTGAGAAAACAAAATCAAAAATATTTACATTACAAAAATTTGACGCATCAGCATTGCCATACAGCGTGGCAATGCAGCCAGCGTCTTGGGGACGCATACATGCGATATGGACCAGTTGAGCTACTTGTGGATTGTTTGCAACAACAGCAGTTAGTTTCAATTGCAAATACTGGTTTTAGTTTGATTATTTAAATGTAATATTCTTAATTAGTTTACCGAATCTACACCGTTATTTTTTTGATTCCTTTTTATAGAGGACTAATAAGTTTTTTAGACGAACTTTTAACTAATATTTTTTATTCACACGTAGTTTCACTAATATTTTTATTCACACGTCGTTTTGGCAACCGAAAGCAAAAAAATCTAAATCCTACAACGAAACCAATGTAATTATATGTAGATTGAGACCAAAGCGTACCGAACTCGTAGAGGGTCTACGATTGTTCTTAAAAGCGTTACCGTTTCTAGCCGTCAAAAGTGCCTTTCCCAAACAAGGTTTATTATTAAATAACGGGATATTTACCATGATTTGAGTATTGAGTATTCCAGTATTTCGGCACAGTTTCAAGCGCCTTGATCATGGAACAACTGAAGATCACAGCGAGTTAGATTTTCTAAGGTTTTAAGGTTTTATAATCACCACGCATGGCGGGAAGGTGAGGGCATGTCTTAGGGTTGTTACAGTGAAGTAAATTGCTGCCATTTTTCTGGTAGGTTACTATAGATAGTTGTTATTACAATATCCATAGGCTGAGTTAAGTTCGATTCTTTAACACGACCAACACGTTTATTATATAATATCCATTTTCCCTTTAGGACAGGCGTGCAACTTATAGCCTCAACCTAAGTAGAACTTGAGTAACGTATTAAATTCGTAGATAAGTTTTGATTCTACATAGAAAATACCTAGAACCCCCCCAAAAATCTGCAGAATGAACAAACATTTGTTTAAGGCGAGACTTTTTTTACGATTGTATCTCATTTCCATTCTTAATTCTTTATTGCACGCTATAATTTACAAAAAAACAGGGCTCAAAGCTCTTAGTTTTTTACTCGTAGATAAAACTATCTTCATGTAGATTCCAAAGATTAAATTATCATACATTATTGATTTAGATAACATCAGATAGTATTGTCTTTATGAAAATAATTCTAATAATGTTATAAATAGAAGGAACAGATGCTATTCGAATGTTTTTGGGAACGGAAGTTAGTACAACTTTTTTTTATAAATACGGTATTCTATTTTAAAATTGTGCTGAGTTTATTTTGGGAATCGTTTTTTTTTAACCAATATTTTTTTTTGTTAGTTTTTTTAAAATGCTGTAATACCACCAAAAGGTAAGAAATTTTAATTAACAAAATATTATAAAAAAGAACAACTCAATCACCGATTTTCTATTTAACTTTTATTGTAATAAGAAATCCACAGCCCTTGTATACTACTTATAGTAATATTGTATATAAAAATTACGGACAAATTAAATTTACGAATTTCTCACTTTTGAAATTACAATACTAAATATTTAACAATAATTGAAATTACAATTGAAATTACAATACTAAATATTTACAAGAGATACGTTCGAAATAAAAAGGATCAACCCAACTGAGCACGCCAGGAATGAGCTATGGCCTATATAGCCACCTACCCTCAGGGTGCTAAAACAAGCCCTGATAGAAGAGGCCTCGGTACCTGGTGATCGGTAGGCCAAAGTTGGTTGCTATAATCAGAGCCCGAGGCAATATCAGTTATTAAAATAACGTGTTAAACATACTTATAAAATGTTCTTTGAGTTTTTGGACTGTAAGCTAAAAATAATTTATTTTATCTTTTTTTTTAGTTAAAAATTTTACTAATTTATATTTTACCATAGTTTCAAAGTAAGCTGATAAAATTTGGTACAAAACAATTTAAAATCTCTTAACTTCTATAATTCAGAAAGAATCGAAGTGTGATACATTTTTTGCAGGCCAGTATATTTTTGCAGGCCAGTATATTTTTCTCGACTTTATGTCGCCGTTACGAATGAATCTGAATCCTAATGTCTCAATGAGAATATCTCTCATTGTTATTGTACTTTATTAAAACATTATAAAATAAATAAATAATGCTATAAATAATAATGCTAAGTAGAGCTTGTATTATTCAATTCAAGACGTTTATTTCAGACAACATTATTGTATATAAGTGTCCATATTCTGGGTATCATTATGGGTACCAGATACCCCGTACACTTCAAGCATTTACATAAATACATTTATTATACATAAAAACACCGCGAACATCCGGAACAAACATCTGCAGAACGCACAAACCTTTGTACCAAAATGGAAATCGAACGGCTACCTCCAGCGTCTCTGGGAGACCTTTCCCCACTGCGCCATTGAGGTCATCTATTACCCGCATACTTAAGGATAATTATCATGTAAAGATTAAATAGATAATCATCACGCACTTATAACTTATATTTGCAATAACTTGACTCAATAAATAGGTGACTCTATTATATTCCTTACTGTTTTCAATTAACATTTTACCTTTGTGAGTGCAGTCGTATGCTATGTTCACATGCGCGCGTTCAACTCGACATTCAACGTGCACGTTCACGTTCACGAGCGTGTGAACAGTACGCCCGAGCCCGTAAACGCGCCTGTGAACGTGAATGCCGCGAACCAAATGCACTGACTGACACGACGGCGTGCGTGTGAACAGCTTGAATTGTCGCCGGCCTGGGACGGGCTGCATGCCGCGCAGCCCGCCAGGCAGCCCGCCGGGCTGCACGGCGCGCATGTGAACATAGCATTATAGTTACAGCTATACAATAATTAACTTACACTTTTAGTTTACCCTCTCAAATTAAAAGTGTTAACTCATTTACTGTGTTCAAATAATTAATTTATGACAGATAAATTTTGACATCACCTAATTTTGATATAGAAAATGTGACTTTTTGTTTATAAAATTTTGACAGTGTCTCAAACTATATGTTTATTATTTAGTTAATTAAAAATATAAAATACTAAAAAATTTGCATGCTAATCTAATCTAAGTAGAACATAATTGATTCAAAAAACTTACTAACATCTATTTAACCTACATTGTGTTCAAGCATTAAAATATCTTTATCTATAACAAACTAAAATTAACTCAACACATTATAAATGACTTTTTACCTTATCAAGTGAACATCAGTTAGCTATGTATCTATCTATACTAACCTAAGAATCCTGTTCTCGTGTAAGTGACATGATTTGTCTTTTTGAGACTAAATGAATATAAAACCTTTAATAAAATCTTTAAAAAACATTAATTCCTTGTCTCATAATTATCAAACACTTAACTGAATCAAATGAAATCCCTTAAAAATAATTTAACATGTCCCAGTTTTTCAAGTTATTTTTCTTCCCACTAGGTTCAATAAAACCATATTTGGCACTTACCTATTCATTTATTTGACACTAGCGGTCCGCCCCAGCTTGATTTATAAACAAACAATCAAACTTTTCCTCTTTATAATATTAGTAGGTATAGACTAATATAACCGTCTGTTCGCAGTTGGATAAAAATATGAGAATGTACAATATTACAAGAACTACGAAATGCAAGAGTAAATCAATTAATATTATTTCGCGCTGGTCTATGAACCCACTACCGTTAGAACAGACTTATCACTTGGGCATATTTATTTGATTAACGGGGAAGCAGGGACGGACTCAGTCAGGTTTTTGGGGCGTTACTTGAACTCAACAACGTTGACTCATATGTAGTGACTAAAGAAGTTTACCTGTCCTATTAGGTATAAGTCAATTTTGGTATTTTGTATTTTTAAAAGCCGAGCGATGTTAAACCTCATTTAAAGTTATATCAAGTCAACAAAAGACAAATACCTTACCGTACCTAACGTACGTGATTAATACCTACACCTAAACACCATTTTGAATTTTTCTTAGTTTCTTATTTAGTTCAAAAGATACATTTTAGCAAGGTAATTATATAAAGTACCATCATTTGAAACCTTACCTAGAATCATTTAATTAAATGTATATATCAGTATATTATGTAATATATCAGTCATCTTTCTACACACATGTTCAGATTATTAAATTTTTTACAATAATCTCCGTGCGATTTGCAATAATCTTAAGTTTCTGATATTGAGCCTGCCCCTCTGCCTTACCTAGCTCCGGCCCTGTCCCATCCTAACACGGAAGATGAAAAATGCACGATTCTATAAAACCGCAGGATTTTGACTTCAACTGTTCCAACAGTTACTATAACATCCTCCGATGGACCCGCGCTCGATGGACCCGCGCTCGATGGACCCGCGCTCGATGGACCCGCGCTCGATGGACCCGCGCTAGTTTACAAACTGTTTGTGTGTGTGAAAGTTTTATGTGATAGTTTAGTGTCTAATTTGGTTTTAAGGATATTCGTCATTTTCCGATTTTCCCAATAGGGGGGAGAATGGTAACAGATATATTGTGATCCAAGTTATAATTATTAAGAAGTTTTGGTGAGCCCTATTTTTTTACCATACTTTAATCAATTAAAATAATAAAAAAAATGTCTACCTTGCGAGTATTCCTACATTGAATTAATTATTTAATTCAAAACATTCAATTTGGGCAGCGATTAGTTACAATATATTAGAAAAAGTTGTCGTTAAAACTAAAAGTAGTAAAAGTTCAAAAAAGTCGTGGAAACGTCAATAAACTTCTTGTGCCAGTAGTTAAAACTCGCGTTGAACGTTTTATTGCAACCGCCACATAAAAGCTAAGTGTACTGTCTTAATACCCAACGGCGCTGGATGGCATATTTCTTAGAATGTTCCCCAAATAAATACAAATCTTTTCTCACGTCGTTAAAACATTGAGGTAACTGCAGACTGTTGCAAGCAATCAGATGCTCAACTGATCCATATACCAGTCGTTCGCGTCCCCAAGACGCTGGCTGCATTGCCTCGCTGTATGGCAATGCTGATGCGCTGCGACAGATATTTTCTTTAAACCCCGGAGAGCCTTGGTGCAATAGTAACCAATGCGTAGGCTCTGTCGAGACCTGCATATCTGCGCCGCTTGAGATCCTCGGCCTCTGCCGCCGCACCAGCCCTCACGGTTGTCCTCGGAAGATGGGAGGGTGCAAGTTTATTAAGATTTTAGGGTTATGCCTACTTGCAGATGTGTGCTAATTAGATTGACGGAAGATCAGCGTTGTAGTAGCTACATACAGCTACACGACACATGCTGAGTCGTACACCATTTTGTAGCTTCAGTTTCTATTTACTTTATAACTGCATTTTATGGTTATTTTTATATCATTTTTAGGGTCTTGGATATTTAATTAATTAAGTGCTAAATATGTCATAGCTTTAGTTATAGCTATACAAATAAAGTTTTTCTTATCTATTTTCTTAGATTGGTACCCATAACACAAGCTCTGCTTAGCTTGGGGGTAATATATATTTTTACCTCTGTGACGCAGTAAGCGAAGGTCCGCTTGCGATGCAGGAGGTTGAGGGTTCGATTCCCGTCTCGGATCTGCAAATATTTGTTCAGGGTGTTCTGGTCATTTTCTATGAATAGTAAAAATATCTATCTACATGTGTAATAATATTGTATTATGTATATCAGTCATCTAGTAACCATAACACAAGCACTGCTTAGCATTATTTAGTCCTGCATTATTTATTTATTTTTACACTCTTTGATCCTCAGCTGGGCATTTACCCACTACGTCACGTAGGTCGTCGCAAGAAGCGTGGCCGACGCTTGTTATAAACAAATAAATACTTCCGCAATTTTTTAATTAAACAATATATTACGCATCTCTTACGCATCTAAATATTGTTTTTCGCGGCCTTCAAATGTTTTTGTTATGTTATTTTTTATTTTAATATTTTATTATTGTAGTTTTAAATCATCAATAACTAAGCCATACCGCCTAAAACAGTGATTAGGTACCTATAGTGTTGGAATTTTATGACTGTCGTCGTAGGAAAAACAGTGTTAAAACTGGAAAGGGTACGTTAAGAGGGTCTCTCTTACAGGATAGTTTATTTATCACTTTATTTCATTCTATTGGTAATACAAACTCCAAAACACAACCCTTACTTACTAATACCCTTAATTATACTAATATTGAATACAAAACTTACGCTCAAAAAAAGGATTTACATTTTATAAACTATTAGATTATAACTCTTCTCGCGTTGTTATAGTAATAAGAAAAATGTAAATATGCTGTAATTAGATGGCAACTTCTGGTTTTGTTAACAACAGCAAAATAATTAAGAACTCGTTAACGCCTTAACAGTACCATCGACAGAACAATCTAGCTAGAGGTAGCCGATTGATACAAATCAGAAATCAATAAGGTTTATTTCTTTACGTTACGTTTATAAAATAATAAATGGACCTTTGCTCATAAACAAGTTAATTTTAAAACAAATTACTTTCGTTTGAAATTTAAGTAAATTACCTATTAATAACAAAGGAAATTACAATTAAATGACAGAACCAAATTATAACTTGTATTTACGGCTAGAAATAATATTTACGACAGAAAACATTGAGCTACCTGCACACTGTTCATTAGTATATTCTTTTCACTTAATATCTAGCAAGAAGGAATCGTCCCCAAACGATTACTATCTTCTTAAAACTTCTAACATCACGATTCCTCCCGCAGAAATGTACCCCACACTCCTCCTACTCCTCGCATCTGCCTTCGGGCAGGACACCATCATCGACCAGAGCTATGCCGACCAGAGCTATGCCGACCAGAGCTCGGCCAGGCAGGACTGTCCGTCAGGGCAGGTGCACCAGCTGCTCCCCCATGAGTCGGACTGCTGCAAGTTCTACCAGTGCGTGCACGGTCGGAAGGTGGTCATGAGCTGTGGACCCGGCACGCTGTTCGATCCGGATCTACAGGTATACTTTACGATCATTTTTATCATGTTTTTCATCATTTATCATCATCAGCCATTTCTGTAGCGCTCCCCCGCTACAGAATCAGTTAAAATTTTTATTACGTTTTTTGGTATTTAGATAATGATGAAAACAGAAAACCAGCGCAAGTTTTCCCTTTAACACCTGCTTACGCTGAATGCACAAAATGGTCCCACCGTTTTGTAGCTAAAACTAAGTTTAATGATCCTAGGTTCTTGTGTTCTTTTTTTATGTAAAAATTTTTGTATTGATTTGTTAGGGAGGTCTACTCACCACGCTTGCCAAACGAATTGGTGATCGCAATAGAACTTTATAATAACATACAGGTTGCTGCTTTTCCTTTGCTCGTTTTCTCTATTCGTACCGTTTAACGACTTTTACGAACTGAGTCGGAGGGAGGGCGCCTTTGCTAGCGCGCGTTTTGTTAATAGTAAGACTTTATTGTTTGCATTAAGGGGTTTGTCTCCATGGAGAAAGAGTCGAAAGTGAAACAAGTAGGAGAAAGAAAGAGTCTCCATCTGATCCCAGGATCAGATTGAATTAGCTACTGATCCCGCCAAGTTGTATTCACTGATACCGGGATCAGTTTCCAAGTTAATATTTTGAGTAACGGTTAACGACGTCAAGTTTAGTTTAGTAGGCTGTCTTCTAGTCCAATGCCTTCCGCGACTCTTCTAGCCCGTCCAATCTCATCCACGACTCTCCTTCTCGGTAATTCTTTATAAAAGCCGTGGAATGAGAGCATCCGCTACCGCCCAATCTCATCCGCAGCTTTTCTCCAGTAATTATTTCTTAAAGCCTTTGAATCAGGGCATACCTTACCGTCCAATCTCATCCGCGACTCTCCTCCGTGATAACTCTTTGGGGGTAGAAGGTGGATTCCCCCAACTGGGAACAGGGGGAGGTCTCCCCTGTGCTGGAGTTCGCCCATCTGGCGCACTTACTCCAGTGGTCTTACGACCGACAGTTGATGTCGGGTACTCGTATATGAGCTAGCTGTTACCGAAACAAGCGTTTGCGCGATCTAGGAATTGCGTCTCTTTTTGCTTTCTTATAGAAAACTCCTAGCGACATCTAGCGGAGACTGTTTGAAGCGCTTAGGCAGGTAGTTAGCTTTCTTTCTTTCTTCCGATAATTCTTGCGCACCTCTATTGACACCTGCCCTTGTAGTTCAGGCCAACGATGGCAGAGGTCGCTACATCACTCCCTTTCCAGACCGAAGGTCGATATAAGTCCTTGATACCAGCATGTCCAGTGTCCATCTTAGCTAGTCGTAGTCTTCAGTGAGTCGAGACTGGTGCGACGAGCAGGTTGGGGACGGGAGAGCGCTTGTCATCTACGGTGAGTCGAGATGTGTCCCAGTGAGTCGGGACGAAGCGCGGCGCTTATTGTCTGCGGTGAGTCGAGACGGTCCACGGTGAGTCGGGACTAAGCGGGGTGCGGTGCTCCGGGTGAATCTTCGGTGAGTCGAGACTGTATGCCCAGATAATGCCGCTGGGGAACTCCTCGAAGCGTTATCGAGGAGGGGGAAGCCTGCAGAACCAGGAAGCTGGGGCGGCTGCGATGGAACTGCGGAGGCGGAGGGACGATGTTGGTACGGTGCGATGTTGCTGGTCCGGAGGTAGCTTGAGGGAGAGAGAGAGAGAGAGAGAAGAGACGATGGTAGATGTCGGCTGCTGCTGATGATGATGATGATGATGATGGTCCTTGCTGGCTGGAGAGTGGTGCTGCGCTGCTTGTTGAAGAATTCGTGTTCAGGAATCCAGTCATCGGGTTTCGGCAGGAGTCGTCCGAGGTAGTCGACGGCTGGCACGACGGAGGTCACCAGTTTGGGGGTAGAAGGTGGATTCCCCCAACTGGGAACAGGGGGAGGTCTCCCCTGTGCTGGAGTTCGCCCATCTGGCGCACTTACTCCAGTGGTCTTACGACCGACAGTTGATGTCGGGTACTCGTATATGAGCTAGCTGTTACCGAAACAAGCGTTTGCGCGATCTAGGAATTGCGTCTCTTTTTGCTTTCTTATAGAAAACTCCTAGCGACATCTAGCGGAGACTGTTTGAAGCGCTTAGGCAGGTAGTTAGCTTTCTTTCTTTCTTCCGATAATTCTTGCGCACCTCTATTGACACTGGCCCTTGTAGTTCAGGCCAACGATGGCAGAGGTCGCTACAACTCTTTCTAAAAGCCGTGGAATCAGAGCATCCCTGATCCTTCCAGGTCTGCAACTGGCCGTGGGCGGTGTCCTGCCACGCGGCGCCCTCGCCGGGCGAGCCGCCCACCACGCCTGAGGACTGGGCGGAGACCACGGAACCAGCGCCCTCCTCAACCACGCCCGCCGTCAAGTAAGGGATGCTTACAGACATTGACAAAGAAACGTGACAATCTATGATTTTACAGAGAAAAATTAGACAGACAAGACAAATAACTCTTCTCATTTATATCAAAATATACATAATAATAATAATATAATATAATGCTGGACAATCCACACAGCATCATCTAGCCCCAAGCTAAGCAGAGCTTGTGTTATGGGTACTAGATGACTGATATACATAATACAATATTATTAAATAAATAGATATTTTTTATTATACATAGAAAACATGAAGTCGCGGTCCGCCCCGGCTTCACACGGTTATGTAATCAACAACACTATACATATATTATACAATACAATAAAATACAAAAATGATTTATTGCACACATGAAAAAAAAAGACATTACATAAGACGAGTACACTGGGCGGCCTTATCGCTGAGAAGCGATTTCTTCCAGGCAACCTTTGGATGGAAATAATTATTTGAATTTAAAATGATACATCATAGATGGTTGTACTCATGACATAAGCTCTACTGAGCTTAAGGCTAGGTGATGCGGTCCAGCATGCATGATCAATACACCAGATTGCTATAGATACATTCTACCACCTCCCCTCAGATGCCCTGCCTCCGTGGTGGAGCATCAGCTAACGCCGCATGAGACCAACTGCTCCCGGTTCTACCAGTGCAGCAACGGAGCCCTCGTCCTCAAGGAGTGCCCTGCTGGGCTACACTTCGATATTCATCTTCAGGTTCGTACAGAAAAAAACCTTAAAAAAAACAAAAGAAACACGCATGAGTTTTGAGGAAACGAGTTAAATTCGTAGGTAATAATAAATCAAGTGTAATAATCAACAAAGTAAGTAATACTTTTAATTCCAAAGTTGAAATATCTTTACACAAATATAAATCTTTACAAATATAAATCTTTATTAACAAAGAATTACTAACAAATACGCAATTTTCCTGCATTATTAAAAAACAAAAGATCTTGCATCAATTTTCCTGCATTATTAAAAAACAAAAGATCTTGCATCAATTTTCCTGCATTATTAAAAAACAAAAGATCTTGCATCAATTTTCCTGCATTATTAAAAAACAAAAGATCTTGCATCAATTGTGAGCAAACGAGTTAAATTCATAGACACGAGTATGTACTAAACTAAGGCGCACTTGCGCCAGGCTTTGTTAACGCTAACCGCGTAGAGTTCGACACTACTTCGGAGTTAAATTCTAATTTTGTCTAGTACTTGTGTAGTTTTACAGAATAACTCCCGCTCGAGCGGGGCAACCTAGTCGAAAACTAATGAACTCATCGAATTTATTCGAGTCAGCTGCGACAGCGAAGCCGATTTTTTATCGCACCTCATCGGAAAATGAATCTTGTACCTAGTGCCCGTTTTTTTTTTTAAATTCTCAAAGTCAACCTTGAACGTGTCTCAGAAAAAATATCGAATTCCCTTTCAGGTGTGCAACTGGCCGTTCATGGCAACCTGTGGTTCCGGCGTCACGGAGCAACCAGCAACCACCCCCACACAGCAACCCACGCACACGACAACCACGGTGCAACCAACGCAGTCGTCATCCACACAGGTCAGTTCATCTACAATCACACCCTAGTTCTACAGTAAATACTGCACTGTACAAGGGGACAAGAAAAAGTCATCGTCATCATCAGCCTATATCAGTCCACTGCTGTACATAGGCCTCCCCTAATGAGCGTCATAGATGGTCATCATTTTGGGGTTATTGCCAATAATCCCCACGCTGAGCATGCGGGTTGGGGATCATAGTAAGGGAAAAGTAATGGGCCCTTATTCCGCTAATAATCGCTTCATTATGGTGTCGACTCAAAATAATACATTATCGCATCTCACCTTTGATACGGAACGTACGCTGCTTGATCTTAGACCATTGATGAAAGAAACTACAGATGGAGGAATGCGTATCAAAAGTGTGAAGGATACCATTAAGTATTTGAATACGAGTATCTCTGTGCAAATAGCACCGCACGCAGTAATTAGAGTTTCTTTAGAACGTTTCGAATTGCCGCGAGGTTCAACTAAAACCTTTGAGATACTCAAAGACTAAAAAACCTTACTAAAACCCATGAAATAATAAGTAGAACGCAGGAAAAGTGAAAAAAACACATAATAACAAATTATTCTGAAGATTTTAAGATTTCCTGCGTTCTATAAAAAATAAAACTAGCGCGACTTACATAAATTCAATTTAATTGTATTTTGGATGCATTTTGTAAAATGTTGATTTATAGCCCAAAATCTCTTTATATTTCCAAATATGTACTTCGAAAATACCAGTGCATCGAAATATTTTTTCATAAGTATGGAAAAAGTTATGCGGCCAAATACTTTACCTTTCGTTTTATTTTTTTAGAAAGTAGAAAAACTCTAAAATATGAACCACTTCACCCCTAGGTTATTTGATAACACTAAAGAATACTTTTATTACCATAGACTTTTATTTCTGCTACAGCCATGGTCAAGAGACTAACCCTTTACGACAATTAGCAAAACATAACCAATTTCAATGACCATATGATTCCTTCCCCAGTCTCCGACAGATCCCCCCACCGCCCCGGAGGTGGAGTACCTCCCCAACGGCTGCCCCGCCTCCCCCCACGTCCACCACCTGCTGCCCCACGAGGACTGCGGCCAGTATTACCAGTGCAACTTCGGACAGAAGGTGCCGAGGGACTGCGCGCCAGGGACGCTGTTCGACTATGAGCTTCAGGTAACATGTCTTACAGATTTAGGGATTTTTTTACATATTAAAGAGTAAAGGCTTTGCCAAACAGAACGCGTTATTACGTCGCGTCAACAGCGACAAAAGGTTGCGTACGGCTAGCGCCGCCGCCGCCGCCGCCGCCGCCCTGTGTGACATGACAGTAGAGTACCGTCATAGTACAACACAGTTCGGCGCTATAGCGCGGCGTCAATTAGCGCCCTGACGCTGCGCAATAACGCGTTCTGTTTGGAAAAGCCTTTATGATCGTCGAACAATTTGAGGATCGTCCTCGGATCATTCTTTCACACTCTTACATCAGCCTATAATACCACTAATGGATAAAGGCGATCCCTAATGAGCGCCATAGAATGAATTATTTATTTGATAATTCTTTAATATCTTTAAATCGCTAAAGTTTATAAGAAGTGGATACCGCCGTCAATTCTGGGCTGTAACTCGAAGAACAGTAATTTAGCTATTAGGTTTTTGGCAATAAGCTATTAGGTTTTTGGCAATAAGCTATTAGCTTTTTGGCCATTATTGCGAATCATTCGCATAATTCGAAAATTGCCAGAAAAAATGGATATCCGAATATTTAGGATACTGTTGATTACTGGAGTTACAGATATGTAACAGCGGTAAAATACAAAAAAACGCATGAAAATTACACTTAAAGTTTTTTCTAGCTCCCTGAGGTTTCCCAAAAAGGTGGATCTCTCGCGGGAAAACTAAGTATAACACTTTTATTCTAGTGACTTTATACTAAAGTCAAAATTAATCTAGGATATACAGGGCGTCCCATCGCTATGCCACATGGAGGGAAAGTACCTTAAATATTGAAGATTGAACATTCTATTGAAAGAAGACATTATTTTAATTTTAAAAACAATTTAAACTATATATTATATCTGATACTATGTTATTAGCAAAAAATAATCCTTATGCTGAAGCCTTTCGATCGGTATGATAAAGCTACAGGGTAATTGTTTTTCTCATGTAGCGTGTTCGGTTCCCGGTTCAAATATGTAACTATTGAAAAATCTATGAAAGCAGTTTAAATTGTTTTTAAAATTAAAATAATGTCTTCTTTCAGTAAAATGTTAAATATTGAATATTTAAGGTACTATCCCTCCATGTGGCATAGCGATGGGACGCCCTGTATAAAATTTTTAGTTTTAACGTTCTTACCCGTATGGAACTTGAGTCATTTAATTTGAATAAATTCAAATTATACGCATTCCAAACAACAATACAATTATAACATTTAAATAAGTTACTAAATAGACAGCTATAATTGCCCTTTTCCTACACGAAGAGGCATGCAGTGATATCACTAATTATTATTTAATTGTGTTTCCTTTATCAATTTAATTGTTAAATTATCAGAGTATGCGTGACTATACCTATGCCTATAGACTCATGCCATACCACACATGTTATATACTGTACCTATGTACATATGTAGCCATGGATGGTTTTCCGTAAAATTTATTATAACTTTTTAGAACCTTAATTACCAACGTAGGTAGACTAGATTATGGCCGTGGCCTTACTGGCCCCTGGCCCCAAACAAGAAATTGTGTTATATAAAAAAGTCATCACCATCATCAGCCAATGTAAGTCCACTGCTGGACATAGGCCTCCCCTAATGAATATATATAACTAGCGGCCCGCCCCGGCTTCGCACGGGTATTAAACAAAAGTTTCAGAAATTATACACACTAAAACGATGGGTTTTACAGTTTTCATACGGATCTTTACTTTTTTTAACAGCATTGGGGTTTTTGACATTGACTCGACATTCCAAAACTGACACTGGCCGTAGAGAAAAGAGGTTGTATAGCACCGTGCGCTATACAACCTCTTTTTCTATTCTGACGCGCCATAATAGAAAAAGAGGTTGAATATACAGCCCACGGTTCAATTATTGAATTTTTCATGCGGATCCCTAACTTTTTTGAAAATATTATATAGCCTATGTTCATCACGGAAAATTAAGGATTCTAATGGTGAAAGAATTTTTTAAATCGGTCCAGTAGTTTCGGAGCCTATTCAATTCAAACAAACAAACAAACATACAAACAATCAAATCTTTCCTCTTTATAATATTAGTATAGATAAATAAATACATAATGCAAATTCACATAATTATCTAGTGACCGTAAGTAGAGTTTGTATTAATGGTAAGTACTGGACAACTGTTGGGTAGATACTTAACTAAATACATTAGTTACTTACTTCAACAGAATCGAAACTGTCATAGGCAACATCCAGAATGCAACGCAAGAGGTTGCCTCTAGTGTCGTAAGTCCAGAATCGCCCGCTGCTCTGCGCTACATACAGGGATTGATTACCGAATATTATATACCTCTTTAAAATTTGTGTTAACTTAATATATTTTTTTGCAGGTTTGCAACCATGCTCACCTAGTCAAATGCTCGTCTTCTACAACACAAGCGCCTGTGACGCAACCAACTACGGAACAGCAAACAACAACAATAAAACCAACTACAGAACAACAAACAACAACAAATAAACCAACAACAGAACAGCAATCAACAACAAATACACCAACTACAGAACAACAAATAACAACAAACCAACCAACCACAGAGCAGCAAACAACAACAACGGAACAGCAAACTACCACAAATACACCAACAACAGAACAACAAACAACAACAAGCCAGCCAACCACAGAGCAGCAAACAACAACAAATAGACCAACCACAGAACAACAAACCTCAACAAACCAACCTACCACAGAACAGCAAACCACAATAACAAATGAACCGTCGACTTTGAAACCAACAACAGAAGAACAAACTACTTGGCAAACTACAACAGAAGAGCAGCCAACTACAACGACGAAGAAGCCAACTACGGAAGAGCAATCAACAACGTTTGAACCAACAACTATTCAACAAAGTACAACTACTATTGCAACCACATCAGAAAGTCAAGAAACAACTGAAACTGAAATAACCACTAAAGTACCCGAAATAACTACCACAGAAGAACTACAAACAACTACAGTGGAACAAGTGACTACTACTGTAGAACAAGGAACCAGTACTGTAGAACAAACAACAACCACAGAAGCCCAACCAACCACTTCCGGGACTGTAGAAAGTACAACAGAAGTACCAGAAATCACGACAGTGCCTATAGATACAACAACAGTTGGAGTAGAGACAACTACAGTGCCGGTACAAACAACAACAGAGGTGCTACAGACTACTACAGTGCCTGTACAAACAACAACAGAGGGACTAGAGACTACTACAGTGCCTGTACAAACAACAACAGAGGGACTAGAGACTACTACAGTGCCTGTACAAACAACAACAGAGGGACTAGAGACTACTACAGTGCCTGTACAAACAACAACAGAGGGACTAGAGACAACTACAGTGCCGGTACAAACAACAACAGAGGTGCTACAGACTACTACAGTGCCTGTACAAACAACAACAGAGGGACTAGAGACAACTATAGTGCCGGTACAAACAACAACAGAGGTGCTTCAGACTACTACATCGCCTGTACAAACAACAACAGAGGGACTAGAGACAACTATAGTGCCGGTACAAACAACAACAGAGGTGCTTCAGACTACTACATCGCCTGTACAAACAACAACAGAGGGACTAGAGACAACTACAGTGCCGGTACAAACAACAACAGAGGTGCTACAGACTACTACAGTGCCTGTACAAACCACAACAGAGGGACTGGAACCCACAACATCGGAACAGCCTTCTACAGAAACGTCCGTAGAGACGACAACGGCAGGAGACACGGACACTACAACAACTGAAACAGAAAATACTACAGTAGAACAAGCAACCACTAATGTACCCTTAGAAACCACCAGAGAGCCTATAGAAACAACTACAGTACCACAAGAATCCACAACGGAAGAACAAGAGATGACAACAGCTGAACAGCTTACTACTACAGTATCACAAATTACTACTACAGATGGACAACAGGCTACCACAGTTCCTGTAGAAACAACTACAGTACCCCAACAGACTACTACAGTACCTGCACAAACCACAACCGTGGATATAGTGACCACAACAACCGATCAAGAACAAACCACTGTAGAATCAGTGACCACAACTGAACCTCCAGAAACAAGTACCATACCTGTAGAGACAACTACTGATGACTTAGGCACCACAACAGAAGAACAAGAGGCAACAAAAGAACCGCAATTAACTACTACTGTAGAACAAGGTACCACAACCGCTGAACCTCACGAATCTACTACAGCACCAGTAGAAACATCAACAGAGGGAATAGAGACCACTACAGGACAAGAGACTACAACAGAACAAGCTACAACCGAAGCAGATCTCTGTCCGCTCGGCGCAGTCGGCAATATCCCACACCCGACGTTATGCGACTCGTTCTACATGTGCGCTGGCGGTCACGCAGTGCAGTTGTACTGTGTACCTGGGTTCGAGTTTGATCCTGTGCTTACGGTGAGTGACCCTTACGTGGTACTTGTTTCAAAGTGAATCTAGTGAAGGCTGAACGCGCATATAAAACTATACTATACTATACAAATAACATTCTGAATTCTAAGATTAGATTTTTTAGGAATAACATCGTAAATAGTCTGTTTTGCACGTTGCACAATAATAACTTGAAATCCGCTGTACGGTTGTACATTGACGATTCAATCTGAACTCGCATCTTCGGTAACCGATATTTAATACAATATTTGACGTTAATTTCAGACTTGCGTACCGATCGCAGAAGGAGGCTGTACTCTGGGCAACGGAGTTCAAACTACCGAGTCCTACACTACTACTGATAGCAATATTTCAACTGGCGTTACTGTTGACCCAACGACAACCGTTGCTCCAGGTTTTACTGAAGAACCCACAACAGCCTATGTACCCAGTAGTACCAATGAACCAGTTACAACAGACAGTTCTACTGATGGATTGGTTACCACGGTATCTACCGAGGCACCAACAGATGTAACTAGTGTACCAACGGAAGTAACTAACGTACCAACAGAAATAACTAGTGTACCAACAGAAGTAACTAGCTTATCAACGGAAGTAACTAGCGTATCAACGGAAGTACCTAGCGTGCCAACGGAAGTAACTAGCGTGCCAACGGAAGTAACAAACATACCAACGGAAGCCACTGAAGTAACAGACCTGCCAGCAGTGACAGAGCCCCCGACGGAAGCCCCCACGACCCCTGACCTCTGTCCTCTGGGGGTGTTCGGCAACGTGCCGCACCCCACGCTCTGCACCTCGTTCTATATGTGCGCGGGGGGCAACGCTATTCAATTGTACTGCAGTAATGGCTTTGAGTTTGACCCTGTCGTCAGTGTAAGTAGCCTATATATTTTTACTAGCTTCAAGTTCTGCTGTGGTAACTCGCGACCCAGGTATTGAAAAAAAACACAAAATATGTTTTTTTACACAGTCTGATTACTGTACTGATCCCTAGGTAACTTTTTAGGATATATTCTAAAGCTTATGTTCATCAGAAATAATGATGGTGAAAGAATTTCTAAAATGGGTCTAGTAGTGTCTCTTAATATTCAATGTTTTATTTCAGCAATGTGTCCCCATAGCTGAAGGAGGATGCACTTACAGTTCCACAAACCCACCAACAGATGTCACTACTGTTGAACCAGAAACAGAGGCTACAACAATAACTGTCGGTCCCATCATAGTTACAGAATTACCGACTACGGTAGAGTCATCAACGAATCCAGAAGAAATATCTACAACGGTAGAATCAACAACTACTGAAGATGTACTTACTACAACAGCAACCGATTCAACTTCAGAAGCAGACCCCTCGACAGCACAAACAGCTTCTTCAACATCTGAAGCAGAAATAACAACAACTGAAGTAGAGTCGAGCACTACAGGAGCAACTTCAACAACAGTTGCTGTAGAAATATCAACAACTTCAACAGAATCAGGTGATTTAACAACTACTGTAGTGTCATCAACAACTCAAGCTGCCTCAACAACGACTGAGTCAGAATTAGTGACAACAGAGGCAGCTACTATAACTGAAGAAGTGCCAATATCAACAGAAGCAGTATCTACAACAACGGAAGTAGAATCAACAACAACAGCTGCCCAACTATGTCCAGTGGGCACTATCACCTTCGTGCCGAACCCAGAGCGCTGTGATGGGTACTACATGTGCACGGGATCAATGGCCGTGCCATTGTTCTGTTCGGATGGGTACGAGTTCGATCCGGAAACCAGGGTAAGTTATTGTCAGCCATCTTTATTTACTGATGTTTCGTGCGAAGTACGCCAGTGTAGTACTCGCTTGCACCAGACCACCCGGTTGATAAAGAATAAGCCTAATCTTAGCAGTATTGTTTGTGTTACCGGTCAATTTATTAATGACATTTTGATTCTAAAATTTACAAAGGTATGAAATTTTGCATCATTATTTTATTGCGTTTGTTAAACCAGTTTGAATTTTCAGTCATGCGTGATTATATCGGAAGGTGGTTGCACACTCGGATCGAGCACAACACCGAGTCCTACAACTGAAGGCACAGATGAAATCACAGAGATCAACTTGACGACAGAACATGTAACTACAGACAATGGAAATGAGGAAGAGACCACTACACAAGATCCTAATGCAGGTTTAACAGATTCGAACGGTGGTGAATCAGTGACTGTTGTTACCACAAACCCGATTATAGTTACAACACAGATTGAGACTGAAGAATCTGAAGAGTCTGAAGTAACTACTCCAAATCTAACGGGAACTCAATCGCCAATAAACCCTGAGGTAACAAAGCCAACTGAACCTGACGTCACTGAAAATCCTAACACAGAAGAGTCAACTACAGTTGTAATAACTACAGAAGCAATAGTTGAGACAACAACAGCGGAAGCAGCTACTGATCTAACGACACAAGCGACAACTCAGATATGTGCTCCAGGAATGTTCGGAAACATCCCACATCCAGTATTATGTGATTCCTTCTACTTGTGCGCTGGGGGTAACGCTGTGCAGCTTTACTGCAGTTCAGGCTTCGAATTCGATCCTGAAACAAGGGTGAGTATCTTTTAAACTTCCGACACTGAGAAAAAACAATAGTCCTAAGCCTAAATCAATACTAACTTCTAATTGTTTCAGACTTGTGTGCCGATAGCAGAAGGTGGCTGTACCTTAAGTCAGAATTCACTAACTACTACGGATGGCAGCGTCGCTACTGAGTCTTCCAGACCTACCACTAATGACGCTTCAACGAGAATCGATGATGGAACAACTGTTGAAGTTACTTCTCAAGCTCCCACGACAGAAGTTGAAAAAGAACCTACAACAGAACTTAGCACTGAAAGTGTTACTACGGAGAATGGGGTGACTGAAGAAGTTACTACTCTAGTTTCTGAAACCATAGAAGTTACTGAGAATATAAGTACAACAGAAAATGTGGAATTAACGACAACATACCCCAGTACAGAAAGTCAAGTTACGACAGAAAATGCTGCAACTGATGTTGATATTACTACAGAAAACTTAATAACAACAACAGAACAAGAAATTACTACGGAGAGCTTGGTATCCACGACCAAAACCGAAGAATTGACCACACAAGAAGCTACTACAGTTAAATCGACTACGCCAGCTCCGCTCTGCCCTCTTGGTACAATGGGTAATGTAGCCAACCCAGATCGTTGTGATGGTTTTTATTTATGCGCGGGAGGTATGGCTATACCTCAATTCTGCGCACCTGGGTTTGAATTCGATCCGGACCTGAGAACTTGTGTGTCTATCGCGGAAGGAGGCTGTACTCTGGGTAATTCTGATAAAACTGATGAACCAGAAATAGTGAGTACAACTACACAAATCACTGATGATGCTAGCACGACAGATAATATAGATTCTACAACAGACTTTGTTTCAACGACACAGGATAGCATAGATACGACTCAAAATGGCATTACAACAGATAATCTAACAACAGAAGAAGTAACAGAGCTCGTAACAACCGAAAAAGATGTAACAATAACCACTGAAAGAGAAATAACAACCACAGAAATAGACGCTGAGGAAAAAACGCAAGCTCCAATCTGTCCAATAGGAGTGACGGGTAATGTTGCCAACCCGAATCAATGTAATGCGTATTATCTGTGTGCTGGAGGCAGGCCGATTCCGCAGTATTGTGCAGAAGGGTTCGAATTTGATCCCACAGCTGGGGTGAGTCTTTCGAAATTTCTGCTTTTCGTTTCTGTTCTTCTTCTGGGTTAGATTAATATAATTAGATAAATAATATGTTTAAAAAAATATTTCATTAGTTGGACACAAGTACGGAAATAAGTATGAAATAAACTAATAGAAAAGAAAAGTACCTACTTGAGGTAATTAACACAAAAGGGTGGTAGAAAGAATAGGTTGCTTCTGCCTACACTGCGCCGAAATATAAGGTTTTGCTTATGCTGATTATTTCATGCTCAGCGTTTCCTGACAGTTGGTACGGACGCCAATATTGTGACTTAATATTTTTGTTAATTTTACCTCCAGCGCTGCGAAAGGATATCAGAAGGTGGATGCACATCTAAAACAGACCCGACTAAGATCAAGCTAGCAGCGAAGATACCCGAGACCGTAACCACGGACGGCGCGTGCGAAGGAGACCGCATTATCCAGGACCCGAAGCAATGCGGCACCTTTTACAAGTGTGTGAAAGGGAAGGCTATAAAGATGAGCTGCGACGCTGGTTTCGAGTACAGCGCTGATGAGAAGGTAAACATTTCTGCATGTAAGCGCTCTACGAACGTTGTTAGCGTTGGGCTTGGAAGACAACAAGATTCATAGCTAGCCCGCTTACATACATATTGAATTTGTCAAACTACCTAGGTACCTAAGATATTTATAGATATATTTTCTCAACAAGATAGTAAAACTAATAAGTAATAGTCATTTATTTGCAAAACATTGTGTAAAAGGGTGACAAAGGTGACTAGGAAAAGTTTTTTTTTTCACATTTGTAGCATTGGATTTATTATCATTCATAACTTCATTAGACTACCTACCCAATTGTCGCCAAATACCTATTTATCTGGTTTATGACGAATATTTAACTTGGATAAGAAACATGAAAAAAATAAACATGTAGATACGATGCTGAAATGGTTATGCAACAAAGCGGTGGTTGTTCCACCTGTGATTCGGTTCTTTGAGCATGATGGTTAGTCCACCTGTGCTCCGGTTCTAGATTCTTATTATTACGGGGAATTTTCCCCTTATAGCCTATAGCCATCCCGAGCCTCGCACTTATCTCTCATCTCCCTGTTTGCAGACATACCACATATATTGGTATCTATTATTGAGGGGATGCGACCCCTTATGACTGCAGGTAGACCACATATATTGGTCTTTACTATTACGTGGATGCGATCCCTTATGCCTGCAGGCAGACCACAATATATTGGTCTTTACTATTACGTGGATGCGATCCCTTATGCCTGCAGGCAGACCACAATATATTGGTCTTCACTATTACGTGGATGCGATCCCTTATGCCTGCAGGCAGACCACAATATATTGGTCTTCACTATTACGTGGATACGATCCCTTATGCCTGCAGGCAGACCACAATATATTGGTCTTCACTATTACGTGGATGCGATCCCTTATGCCTGCAGGCAGACCACAATATATTGGTCTTCACTATTACGTGGATACGATCCCTTATGCCTGCAGGCAGACCACAATATATTGGTCTTCACTATTACGTGGATACGATCCCTTATGCCTGCAGGCAGACCACAATATATTGGTCTTCATATCATCGCCCTCATGGCTGCAGGTAGACCACATATATTGGTCATTACTATCATCGCCCTCATGGCTGCAGGTAGACCACATATATTGGTCATTACTATTGCGCGGGGATGCGACCCCTCATGGCTGCAGGTAGACCACATATATTGGTCTAATATCGTCGATATCAAAATTCTCAATTGCAAGCAATGTAACTCAAAGTGACTCACCAACGACGCGGCGACGTCACTCTCGCCCGGTGTCTCGTAACAGAATGTGTTCGTGCCGACCGTCGGCGACGGAAAGCGCTGCGCACGCCCCGCCTCCTCACCTCGGCCGGTTTTGTAGCCAGTCAACTAAAATCTTTATATACCTACCTACTATCTAGGTAGATACTGAGAATATTTCTTCGCCTTCGCGACATTCCCCCCCTTCGAAGGAAGAATGAGAAAGAAAGATATAAAATCAAGACTGAACATTACATGAATTTACTGATAGACGCACTGTCACACTCTTAGACCTTTTGTCTAGTTTTAAACAATTGGAGAAGCCCTGGTTGGCCTCTTACGTCTCTAGACTATAAGCTTCTGGTTCTGGTAGCATTCTAGTTGCGTGCGCCGCAGCCTGATATAATAGCTTAATTTGTCGTTCCTCGGAACCTTAATCTCTAATCTTGGGAACTTAGTCAACTTTCGGAACTGTACTGTCCCTTTTGAGTTCATGTAGGTAAACGTGTGCTACAGAATGAAAGAATTAGCCTCTTTCCAATGTCTTGTAACTTTTTTGTGCTCTTTTGTCACTTTTATGTGCTCTTTAATTTGTCACTTTTAGGTGCTCTTTAATTTGTCACTTTTATGTGCCCAAATGAACCTTAGACTAACTGCTGTCCAACCTTCCAGTGCGCCCTTATGTGCTCTAATTTTATCTGACATCTCTTTTTATATTGATTGGTTAACATCTTTCTATTCTGCAAAATTATCTACTCGCAGTTGATCTTGAGGAATATCCTTTTCTTACCGTGTGGTTGACGGTCTCATAATCTACATAAGATTCAAGTTCTTTCATTTTCGTAGTCAACGACTGTGACTACTTTCAACTCTTCACGTTATGTTTCATTTCCTGTCAAATCATCTATCCACAGCATACATGCTGTGCAGCATCAGCTCCAGCTGATTCTTAGATAAATTTCCAGTTTGAATTGTTCTCTGATATATCAGTTGTAATATTAAATTGTGTGACATTTCCAACACAATAAATTGTGATAAATTCTTACTGCTACACCGTTCTTATAACGAGAGAACACTCTTCACCAAATAGGTCTTTCGCTACTTCTCTTAGTTTTAAATTTGTTAGAAATAAATTGATTGAGAGCTGTAATCTCTGTCTTATCTAACTCTTCATGTTCTCTTGAGTAGTGACTCAGCTATTGCTAATGCGGTTTTGTTCGATAATATCTGTAGAAGTACTTATTCGTAAGACCCTCCTCAACCAAAGAATTTGTCTGAATTTCATCATTATTTTTCGTAACAGTTGGTGTAAGGGCTTTTCCGAAATATGACATAATTTTTAACTTATACACTTTGACTGCCTGCTGCGCCACGGTACATGCACCACAGCTGCATAGCGTCGCGCGACCTTACCATTTAGTTGACCGAGACAGGTTGTTTTGTTCGTTCGTATATCTGCTCTGATGATGCTTAACTGTCTTTATTCTGCTTTATTTAAATAATATATTATTAAATAAATAGTGGCATTAATTTGTCCGATTCACATTAATTCAGAACCACTTTTTTTTATCACTCTAAAAATTTCAATTTTACCGGTATGGTGTCTGTGCACTGCGAATTGATTGGTTCACTCTACAGGAGTCATACATCCAATTTTTGTTACTGTTGCAAAATTTTATGGCGGTATTTATAAATCTCATTCATCACCAGCGTCCTCTACAGGACAACTCCATTGAACTACGATCCCCAATTTGCATGTTCAGCGTGGGGATTATGGGTAACATAACGATTAGAAAAGCCATTTATGGTGCCCACTGGTGATGACTATGACCGAAATCGTTTCCACGAGATAAACAAAACATTATACTCTTTTCTACTATTCAATCTTTACTCGGCTAGATCCATCTTGTAGGGTGCGTAGTGTGCCCCCCACAATCCTAGTGTTGTTGATAGAGTTTGTAGTTAAAGACGTTTGTAAGTTTCACGGTTTAATATAAGTAGTTAGGTGTACGGTCGCGAGTTTACACCGTGACGTGTTGTCTTAAAGACAGTAGTTTGCGACTGGCCGTAATTGGCCGAGGAAACGCGTCACCATGTAAACCGCTGACCCACGGAAACATGCATCGCTGTATGGTATGCAAACCGTACACATCTAATCTATTATAATCTAATCGATAAGTCTGATCTCATTATCGTAATGTGGTGATTTGCACCTTAAAACTGTGTACTGATAGGATCATTTGATCAATAAGAATCGGAGAGGTAGTCAACTCGGCAGTTTTCGATCAATGACTACTACAATCGAGAAAACTGATAATAGCGTTAGTCCTTTTCGGATCTACTTACAATTACTAAGTAGGTTAGGTTTGTTACAGTGTGGTATTTAGGTACATGCTGTCATATGAATTATATGCTGACTATTTCTTTAGCTGACTTCACTCGTAGTGGGCTGAATAAATTTATTAAGACAAATGGCCCGGTAGCCAATATTCACTGCAATAACAACATTTGCAATTAGGATTACAGGTATAACCTGTTTGAAAGCAATTCAAGGAACGGGTCCCTGAATACGAGCCTTCCTGCCTTGTAGGTTTAGTTTGTATTTTGCACATTCTTCATTAAAATGGTGTTGACTACATAATATACAACTTCTTGTATATTACCTCTTAGGTGGCTCATCGGAACTTTCTGAGATATCGTGTTGTCATTTCTTTAATTTGGTTTTACTAAATTGTGTATTAATAATTTTTGTATTTGACTTTTCTATACCTAATTGTTGATTTTTACGCTGCCTTTGGTTTATCTTTTCTTCAGATCTTATTTGTTATTTTCCTTTTGTAAAGTTTTCCATAGTGTCCTTCCCTTCACTATTTGTCGATTTTGTAACCGATATACCTTTTGTGTCTTTCGTTAGTCTAGAGGTTTCTTTAGCAGATATTATTTATTCTAGATTTTTCTTTCAATATTTTCTCTTCTTCATCTGTCATCTTCATTCTTACATCACTCGTAGGTTATTGTAATTCATGTCTTCGCTAAGGGAGCTCAATACGCCTTGGTGTCTCTCTTTTACGTTTAAGTAGTACTTGTCTGCAATGTAAAATTGATTTGAGACAGTTGGTTTTACTCTGTTTAATGCGACATAACGTTTGTCAATAATTGCCGCAGGTTTACCGACCCTCAAATAAATAAATAATGCCGGAGAATTCACACAACATCATTCTGCCCCCAGCCAAGCAGACCTTGTCTTATGATGAGTACTAGACAACTGATTTACATAATACGACTACTAGCGGTTCGCCCCGGCTATGCACGGGTATTCAAAAAAAAAAAATTTTTCAGATTGACCCAATTTTTCAATGCCATTGTTTAAAATTAGACTTCATAAATGGTTACTGACTCATTGTTTTTACAGCGTGGACTAATATTTGAATTTTTAGCCAGCAAGACATTGTTAATTCTGTTTCCAAAAGCATACTATGTAGGTACATTAACACCATATTATTTGTAATAATTGCCACTTTTTCGTAAATAAACGATTATGAATTTCTTCGGCCTGAATTTATATAGCCGTTTACTCGGCGCCCCTTCGGTGTTGGGCTCAGCAACTAATTTGCAGTAGATCTGGATTTTTGCTTCAAATTTCTGAGTAGCACCCTTTAGTTTATCTCCGGTTAATTATATTTCTCTGTAGTTGGCTTTACCATCAGGTAATTGTTTGAGGGCACACTGAGCAGAGTCTATGCATGATTGGACAGATTCTTGCAACAACTTTAAAGGAGTCTAGAAGACCTCCATTTTGTTTAGTTCAAGTGCAGTTCCTTCTCGAAATTGACCATAAGTGCAAAATCTTGTTAAAATCAAAAATCTACAAAAATATATTTTGCTTAGAGACTTAAGTCCTCGTACTTTGTGCTTTATTAAAAAAAACAACAACTGTGATAACCGCAGACCACTGTCTGCAATCAATTTAATAATAAGAATTTCTAACTTTATTTCTCTGCTATGAATTTTGTTCAAATTATTTTGCAGTGCCTTACAGGGTGCATGTACTATTGACATATGCTAGTACATACTGTATATTTAGCTGTATACATGTGAGCAATTAAATTAATAAATGAACAAACTACAGGAAGCTCAACTAATCAATACCAACATAAGTTGGAATTTCACTTAAAGATGCTGGTTGTATTGCTTCGCAATGCATACTGATGTGCCAGACACCTACCAGCTCTCGGGTCACGTCGCTTAGACCAGACGCTCTGATAATTTTTCGAAAACCTGGATAGCCCCGGCACCCCACGGACCCAGTGTCTCGACTCAAATTGAATCAAATATCTAGGCTCTGTCGAAGCCTGCTTTTTACCTCTATAGTAGGTATTTATGTATCTGCATACTGACACTCTGTCTTAGGTAAATATAAATTTTGATTTATCACCAACGTTCACTCGTGTTTGCTAACGCTGCATGTGAGACGCCACTGTCTTTTGCTAAATTCTGGTCGTCAATATACGCACCTACCTCTACGACACAAGGTCAAAACCACGCAAACGCATTGACGAATCTTGTTTTTTCCTCTAGGACTTTATTTCAAATATAAACTTTATTTTCTTTGAAGGTTTCTAATAACAACGCAACCTTAAACAGATCTATGCACAAGATCTCTTTCATTATGTAGGGAAATATTTGAATGCAAAAAAAAAATTGCGTTTGCATACCTTGTCTTATTGAGCACGTACAGCAATGTTCTTGCTAGGTAGGCTTAATTTTCACAAATTATGTTTGTGCTAAGGTTTAAGTAAAAATATCAGTACGTATCCAAAATTTAAGAACATCCTTTCCACCACTGCTGCGGCTCTAGTGTATGGAATAATTTATTATGCGCAAGGGTTGCCTGGTTGACACCCATATTGGCAAGTTCTTATTTCAATTAATTACTAAAAATCAGTAGGTATTCAAAGTTTGAGATCACCCTTCGCACTAATGCTGCTCATGTAATAATATATTATGCACATAGGTTGCCTGGCAGAGGTAATAGGGCCGCCCATATCGGCAAATTCTTATATCTATTAAATACAAACAAATCAGTAGGTACTTAAAATTTGAGAACACCCTTCGCACTTCTTCTGCTCATGTAATAAATTTATTATGCGCGAAGGTTGTCTGGAAGATGTTATAAGGCCGCCCAAAGCGACAACTTCTTATTTCCATCAAATACTACTACTGATAAAAGTTAGTACAATAACATATTTATTTATGCATTGTTCGCATTCTGAACAGGTAAGAAACCCAAAAAACAAATTACGCTAATATACCTACGTAACTACGTACTACGGTATAATACCTACGTAAACGTGTGGAAGCCAGTAAATTCCAACACAACACGGTCGCACACAACGGTGGCAATAAATACCTATAACTACCACACAAATTCTTAAAGGTGAAATTTTTTGTCTATGTAGCATTTTCGAAGTCACGACAACATTGTCGTGACAAAGTCGTAAAATGTTATACGATCTATTTATAGAAATTTTGCTGAGTGAGTACCTCGTCAGGCCAAGTGCGAGCACAACTTTTTTCAAAACTACCCACATTAGCATTTATAAAATAATTAGTACTTCGTATACGGAAAATTGATGAGGGTATTTGAAAACATTGATAAGGAGGCATTATGCATTATGATGCTCGGATTCTATAAATATTATCGTATCTTAAAAATTGCAAGGTTCGAATCTTTGTTAGATCCCTGCATCTCCACCATGTCGCCAAATACCTATTTATCTGGTTTATGACGAATATTTAACTTGGATAAGAAACATGAAAAAATTTAACATGTAAATATGATGCTGAAATGGTTATGCAACAAAGCGGTGGTTGTTCCACCTGTGATTCGGTTCTTTGAGCATGATGGTTAGTCCACCTGTGCTCCGGTTCTAGATTCTTATTATTACGGGGAATTTTCCCCTTATAGCCTCCAACCTCCCCTATAGCCATCCCGAGCCTCGCACTTATCTCTCATCTCCCTGTTTGCAGACATACCACATATATTGGTATCTATTATTGAGGGGATGCGACCCCTTATGACTGCAGGTAGACCACATATATTGGTCTTTACTATTACGTGGATGCGATCCCTTATGCCTGCAGGCAGACCACAATATATTGGTCTTTACTATTACGTGGATGCGATCCCTTATGCCTGCAGGCAGACCACAATATATTGGTCTTCACTATTACGTGGATACGATCCCTTATGCCTGCAGGCAGACCACAATATATTGGTCTTCACTATTACGTGGATGCGATCCCTTATGCCTGCAGGCAGACCACAATATATTGGTCTTCACTATTACGTGGATACGATCCCTTATGCCTGCAGGCAGACCACAATATATTGGTCTTCACTATTACGTGGATACGATCCCTTATGCCTGCAGGCAGACCACAATATATTGGTCTTTACTATTACGTGGATGCGATCCCTTATGCCTGCAGGCAGACCACAATATATTGGTCTTCACTATTACGTGGATACGATCCCTTATGCCTGCAGGCAGACCACAATATATTGGTCTTCACTATTACGTGGATGCGATCCCTTATGCCTGCAGGCAGACCACAATATATTGGTCTTCACTATTACGTGGATACGATCCCTTATGCCTGCAGGCAGACCACAATATATTGGTCTTCATATCATCGCCCTCATGGCTGCAGGTAGACCACATATATTGGTCTAATATCGTCGATATCAAAATTCTCAATTGCAAGCAATGTAACTCAAAGTGACTCACCAACGACGCGGCGACGTCACTCTCGCCCGGTGTCTCGTAACAGAATGTGTTCGTGCCGACCGTCGGCGACGGAAAGCGCTGCGCACGCCCCGCCTCCTCACCTCGGCCGGTTTTGTAGCCAGTCAACTAAAATCTTTATATACCTACCTACTATCTAGGTAGATACTGAGAATATTTCTTCGCCTTCGCGACACCAATAGCGGAAATAAGAAGGGAGCAGAAAAAGGTACCTCCCCTTTTCTACTCCTCTCTTATTTCCGCTAAGGCCTTTGCCCAGCTGTAAAACACACATTTAACTACAGACCGGTGAAGCGAATAGCGTGTAAAATCTCTTAAACATGCTTCTCTCTTTCAGCGTTGCCAAGCCACATCTGCCGATAGCTGCCCCGGTACGAGCGAGAAGAACTGAAAATAAATCAACAGAATCCTCGACACTTGATGAATTTTGAGCTAGTATTTTCGAAAACCCTTGATAGTGCCATCGGTTAATGTAGTAGTTACTTAAACTATATTAGGTAGAGCTATGATAATGCGCTATTCCAACAGATTGTATTTTTGATAAATTATGTTCCTTTCAAACATACACAATTTGTAAATTAGCTTCCTCTTCTGTTTTTTTAACACCTCTACTGCGATTACCTACCGATCCGTCGTCGCGTCGCACGCGCCTGCCACGAAATATTATTATGTGGTGGTGATTATGGCACAACCCTCTTTGTTTGGTGGGGTATTGACATTTGGTAGAGGATGAGAGGTCTGTGCTGATCAGTGTTGTTCCAAGTCAATTTTAGGGTGGCCGTATCTTAATCAAAAAATTGCCGTATTTTAGGGCAAAATCAGAAAAACGGGCCGTATATTCAAAGTTTTTATAACAAATGTTTACAAATAAGGCTAATCCGACGCCATAAAATATAAACCATTAGTAGATTACTAAAAATTGCGGATTATAACAAAAAAATTAAAAATAAACGGATCATTGGCAGCTGGAGCGCATTTTTTTCTATAAAAGTCGTCACTGTTTCCTATATTTTGGTTTGGTGTGCTGAGTTTTGATCTGTTTATTTTTTTAGGTGTTGATTGAACATCTCAGTGTAACAATCCAGCAAAGATAACTTTAAACTAATATAACTGAAAACTGAAGCAATAATTGCAGAAATTAGTTCAAGTCATCAAATGAATGGGCCGTCCTAAGTTAAGTGTTGTAATTAAAAACAAAATTTACATTGCACACACTAGAACAATACAACATTTATAACTAAGTGACAAAATATAAAGTCGCTAGGTGTGCCAACACTAGTAAGTATTTTATTAGGTTAGTTTAATGACTTCAGGGAAACCCTTAGCCAGAAAGAAGCCTGTCGCTAGTGCGTTCCGTTATACGAAAAAAATAATTTTTGTCAACGCTTCTGATACCGGCCGTATAATTTCATACAAATAATATACGGCTTTGAAATGTCTGCCGTATGCCGTATTCTTGACGATTTACCCACCCGAAAGCCGTATAATACGGCAATTGCCGTAGCCGGAACAACACTGGTGCTGATGACTTGTACCTACCTACATGGCTACATTTTTATAGGTATCTAGCTATATTGAAAACTACTACAATAACATAATTTTATTTATTTAATAAATTTATTGCAAGGAAGTGATTATTACCAAAGAGTATTTGATAGAAGTGTGGTATTTGGTTTTATCATGTTTTTTTTATGATTCCGCAAACTATTTTTTGTGGTTTGTTTTTACAAAATAAACAGGTAAATTATGGTCTTAACGGGTTTTCTTTTAGTAAATCATTTATTTGAATGAATTTGTATCATTTGGTGCCTTCCTTTTCCCTTCTCCAGAAACTGAAACAAAGCAATATTTTGCTGATTAATTGCTATTTATTTATTCAATTTAATTTGACTTACAGAGCTAAGTTCCAAGACGTCAAACATTATAAAAAAACTAAGTACATTAAAATGGACATGTCACAATAATAATGAATAAATAAAGTCACACAAGCTTAGTCAATACAACCGCAGACAAACGAGGATGGGTAGAGGTATGGATAATACCCGTACATGCGTTTATACGAGTAGCGTGCAAATTTTCTCTGAACCCTCTCGACCATCATTCTTTATTTTCCTCGTGAGGATCCCAAACAATCGCTCCGAACTCCAAACGACTACGTACATAGGCATTGTACAACATCAACGCCGCACGTAAATCGGGAAAATCCCAAGTTACACGCATTACAAATCCTAAGATTTTGCACGCTTCCTTGCAAATGCCCTGTATATGAGCGTTGAAGCTGAGCTTCGGATCCATCATCAGCCCTAGGTCCCGCACGGTCTGAACTCGCTCAAGAGGAGCGCCAGATAAGGAGTAAACGTACACAATGGGACAGTGTCGACGTGTAAAGGTAACAGTTTTACATTTTGAAGTGTTAAAAGACAGATTATTAGCTTCACTCCACTCAGCGACAAGGTTAATGTCGCGCTGGTGTGCCAAGCAGTCATCCGTTGCACGAACCGCTTTATAAAGTTTTAAGTCATCCGCAAACAGAAGACTCTCAGAGGAAACGACAACAGATGGTAGGTCGTTTATCATTAGTAAAAATAAAGTAGGTCCTAATGTACTTCCCTGGCTTACTCCCGATCGCGTGAAATAGGTTCCCGATACATGGTTCCGGACAGAGACGTATTGCCGACGATTTCGTAGGTAGCTGGCAAAAAATGCTAGGAGTTTGGGCACGAAACCCATCACGGCCAGCTTCTTGAGGAGAATATCGTTATCTACTAGGTCAAATGCCTTTTTAAAATCGTAATAGGTAACGTCTACCTGAAAGCCCGGTTGGAGTGGAGTTTACGGGACGCAGGACTTAGAAAATTTTCGACGAATTTTTTTATGTATATATAACATATATTTTTTTTTATGGCTACGTAAAGAGGGTCACTAGGGGTGCAACTTTGGTTCAGGTGATCTACCCCAAAGTTCAATGACCTCGGTGCTAGAGGTCAAAGTATGTCGTTCAGTTTAAAGGCGAAAAAGACAGAAAATTTTCGAAAGATGTTTTTTTGGGCGTATATATAACACATGTTTTTTCTTATGGCATCGTAAAGAGGGTCACTAGGGGTGCAACTTTGGTTCAGGTGATCTACCCCAAAGTTCAATGACCTCGGTGCTAGAGGTCAAAGTATGTCGTTCAGTTTAAAGGCGAAAAAGACAGAAAATTTTCGAAAGATGTTTTTTTGGGCGTATATATAACACATGTTTTTTCTTATGGCATCGTAAAGAGGGTCACTAGGGGTGCAACTTTGGTTCAGGTGATCTACCCCAAAGTTCAATGACCTCGGTGCTAGAGGTCAAAGTATGTCGTTCAGTTTAAAGGCGAAAAAGACAGAAAATTTTCGAAAGATGTTTTTTTGGGCGTATATATAACACATGTTTTTTCTTATGGCATCGTAAAGAGGGTCACTAGGGGTGCAACTTTGGTTCAGGTGATCTACCCCAAAGTTCAATGACCTCGGTGCTAGAGGTCAAAGTATGTCGTTCAGTTTAAAGGCGAAAAAGACAGAAAATTTTCGAAAGATGTTTTTTTGGGCGTATATATAACACATGTTTTTTCTTATGGCATCGTAAAGAGGGTCACTAGGGGTGCAACTTTGGTTCAGGTGATCTACCCCAAAGTTCAATGACCTCGGTGCTAGAGGTCAAAGTATGTCGTTCAGTTTAAAGGCGAAAAAGACAGAAAATTTTCGAAAGATGTTTTTTTGGGCGTATATATAACACATGTTTTTTCTTATGGCATCGTAAAGAGGGTCACTAGGGGTGCAACTTTGGTTCAGGTGATCTACCCCAAAGTTCAATGACCTCGGTGCTAGAGGTCAAAGTATGTCGTTCAGTTTAAAGGCGAAAAAGACAGAAAATTTTCGAAAGATGTTTTTTTGGGCGTATATATAACACATGTTTTTTCTTATGGCATCGTAAAGAGGGTCACTAGGGGTGCAACTTTGGTTCAGGTGATCTACCCCAAAGTTCAATGACCTCGGTGCTAGAGGTCAAAGTATGTCGTTCAGTTTAAAGGCGAAAAAGACAGAAAATTTTCGAAAGATGTTTTTTTGGGCGTATATATAACACATGTTTTTTCTTATGGCATCGTAAAGAGGGTCACTAGGGGTGCAACTTTGGTTCAGGTGATCTACCCCAAAGTTCAATGACCTCGGTGCTAGAGGTCAAAGTATGTCGTTCAGTTTAAAGGCGAAAAAGACAGAAAATTTTCGACATGTATTTTTTTTATATATATATAACATATATTTTTTCTTATGCCATCAGAAAGAGGGTCACTAGGGGTGCAACTTTGGTTCAGCTGATTGACCCCAAAGTTCAATGACCTCGGCGCTAGAGATCAAACTGTGTCCGATACAGATACCGATACAGAGCATTCCGATAAGAGTTGATTAGGTTCAATTTGATTGGCGGATCCGATACAGAGTACCCCGACTCCACGTGGTCTTGTGCGTGGCGCCCCTAGAGTGTATATAATAAGCCGGAGGCGCGAAGGGAGTGCAGCCTCCGCCAGACGTAACAAGGGACAGGCACCGCGCGAGCCACAGCGGCTGAGGCTGGTCGCCGAAGGCGACCAAAAAGCCGAAGCTGCGGAGGTGAGCAGTGGTGCCTGTCCCTTGTTACGCAATGGCGGAGAGGCTGCACTTCCCGCAGCGCCGGAGCTATCGCGATCCTGAAACTTTCCGGCATCGACTCCAGCAAAAACTTAAAAAATTTACAAAAAAGGTCAGCGACCTTGACCTCAAAGGTCACTGACATGTGCTCGAAAATGATTAATTTAACTTTCCGGTATCGACTCTAGCGAAATCCAACGTTTTTACAAAAAAGGTCAGTGACCTTGACCTCAAAGGTCACTGACATGTGCTCGAAAATCATTAATTTAACTTTTCGGCATCGACTCCAGCAAAAACCAACGATTTTACAAAAAAGGTCAGCGACCTTGACCTCAAAGGTCACTGACATGTGCACGAAAATGATTAATTTAATTTTCCGGTATCGACTCCAGCGAAGACCATCGTTTTTACAAAAAAAGTTCAGTGACCTTGAGGTTAATGACTCAAGGTCACTTATCTAAGGTGCATTGAACCTTAGGTCAAAGGTCAATGACCTTGACCTTGAAAAAAAAAACAAATTTTTTGCGTCCCGTAAACTCCACAGTGACCGCCTCGGTTGGAGTGGAGTTTACGGGACGCAGGACTTAGAAAATTTTCGACGAATTTTTTTATGTATATATAACGAAAGCCCTCATCCATACACGAAGACACATAGTAGTCAACAAAGTTGATGTGATTTGTGACTGTAGATCTCGCTGCGCGGAAACCATGCTGAGAGTCGGCGAGAGCGCCACCGACCTGACGCCGAATCTCATAATCTATCACAGTCTCAAAAATTTTCCCGAAGACGGAAGGAACAGCAATAGGTCTGTGCATATCCACTTGTGTGTTTGATGCAGTCTTGGGAATTGGAGTGACCTTTGAGACTTTCCAATCACATGCGCTGTATTGAATCAGATTCAGTTCAGATTTAGATTCATTAACTTTATTGCTTGGCATGCTTGGCTTATAAAATAAGCACTAGGTACCTCATTATACAAGTCAAATTTCATAATGTTAATTATTATAAAAAAAAGAAATCAGTTGTTAATGATTTCTCTGCACTTCAATTGCATGATATTGGAAGAATTAAATGAGCGGTTTTCCATTAAAATTTGTATTAAAACAACATTAGTTATTTCCAACTTCGCCCTTTAGGGCAGAGACTCACTCAACTGGAAATTAGAGTAGGCCGATGTCAAAAACCAACTTTTTCAAACTTCTAGTCAGTGTTGCCATTGCATGGGGTTGGGGGTTCAAACCCCCCCCGAAATGTTGAGGCACCGTTAAAAATCAAACTTGAATAGGTCAAATTTTCTCGGATACGTACTCGTACGTGGAAAGTGCGGCTTACTTTAAATAGCTATTCTCTCTTAAAAACACAAAAATTTTTTCGTCTCATTAGTCTCCGATTAACAAGAGCGCGCTCTGAGTCGTCGACGGGGCGCGCTCGCGCACCATGCCATGCGATTCCTATTGTGTATCTACATACATTGTACTGCATGTAAGCACTTAAATATTTCTTTAAATTATTATCTTTTGAAAACTCAAACTTTTTTTCGACAAAATTCGTCTCTACATTTTAAATGAGCTGGGTGCACGCATCGCATTCATTTACGGGCGATTCCAGCTAGGCAAGCAGCTCACGACATTACTTTTAATTTTATAAATCAATAGAACTATTTTGTTGTCGTTCTCCATTTACTGTCATGTATTTATTTATAACATACTTTTCTAAACTGTTTAATAACGGCCGAAAAGGTCGCAAAAAATTTCGCGCGTCGCTCCGCTCGCCGTTAATTCGGAATTATTCTAAGTTTTTTACAACCTTGCGAAAATGCCACAATTTCTCAAAAATTTTCAGCGGCCGCAAACACAACAAAATATCGGCGGTCACTCCACTCACTGTTATAATTTTGGCTCTAAAAGTTTCAGGGTTCGCTAATCATAATCTTTTGTCACTCTTGATTCTATTTTATAGATCATCCGAAAGGTCGCACAAAAAATTGCGGCTCGCTTCGCTCGCCGTCCATTCTGTAGCCTTTTGGTCATTTTTATCAGCCTGCCGAAAATATGTAAAAAAATTGCGGCTCGCTTCGCTCGCCGTTAATTCTGTAGCCTTTCGGTCAGTTTTATCAGCCTACCGAAAATATGTAAAAAATTTGGCGGCTCGCTTCGCTCGCCAATCATTCTATAGCCATTTAGTCGTTTTTATCAGCCTGCCGAAAATATGTAAAAAAAATTGGCGGCTGGCTTCGCTCGCCATTCTCTCATAAAATCACATAAACATCGGAAAAATCTGAAAAAATTGGCGGCTCGCTCCGCTCGCCGTTACCCATGGTTATTATTTTTATATCGATTTTTTTTGGAAAGTGCTTGGTTGAAAACTGCTCCGGGTCCGGGTACTAGCATAAGTAGCATAAGTACATATTTATAGATGTTGCATGTTGTCTCGGGCGGGTCTAAGGCTCGACCCCCCCCCCCGAATAGTATTTCTGGCTACGGCCCTGATTACGTCACTAAAAGTTTAAGCGCTAGAGGCCTTATCTCCATGTCTTACCCCACCCTCCAACAAGTAAAGGTCAGAGAGAGCACTGGACCATTTATTAGACCACTACTTGTTCCGAGTACCTACTAATAAGGACTCATAACAATAAATTACAAAACATGCAAAATAACTAGAGTAGACTGGTGAAGTGTTTTTTAACTAAAGTGCGTATTCGGCATGAACAAAAATATAAATACAGCAGCTTATAAAAATTTTCCACTTATTCAGCATAATTATTATAGGTATTATTGGCAGAGACAACCTGGGACAACTTTCCACAGAGCATCACCTTTCCTAGTCATCATCATCCTGAATGAATGTCCGCTACTAACTAACTATGTCAAAATAAACTAATTTAGTGGGAAACACTCTCAGTCAGGCAGCCATTGTCAGCAAGCCAAGTCAAATCAAACCAAACAAGCAAGCAATCAATCAATTCAATGTTTTGATTTTTGTTGTTGTTCTCTCGCTGTATTTTACTTATTTGCCAGAAGACTGCTATTTACGTGGAAATTCGTAATAAATTCTGAGGACTTAGTCATTCATATAAAAGAAGTAGCCTAACGTTCGAAGGAATCTACGATTTTAGTGTTTTATGTGATGAAAACGGAAAAATGTCTGACGAAGAAGTAGAAGTTCCAACAACGTTCAAAAAGCGTAATATTAGGAACAGGGGAGGACGGAAACGCAAGGAGTCTAGCTCAGAAGGTATTTACTATCATTTCTATACAAATTATTAATCGAGAATTGTTTAGAATCTATGAAAATTAAACTCATTTTCTAGGTTAGGTTTTGCTACAAAGCGCTTTTTTATTTTCTGATACTTAGTAAAAATAATGAAAAGTATCATAAAACATATTATATTTATATTTCAGTAGTTTAACTTGAGTCACACATAAAACAATCATAAATTATGTCAAATCAAGAAATCAATATACACAGCAATTTTTTATACCTATACCAATATTGCCATAACAATGAAGTATGAAACCTAGATTGTTTCAAACCTTAATGAACTCTTTTATATTCATAATGAATTTCAATATAATATGTTTTCAAACTAAAAGTTTTACATAATGTTTTAGAAAAGAATAGTTCAGATTCTGACCAAGGGGTCGTCCTGCCAACCAAGCGGCCTCAGAAAGCGAACCCCAACATCCAGTCCACCTCCGGACCCAAGAAGCAGAAGATCGAGGATGATGTGGTAGAAAGCAGCGATGAAGAAAAGGTAATATACATTAATAAATAATAAAGATTTTTAGGCTTTTGTATTAGTTAGGTAATTTTGGTATATTTCTGACTTTTATTTAAAGAGAATGAAGTTTAATAATAAACATAAGTTCAAGTCATTGCAGCCAGCGTCTTGGGGACCTTCTGATCCGACTGGTATTGATCAGTTGAGGTGCCTGTAGATTTTTTGCAACAGTCTGCAATTGAAACTAGTGCCATAGTGCAATAGTTTCAATCATTAATTTTAATTTAACACTTTTCTGCCAGTGTGTAATTCATGCAAATTTTATAGTTATCAGACAGAAATGTTTGAAAACACCTACACAATGAATTTACTGCAACTGAATGCCTTTGTTTCCAGCCTAAAGAGCGCACCACACTATCAGTGCAGCAGCAGCGAGAGAATGCCACGGCCACGTACGAGCTGGACACGGAGCGCGACCGGGACGCGCAGGCCATCTTCGAGAAGGCACAGCTTATCAACGCCGAGCTGGAGGGGCAGGCTGATGATAAAGTAGGTTTCCTATGGCTATGCTTTCGGATCGTCTATTGGTGTGGAGTGACAATAAGCAGTCTTAACATACAGCACAATGGCACAATAATTGTCTAAGTGCCTATTCTGTAAGCCTAAAGAACTAAAGTTATTGCAATCTGAAATCTGAATTTGAAAAAACAAAGAACTCCATTTGCAAAGAAAAGCAAATGGAGTTCTTTGTTTTTTTTAAGTGTAAGATTGATAGATGTTTGTGTATAGAAACTCAGTGATCCCGAGGGAGTAGATTTAATCAGTGCCTTATGTTTTTTTGCATGCAGCACAATGCTGAATCCCTTAGCCTATTATTGTAATTGGCTAAGGGAGTGGATTCAACATTGTGATGATTATAGACAATGCAGTTTCGTGTATAATTCTCGTTTAGGTTATTCTATAAAAGATTAAATAATTATTTTTATTTTAGCGCCATCTAACAGATTTGCATTGAACACCATAGTCAACCATGCCCTTATTATTCGAAAGTAGTAGTTTCTATTGACGCTGCCTTTTTAGTTCTGGTAGCGACGTTTACATATCCTTTTAATATATACACAATCTTTATAATATTAAATTAATATTGCAGTTATACCGAGGTATAAACAACTACGCGCAATACTACAAGAAGAAGGACACAGCGGCCGGCAACGCGAGCTCGGGACTAGTGAGGAAGGGGCCTATCCGAGCACCCGCCAACCTGAGGGCTACGGTTAGGTAAGAGCGTGTCTTCTCAATAATCCTATATTAGGGTAAGCCACACATTCAACACAGTCTTTATAGATAAGAAAAAAGAAAATTACACCAAACTGCTGTGCAATTACAGATCTATACTAATATTATAAAGAGGAAAGATTTTATTGCTTGTTCGTTTGAATTGGATCAATGATAACTCTACTGGACAGATTTGAAATGAATGACTATAAAACAATGACAGATTTCATACGTATACTTGTGTATATTGATGTATGAAATCTGTTAACCCAGCAGGGCTTGTGCCCTTAACTTGGGGCTAGATGATGTTGTGTGGTTTGTCCAGCATTATTTATTCTTACAAAGAGCCGTGTGGTGCCGGCAAAGAATTTCACCACCCCAACTCTTCCCGTGGGTGTCGTAAGAGGCGACTAAGGGAAACACACCAGGGGGTGGGCAGCAGCGCCTTCTGCAGAACAACTACACCGAACTGCGATCCCCAACCCGCATGCCCAGCGTTGGGATTATGGGCAATAACCCCCAAATAATGATGCCATTTATGGCGCTCATTAGGGGAGGCCTATGTCCAGCAGTGGGCTAGTATAGGCTGGTGATGTTGATGTTGATTTATTCTTAGTGCCGCCTGTCAAAGACTCAGCCGACGATTACTTGTTTCCAGATGGGACTACCAGCCAGACATCTGTAAAGATTATAAAGAGACAGGATTCTGTGGGTTCGGAGGTTAGTATGTTTAGAATAATAATTACGTGATATTGGCCAAGACGGGTCAATATCACATTATTTTTAGGGGGAACGGGGGTCCCACATAAGTCGGATATAGAAAGATTCAACTTGATACTGGAACTACTAGCTTGACTTGACTTCTTTGATATGGCAATATGTATCTGGTTTGCCACTTTTCTGCCAGTGTCCAGTTCATGGAAATGCCTTAGTCATGGAATGGAGGCAATTTACAATAATAATATGAGCGGTAATTTTGAAAAACACCATCAGATTTTTACCACGCAAATAATAACTATTAAATTGAGAATGAAGAAAATAATAATAACTAAATTAAATTAAATTGCTACTAAGAACTACTAGCTAGAACCTTAACGAACCTTATGTATTTAATGGACGCCCCCATATAGAGAAAAGGTGAGAAGCCGCGGACAAGAAGCAGTGATTGAAATAATACCTGATGTTCCAGATTCGTGCAAGTTCCTCCACGACCGCGCGGACTACAAGCACGGCTGGCAGCTGGAGCGCGACGAGGCGGGCGCCGCGGGGCAGGAGGAGGAGGACTACGAGATCCACAGCGACGAGGAGCTCCCCTTCAAGTGCTTCATATGCCGCGGGGCCTTCGCGGACCCCGTCGCTACCAAGTACGTGCCAGGGCCTTTATTAACTACTAGCGGTCCGCCCCGGCTTTGCACGGGTATTTAACAAAAAAATATTTTTTCATGCGGATCCCTAATTTTTTGAAAATATTCTATAGCCTATGTTCATCACGGAAAATTTAGGAATGTAATGGTGAAAGAATTTTTCAAATCGGTCCCGTAGATTCGGAGCCTATTCAATTCAAACAAACAAATCTGTCCTCTTTATAATATTAGTATAGAATGCCAATCCCAACGTATTTCACAGATACGTTGGGATTGGCAATCTATACTATGACAAGACAGCGGCGTGGAATCGAACGAAATCGTATTTAGAATACATTGTGACGTCACACGGTTTGGGCAAGGAATCTCCTATTTCATAGAGAATAAGGCCCCAGTGAACGGATAAAACATGGAAGCATTTCTTGCGCTAGAAAATGACCCAACGCAAAGTGTGCTGTGATAATGACATGTGTGTGTAAAAAATTACATAAGTGACCTAAAGCGAGAATAAAGTCTACTTTTGAATGAGCTTCCCGAGATTTAACAAATTGTTGCAAAATCAGCGACGTCGTATTGACAAGTAGGTTTGTTTGCAATGTTGTGTCAAGTTGCGGGAGTATTGTCCGTGAAGGAATGCTTCCATGTTTTATTCGTTCAGTGGCTGTTACCACTTTGTTAGTACATCATCATCACATCACCAGCCTATAGGTAATAGTCCACTGCTGGCTTACACCTCCCCTAATGAGCGCCATAGATAACATTATGCATCATTTGGGGGTTATTGCCCATAATCCAAATCAAATCAAATCAATCATTTATTTGCAAAAATACATAATTATTATACAATGTCAGGTCTTACAACTATTTTGTCACTGTATTCAGCCTGCACGCAGGCGTGCAAATATTCTGTGAGTCATATTAATGTCATTAAAATATAGATTATTTATTTAAAGTTACACACTTAGGTTATTACATTTAGGTTTCTAAATATTCTTTCACATTATAAAAACATTTGTCCAGTAACCATTTACTTAACTTTTTCCTAAATATATTTCCATTAAGATCTTTTATGTCTTCTGGTAATTTATTGTAAATGGTGATACACATGTTATATACATTTCTTTTATATATATCTTTATGGCACTGGGGTTTGTAGAGCATATTTTTAAATTTGATCCTTTTCTGCCGGGTTATCATATCGCTACGTTTTGTAAAATAGGTTGGGTGTTCTTTAACAAAAATACAAATTGCCCGGATATACATGCAGGCGAGAGGTAAGATCCTACAATTCTTGAAGAGAGGCTTGCAACTATCACGGAACCAAGACCTATTTATCACTCTAAGGCATCTTTTTTGGATTTTGAATACCCTCTCGACATCAACTGAGTTACCCCACAATAACAACCCATACCCAAGAATCGAGGATACATGACCATGGTACGCAGCTAGAGCGGCTTCAAAAGAAACGGTCTGTCGAACCTTCTTAAGAGCGAATACAAATCTGCTCAACCGTTGGCATACCTGGTTTACATGATCCTTCCAATTTAAGTGACTGTCTAAAGTAATCCCAAGAAATTTAAAAGAGGTAACTTCATCTATTTTCTCATCATTATATTCAATGTCCAGATTTAAAGAATTCGTATTATAGGAATGGAATTGCATTATTTTTGTCTTTTTAATATTGATAAATAAATTATTGTCCGTGGTCCAATCAATAATGTCAGAGAGAGCGCTCTTTAAAGTTTCCTGAGCCAGACCTTTTTTGTCGACTTTAACAATAAGTGTAGTGTCATCGGCAAAAAGAACGCATTTATGCGAAGTGAAATTAGGTAAATCATTGATATATAACAGAAATAAAAGAGGCCCAAGATGCTACCCTGAGGAACACCACTGTTTTTCAAAGTGTTATTAGATCTAAAAACTTGTTTTACAAAATTTCCCTTGGTGTTTTGAGTGACCTTTGTTATCTCTGTGAATTGATGCCTATTATGAAGGTAGCTGGCCAACCAGTCTAGTGCTCTACCGCGAATACCATAATGCTCCAGCTTTTCTAAGAGTTTATTGTGATTGACAAAGTCAAATGCCTTACTGAGGTCCATAAAAAGTGACAACACAGGACCACCATCGTTAATGCTCTCTGTAAGAAACCTTACCAAGTCAAAGCAAGCGAGAGAGGTTGAGCTTCCCCTTCTAAAGCCGAACTGCGCATCGTTGAGAATCTTATGTTTGTTAATAAAGTTATTAATTCTGCTAACCATCGCCTTTTCCAGTATTTTTGATAAAATAGGAACTATTGTTATTGGTCGGTAATTGCCTGGGTCTGATTTGTCTCCCTTTTTGAAAAGAGGCTTAACAATAGACATTTTAAGCTGCTCTGGAAAAATACCTTCTAGAAAAGAAAGGTTAACAATGTGATCCACGCTGGGCATGCGGGTTGGGGATCGCAGTTCGATGGAGTTGTTCTGCAGAGGGCGCTGCTGCCCGCCCCCGGTGTGTCTCCCTTAGTCGCCTCTTACGAAACCTACGGACAGAGTGAGGGTGGTGAAATTCTATGCCGGCACCACACGGCGGTGTGTTGGTGCACATACCTGGGTGGGTTTGTTGGTAAAAAAAGATCCGTCAAGTGCTAGTGTAACTCACGCTCAGAGAGTTTCAAACTTTTGTCGATTATGTAAACAAATGTAAACAACATGTAAACAAAATTAAATATGGCGGCTAAGCCGCCTCCTAGCTCTGTTTTACCGCGGAAGCCGCTCTGCTGCGCCGACGTGAAGCGCGCCGAGTTTCTTCAGCCTACCGCTAGATGGCGTCTAAACCTCGTTGAGTTTGAATTTCGTGAATAACAGCGCGAACGGTGCTTACAAAGTGGCCTATTTTAGAATAGTCAATAAACTGTCTCATTGTATAACATATAAAGTACAGTATCTATTAGTTTTTTCTTACAATTTTTTTTTATTTACTGCCACTTTTCTATGTTTCAGGTGTAAACACTACTTCTGCGAACGCTGCGCCCTCGACCAGTACAAGAAGTCAACCCGCTGCTACATCTGCAACGCGCAGACCGGGGGCGTGTTCAACCCCGCCGCGGAACTACGCGCCAAGCTCGCGGCGAAGACCGCTGATGATGATGATGATGATGACGATGATGATTGATGTAGAAGTGTAGTGAAGTGAGGCAGTGTGCGGGCCAAGCTAGCGGCGAAGACAGCTGATGATGATGATGATTGATATAGAAGTGTAGTGAAGTGAGGCGGTGTGTGGGCCAAGCTGACGGCGAAGACCGCTGATGATGATGATGATGATTGATATAGAAGTGGGTTACGGTGAATTGAGGCAGTGTTCAAGATGATAGATCTTACTGGTTTCTGGACTGGTTTTCGCAACTAGGAAACCAATGATGATGATAGATTAAGAGTATAGTGGTTGACTTTGACCGCTCTGATGATGGTAAAGGTCAAATCAGCAGCCTTATTGTCTAACTTGAAATCCATTACCAGTGAACTTCAAACCGATTACCAGTTGTAGACCCAATCAGAATGTTGGCGGTATTGTCTAAGGTATTCAACTGGTCTTCCGTTTCAGCTATTTACACAATACGAAAGTGACAATCGAAGTCCAGGCTAGGTTTGAAATGCCAAACTGAAGCCCATTACGATTATCAGTTGAGTTAGACTATAGAGCCGCAGGTTTTTGTGTATGTTAACATCACTGCGGGGACCAAGGCCTGCCTAACGGAATAGAGAAAACTCCCCCTTGTCTGTGGGAATGATGGTCATCAGTGGACTCATTGAGAAAGTGTTGGGATGTTGAGAATAGTGAGAACGGACACATATCTCGTTTTATAACTGTAAACTGAAAGGTTATTTTTAATTTGATATTGTACAAAATACTATCTAGACCCAAATTAAGCATTGTTTGGTATCTAAATTAAATTTATAAAATTTAGGTATGTTGTTAGAAGTATGAAGTATGGAGAATAAAATATTGTTAATGTACACAATTATGTTTTTTTTATTTAACTAGATACATATACTAGAGTCAACCTTCTTGTAGAATGTTGGTAAACAAAGCCACTGACAGTTCAATCAGCTGATGACAGGGTACAATTTTTTTTTCTATTTAAGTTAGTTCTTGCCTGCGGTTTCTTTTACTTATTTAGGATAAATATATATAATTTAAGTCAGATCTGAATTCTCTTGACCAAAAGATAGAAAAAAATTATAAAACATATAACTTGAATGCAACAAATTAGTAACAACCTGTCAAGCAATAGGTACTCAGAGCGGGTGCCAAGTGATACATACATATGGCATAGCTGAATCAAGGCACAATCTTGTTTCCTTTAAATTTCGCTATGTAGTTCAGAAGTTACTTATTGCACATTTTGACGTCAAAACTGAGATTAGCTAGGGTTGGAATTAAATAATTAATTTAAATTTTTTGTTACCTAGACAAAAATATCTGGTGATTATACTCTTCCATTTTTGAATGACGATTTGTAAATTGAAATAATTGTTTTGCCTAGAATTGATTTATTGATTAACAAAATATCAAATCTCATACAATGTATGTGTGAAATCATATGACTTCTGTAAGGCCTAAGGACTGGTCCCTCGATCGACTCTAACGACTTCTACGGGCTGAGTTGGATTGGAGGGAACCACAAGTACCTATCCACTCACTATTTTATACTATCTCATTAGAATTAGTTATTTGTAAAAATCTATATAATCTATGTATCAGTTGTAAGTAGTTCGATAGATGGCTATAGTGTCGCAGGTATAGCCGGGCTAAACAGGTTCACACTCTGAAGGGAAATCGCGGAATTGCGTTTAAACCTTCAAAAATAAAAATACCAAATTGCGTATTCCACAATAGTACCAAAAATCTACATAAGTATCAAACAAGGACGTTGAACGGACTCGAAAAACTCCTTCCGAAGAATTTCTGTAACGCTTTCCAAATATCTCCTAAGTAACAAAACGCGGGATTTTCCGCACCAAAAACTACCGACTTACGACATTATTGTCCTAGAGACATGCTTCGTAAAAGTGGTATACCATTTTTAATCGAGAACGCTGCCCTTTTTATTCCAAAACGGCATATCCTTAGGCGTCAAACGTAGTGTTTTACGTCTTTATTCTTCTGTGCCGTTTCTTCGCAAAAGTAGTATACTATTTAAAGATGGCGGAAATCAAAATGGCGTATGTGCGGTCAGTTACCGTGGGGTTACGTCCGTTCGCGCGTGGAGCAGAGGTAATGTCAGTTAAGTAATTCGAATCGCGTGTGGTTTAATAGGTGAGCTCTGTGTTTGTGTATGTGCTGTGAATTATTTGCAATCCTTTGGTTTTGCGAATTAGGGAGACAGGACTAACCCCTCATAGATACGAACAAGAACAAAATTCTAAGCCTAATGTCTAAGCTAAAATCTTGAATAAAGCATCGAGCGAGGAATATATGGTACCTACTAGGTATCAGTAAAATCGGTCATCAATCATATACCAAAAAGATGGACAATCCACACAGCATTATTTAGCTCCAAGCTAAGCAGAGCTTGTGTTATGGGTACCTACTAAATAACTGATACATATAGGTACTTAATACAATAAATTAAACTGATAGATATGTAGGTACTCTATGGTTTATCTAGCAAGCAAGGCGCTCGTATCTCCTGATGTTTCTTTCACTGTGTGTGTAGCAAAACAATAGTGACGTATTTATTCAATATGACAGTATTGTTTTGATAAAATATTCCCTGGTAGCACTGTACATGTTGTGTGATGGAATACACCCATCATCATCAACATATCAGCCAACACTCGTCCACATAGACATAGACTCCCCCCATACGACGTCACATAGCTGGAAAAATCTTTGTTAAACCATGTTTGGGTATAAATATTTTAAAGGCATTACCAATAGAGAGTGATAGGTAATGCCAACCCAGTGGGGTTGATTCATAATTATTATCGTACCCGCTTGTCGAATGCTGGACATAATTATGTTTCGTATAAAAAATAATAAATACGAAAGACCCCAATGGCTCAGCGCGTAGGTCTTCTTGCGACGCAGGAGGTTCCAGGTTCGTTTTCCGCCACGGGACAAATTTGTAGGTTTTCTATATACAAACGATGTGGAACCATACTATTGAGAAGGTAAATGAGAAATAAAAGATAAATTATGTTTGGTTTATACTAAAATACGGACTGTTCCTATCAAGTGCATGTTACGAACGAATTGTTTTTAAAACCCTGTCTAAACAATAAATATGCAATCAATTTACTAACAAACAAAATTACTATCAATTAAAAACAAATCTGACGTAGTTAAAACTAAAACTCACTACAGATTGCTGTAAAAAAATTATAATAGAATATTTATATTATATAATAATATATAAAGTACTTAAGTTATTTTACTTAACTAAATTAAATAGATAAATTATCTAGTTATGCTGATAATATATACTTACTAATAATATAATACTACTTACTGCTAATATAATAATTATAAATAACTACTTACTCTTAGTTTGAAGATAAGACTCAATATCATGTTGCTATGTTGGACCTACTTGCCTACGTAACTACGTAGGGTACTGAATACTTTTAGATGTACCGAGGTGTACGAGTGTCTGAGTGGTTGGTACCATCGAGTTGCAATCCTAACTTTTTTAAAGTAATTGGTGTTCTATCACTACATAGTATAAGACAAAGTTTTTTTAGTTTTTTTTATAGTTATTCAAAAGGTAGTTTTATATTATGTATAACTTGTATAAAGTATCAGCATTGCACCCGTGCGAAGCCGGGGCGGGTGGCTAGTATTGAATAAGACTACCGGAGAAGTAATTTGCCGGAAATCGTTAGGTAACTAATTTGAATTAACATGATGCAAAAACTAACTTCGTTTCATGTGTATTTTAAGGATTTTGGTAAAAAATCACCACAATTTAGTAACAAACTAATAGTTATTGTATTGACGGGTGTTATGCTACAGGCCGTATGTTCCGTTCGCAGTGAGTATACGTCAGGCCCGGATTAAGGGATCCAGGACCCCTAGGCACTTGGTATTTGAGGCCCCCCCTACCCGACAAAATTTCTTTATGCACCAAGCGCCCCCACGTCCCCCGAGCCGAAAGAGTCAAGTAGCACAAGATTAACAAAATAAATCCTACTACAGAAAGAATGGCGAGCGAAGCGAACCGCCAAATTTTTGATTTATTTTCGGCAGGCTGATAAAAATGACCAAAAGACTACAGAATGAACGGCGAGCGAAGCGAGCCGCAATTTTTTTTAGCGACTTTTCGGATGTTTTGTAAACTAGAATCAAGAGTGACAAAAGATTATGATTAGCGAACCCTGAAACTTTTAGAGCCTTTGCGGTGGTAATTTTGGAGTTTGGTGAAGTAAGCAAGGTAAAAAGACAAAACATGTTTTTTTTTATTACTTTTTCGGATGGTCTCGTGGTAGTATAGGTAATAAAAATTAAAACAGTGAGCGGAATGAGCGCCGATATTTTGTTGTGTTTGCGGCCGCTGGTTGAGAAATTGTGACATTTTCGCAAGGTTGTTAAAAAGCTTAGAATAATTGAGAATTAACGGCGAGCGGAGCGGGCCACGAAATTTTTTGTGACATTTTCGGTCGGTACAAAATATTTTAGAAAAGTATGTTATAAATAAAGACATAACAGTAAACGGAGGGAGCAATTCAATTATGGAAAAACAAGAAACTAGGTAGGGTGATGGAACCAGTAAGTGACACCTTAAGGCATATGTGTAATTTGATTTCTTATAACTTTTTTTTATACAAAGTTATTAAAACGGTTTGTAGTTTAAACTACAGGTATTATTATTGGGAAAGGCATGGCTGTCGTAAGTTTTTCAGAAAAGCTACATGATGGAAATTACAAGCTTAAAACCAAAATTACTCAAAATCTCCAATAATGAACACAAAAAATCCAGTAATGAACCCCCAATAAATAACAGTCCCCAATTATGAACATCCAGTATTTGACACTTACCCAGTAAAAAACACCTAGTAATCGACACAAATCCCATCAGAATATAAGCGCTATAGAATTAAATAAACATAAGAAATAAGTAAGATTTATGTATACTTGCGTAATGTCAAGCCCATAATAGCCTTTTATAAATTAAAAAATGTCACAAAAACAACTTTATAATAAATTCAGCCTCAACCATTACTGGAAAATCTTGACTGATATCAGTCAGGAGATCTTGTAGCTATTATTATTAGTATAAAGTAGGTACTTAACTACATACTTGAATAGAAATAATTAATAAGTATCAAAATAAAAAATCATAGCACAGCAATTGGCTGAAAGCTCAAACATCATATACAACGTCTACATTTACTATAGCAATTCTAAACTCTAGGCTTATTTTATTATTCGTAAATAATGGGTAAATTTTTATCCATTTCTTTTAATTTGAATAAGCTTCTTTTAAAACAAATAGGCTCGTTTATCTTTCCAAATACATTTTCATATTTTATAACTAGAATCAGGCCATTTAAAGGATTTTCCCACAGAAAACATCATCGTGCTCACTTCTTATTGGTTTTTTTCAAGTCTCATTCTGGCTTTTTCAGCTTTTTCTTCCAATGTTTCCTCCATGTACAGCTCGTATATTTTTTTATAAGAGCCATTTAGAACAAAATCTGTGAAAACCAGTTAATGACACTTTTTTGTACCCAATGATCGACACATTGTTCTTTACTGGTATTCGTGTTTCAATCGGTGTATTTCAAATATATACTTAACCAGCAAAATAATTAGAGCTAAGTTTGCTTAGCAACCCAAAAAGTCAACAAAACTATAAGTATGGACAGTTGTCGATTTGTGGAGTAACTCACTTTCTCAGTACCAGTAATGAACAACTGTAATAAATTAAACAAATTGATGCCCCGATGCAAGACTGATTATAAAACTACTTTACAAATTCATTTAACTTTACAAAAAATAAAACATAATACAATAATATTTACTAATGACGAAATTATAAGCAAAAATGTGTACTCACATTCTTAAGGATTCAGTTAAAAAAACAGCGATTATTTCTGTTAACGACCCGGGTCGGCACGTTCCATCCTCCATGGTCTTGTAATGAAATGTCAGATTCTCGTGACGTATTAAAAAATGTCAGTCGGGAGTGAGTTGACCATGGTTTAGTGTCACCATGTGGTAAATATAATTCTGAGGCTTACTATAGATGATCGAAAAAAAAAGTGTCGACCACTGGCGCTTGTCGATTACTGGTTCCATCACCCTATATTGATTTACAAAATTAAAAGTAATGTCATGATCTGCCTGCCTAGCTGGAATCGGCCGTAAATGAATGCGATGCGTGCACCCGCATTTACGCATTTACGTTTTTTAGCGCATTTACATAAAATGTTGAGACGAATTTTGACGAAAAAAAGTTTGAGATTTCAAGAGAGAATAATTTAAAGAAATATTTAAGTGCGACGTGCTTACATACAATACAATGTATGTAGATACACAATAGGAATCGCATGGCATGGAGCGCCAAACTGAACACATAGTACCTACGTCGTTTTTTGCCTACCTTTTATTATTTGGAAAAATAAATGGTAAGATTTCGGGTACGCCTGACTTTAGGGGTATGAATGTTCCGCCATGAGGGCCCCTAGGCTTGCCGGGCCCCTAGGCCCGGGCCTTGTGGGCCTAGGGGCTAATCCGGGCCTGGTATACGTTACGCCTGACAAGACGTAACGTATCATACTCACTGCGAACGGAAATTCGGAGTTCGAAGGTTGCCTGGAATAGATCGCATGGAAGCTTCTCGTTGCTCGTTGCGAGATACGTACATATCTCCCCGTACTGACACCACGAACGTTTGTCGTGTAACACGTTGCATACCGCCGATTAGTACCCTCCCATCTGTAAAGGCATGTTAGCTTCAGGACCATAATACACTACTAGCGGTCGGCCCCGGCTCCGCACGGCTATTGATTGATTTATCCAAATTGATTTCTGGACTGGCTTTATTTGAAAAATTCTTTTATCAATAGAATTCTTCATGGAGGTTGATTATCTGTATGAGAACTTCAATAGTGTAGTGTAAACCAACGTGTCTGTTAATGTGTAAAAATGTATAAAATTATTGAAATTTTTGTACCTACCTAGCCTTGCAGCCAGTTTATAATTCACGCAAACTTCTAAACCTTAATTATCTCATTAAGTACCTAGGTAAGTATAATAAATAATTATATACCTACATTAATAACCATGGTACATAATTATCTCTGTACCTACGTCATCAATCAGGTCCCTGCAGCAACTCTGAGTACTCAGTTTTAGTATCAGTACTCAGAGGGCAACAATGACCAACTTGTGCCCCTCTCAGATAGTTTCGTACATTCCCCGCGGACGGGCGACAATCTGTCAAAATAAAAGACGCGCGAAAATCATCTGTCATTCTAACTGCGTGAACGTTGCTAGACGGCGGCGGGTTTTTGAATGTTCCTTTATCGTGACTAAATATAAAAAAAAAGATAATAACCAAAGAGTTTTTATCAGTTTAAGAAACTTGTTATAAAGTTTTCGCATTTGTACGATTTTTGCGAAAGAGTGAAAGAGTGTTTTCTAAATCAATAATAAAACTTGAAGTTCTAGTGTAAGTGAAACGGCCGAGAAATTTCGAGATTACTTGGTAAGTAAATAAATGGAGATCTAGTACCAAGTTAATCTACTTGAACCAACTTACTGATAGTAAGCTAACTGCTGTATTTTATAAATAAATAAATAGTCTGTTTTCTCGTGAACAAGGTCACAAATTGTGTTTTGTTAATTTAATTTGGATAAATCGAATAGGTAAGTTTAAAATGTAAAGACATATAAAAACGCTTGCTTATTCTAATATTATACAAAATTGCTTTTATAAAAATCTACCTTTTATAAAAAAAAATCAACATTTTTTTTTTAAGTTTAAGACCTACTCTTGTGTTTCGACCAACAGTTTTAACAGAAATAATGTTCTTAATTGCCTCGCTCTTGTTCACAATGAACAGGTATTGAACCTGTATCTCAGAGGTCCCTGCACCCACTGCGCCATAGCAGCCGTCTGGGTGTCCTCGCGGGCTCAACGTCCGTTCCATTATCTTGGCTCAGAGTTCAACTCACATGTTAAAGCTCGCAGAACCAAAATAATATACCTACCTACATGTGGAGATATATTGGTGACGTAAAATTAAGGTTAGGTATCCCAGCAGAGGCCGCTCTTTTTAAAAGCCATCTGAGACATAGGTCCTGCGCCTGACCTCTCCCCGGTCCAAATACCGTAGCTCTAGTTCAAGCTAACATACATAACATCTACTTGCTTTGGTCCTGTTAGGTATATTAATTTTAGTTAAAAACAGAGAGTCTTAATCCCTTAAGGAACCTATAAAGTTTTGTAACCCATCATGTCTCTATAGTGTTAAGGCGCTACCCAACGACAGACATCGAAAAACGACCACTTTTTCGTCGCACAGTTAGGCTTACTGCGACATATTACAAGCCAAAAAAAAAATACAGTTCATAGTCAAGTGTATGGAAAAAAGACTTATGTAAAAATATTTCATAAAAACCATCTAGGAACTTGAAAAAAATATCGCAAGAAAGAACACGAAAATACTTTTTCGTCTCGAAATGCTCGATATTTTGAGTGATAACGTTTTATAATTTTGTTACTGTAAGAAAGGTAATTTTATCATCTAGAGAAATATGTATAAATATTTTAATTTACTGGTGTATTTACTTTTAAAATAAATTAAAACCGATAAATAATGTTGAAATTGTCGAACGAGAGATTCAACTAAATCAAACGCATCACCATTTTCAACTTTATTTGTCAAGCGCTAAGAACTACTAAATAATACTACTAATACCTAAATATTGCCTTTATACAGCCCCTTAAGGGTCTTTAACATTACATATAATGATTTGATTGTTTTAAAATATCTATACACTGGCTTTGGTTAATTCGGGATAAATGCTCTCGTTCTTATATTCAATTGGTCTTCCTTGTGATTCTTCTCTGTACAATAACGATTTAATTTACAAAATCTGTCCTTAACTAACGGAGAAGTCGACGAAAATTCATAAATGACAAAATCCGTCAAGAGCGAGTGTGACTCGCGAGCCGAGGCGAGGGTTTCGAACTTACATAAATCTTCTCCATTTTTAGAAGTCGGTTACAAATATTTGGTATTTTTTTTCTTATACCGCTAGTGACATGAGATAACTATAATATTATCATAATAAATTACTTTATTATCAAAGAGAACTACAATTAAATAACAATAACAAATTTAGAACTAGTACCTATTTGCAATTGAACGAATTGTTGCAAACAATATAAAGGTAAAACTTTTGAATCTACCATGTAGGTTATTTATAATGAAATCATTTATTACGGGATATTTAACATGATTTGAGTTTTCCAATATCCAATGATTTCCAATATCAAATGACTAATCTGCCGGTAACTGAATGCATCATTATCAATACCAGTCAGAATCGTACCCAAGACGCTAGTTGCATTGACTCGCATCACATATCATCAACAGCCTGTAATAGTCCACTGCTGGACATAAGCTTCCCTTAATGAGCGCCATAGCTGGCATTATGCATCTTTTGGGGGTTATTGCCCATAATCCCCACGCTGGGCATGCGGGTTGGGGATCGCAGTTTGGTGGAGTTGTTCTGCAGAGGGCGCTGCTGCCCGCCCCCCGGCGTGTCTCCCTTAGTCGCCTCTTACGACACCCACGGGAACAGTTGGGGTGGTGAAATTCTATGCCCGCACCACACGGCCTCCGGTAGTTCAACTGATCCATATCAACACCAGTCGTTCGCGTCCCCAAGACGCTGGCTGCATGCCTCGCTGTATGGCAATGCTGATGCGCTGCGACAGATAACTTGTGTTATTATGTATATCAGTCATTTAGTACCCATAGCATAAGGTCTGCTTAGCTTGGGCTAGGTGATGTTGTGTGGATTGTTGTGGATTTATATCTATTATTTGCAGAAGCCATAATGGATATCGAGAACGCAAATTGCAAGCTGAAGGTGTCAGCGTGTACTGACACTGACATGGAATCTTACTGCATCGAACGACCTCTGAAGATAGACAGGTGATGACTCTACTAAATACATAGCATTTATAGTTATAAATTATGTCATTTTTTCATGTTAGAACTTTGTTTCTTCTTCTACTTACTTAGATAGATAGCGTTTGTTAAAAATTATGTAATTTTTTGATTTTAGAACTTACGGTTTCTGTTTTATCTGTTAATTCAGCCTCTGGGCACCGCGGAACAGTGGGCCACTGCTGGGCATACATTGTACGAGTTTTATTTCATTCAAGTCTTAATTTTTTACTTTTTTTTGGGACTCTATTGTGTTAGCGAAAACCTGCCGTCAGTCGCCTTTTGTTGGCCATGAACAAAAGTTTAAATAAAGAAAATATTGTTATCAAGGTCTTAAAATCTTTAGATTCTTAGTATAATTATAGTACCTAGTGAACAAAAATAAATGTCTAAGAACGTTTAAATTATTAATATTATAGTACAGTAGAGAGGTATGTTTCTACACTCGGCAAAACAAGATCCGTCAAGCGCGAGTGTTACTCGCTCGCCGAGGGTTTCGCATTTTATTTAAATAAATAAAAACTATAACATATCAGTAAGAAACATCAAAAGTAGAGTATTTACGCATCAAGCTAGACTCTAGCTAGGCTCTAGATAAATTTTATTAGATATTTGATGAGTTTTATTATAATTCTAGAGAAATAACCGGTCTAGAGAAGTTAATAGAGGAATTACACATGGTGTTCTCAAAAGAGCACGTGAATGTACAGGATGTGCAGAAACTGATGGCGGGATACAAGTCCGACCCTAAGGACTGGAAGAAATACGCTAAGTTCGACCGTTTTCGGTGAGTCTAGATAACATAATACACTCAGTACATAATGTAGTTGGAATTTTGTTACATAAGGCTCCGGACGAATTTATTTCCAATACAATAGTATTAATCTAGGTTCCAATATTTTTTTCAAAACGCTTCACTGAATCGAATTAAACCAAATCGGATTTTTTCAAACAAAAGTATTGGTTTAGGTTTCTGCCACAAGCTGTTTTCATAATTATTACCTATCAAGACAAATACTAAGAAAAAATGTCTTCTTTGATGTAAAAATGCAATTAATTAGACTTGATTTCATTCCAGAATAGTATTTAGAAAAAAGTTTATTGCAGGAACCTAGATAAATACTATATAAATATAATTTATATGGTGTGCATGTGCACCATGGTAAAATATGTACGAATTTAACTTTTCAGTCGGATTCCTTACTTTTTTATAAATATTCTACAGCCTATGTCCATCATGGAAAATTTTGGATTCTAATGGTGAAAGAATTTTTGAAATCGGTACAGTAGCCTAGCCTTTTTATTTAGAAAACAGTATGACATCATTACAGGTTTTTTTATAACCCCAAGTCGATGGTTATGTAAGTTTATGTATTGAATTCAAACAAACAACCAAATCTTTCCTCTTTATGAAATTAGTATAGAAAACATTTCTCGGAGAAGTACAAGCCCTTGTATTTATTTACAAACACAGTCCTGTTAATGGATCACGTCTCTACGTATCTCTGGTATTTTCCAAAACAGCATCTCGCCGCCATTAGGTACTTACGTACTGCTTCTATTCACAAATGGACAATAACAAGGGTGATAACAATATGTAGTGCGATCACTATATCTGTGAAATGGAAAAAGGTGCGTAGATTTTTTTACAGTTTTCATGTCTTACAAGTAATTAAGTAGTAATTATTTAATCTAAATATTATAAAGAGGAAAGATTTGATTGATTGTTTATTTGAACTGAATAAGCTCCGAAACTACTGGATCGATTTGAAATATTATGTTATTAGAATCCTAAATTAACCCTATATTAGGTTACAATAATTTCAAGAATGCCTATCAAAATCAAAATCAAAGTGCTTTATTTCCTTAAGACCTTACAGGACACTTGGACATTATATATATTATATTATATATATTAGGTTACAATAATTTCAAGAATGTTAAGGTATCCGTGCATCAAAAATTAAATGCATATTAACCTCTCTATCTAGTTAGGTAGGTAAATACATTCAACTCGCACACTTACATAGTAGGACTTACTTAAGTAGGTAATTATAAGTCACATTGGGACAGAAAATTGAAAAAAATTACTAAAAGTAAAGTTAGATAGCATAGATAGCTTTTGGAAGGCGTTGCAAGCGGTATAAATGAGCGGTAAAGTTAACTCGCTCTAATTCATATTGGGTCTGTAAAGTTGATGAAAATGAAAGTACGTGTCAATAATTATTTATATTCTACTAATGGGAAGACTGCAGTTTCGCATTTCGCATTACTTACTATGAAACACACCTACATTATTACTTACTATTAATTCATTTAAATATTCGCGTAACGTTAGAAAAATCTTTGTTTTTTCTGTCCCGTTGAGTGTTACATATTCTAAAGTTCGGTGTTATGGTTTTTATTTGGTTAATTAACATTTCCAACTCTACGAGTTAGTATGACGGCATAGCGACAAGAATGCCGTCCTTCGGTCCACAGATATCTCGGTGGCACTAAATAGTTTACGCACTGATAGGATAAGAAATATAGCGAAAACATTCATTTGTTTACAGAATGTGTGAACTTAGATATTAGTGCGTCAGTGGTATCAATACACCTCTTGCCAAAACGAAAAGTTTTTGATAACATTTAATTATATGATTATTATTAGGCCGATGTCCAGCTGTGGATTAAGATGAGCTGATGATGACGATATATTTTATTTTTTGTATAATTATAATTATTTAATTCGAACACTAACAATTGGCGGCGATTTCATAACGACCAAAATAAAAAGGTTTTAAAAAATTACTATCATATACCAAAATTAGGGGTTTCAAATAAGTTTAGTTTCGTCTTTGCGTTTGTACTAGTAATTGGCAGCCAGTGGCACGCATAATACATAATTGTTTTTTTTAAAGTCTTTATACGTCCCGCACGATGACATTTGTCCATATTCGTCCCGTACGGGTACGTTCCCCGACGTCGCCGACACACCCCGGCGTGCAAAGACATAACGTTTGCACGATAGAGGCGCTGTATCAGATCCGTCGACGTCTCTGTCATTAAACTAAACTCAGGGCTCAGTTTGTTTTAGTCACAAAATATCTTAGTATGTCTTAGTATAGTATTAAAAATAAGCACTTTGAGTGCTTTATTTGGACCTTACAGGACTCTTGGACACGTCACAAAATACAATTTACGTATGTAATAAATTAAGTATGTAATATAGTGATCAATTTCACACTTCCGTCTTTTAAGTAAAGAAGTAATCAAGAAACCTTTACCATGTTAAATTGTTAGTTTTCGAGTTGGAGCAAATCTCGTAACAAACCTTTTTATCATCTAGATAATCTGTTAAGTATATATATATTTCGGTATATATTTTTCTATACAAATATTATAAAGAGGAAAGATTTGATTGTTTGTTTATATTTTTGTTTGGTTGTTTGAATTGAATAGGCTCCAAAACTACTGGACCGATTTGAAAAATATATTAGAATCCTAAATTTTCCGTGATGAACATAGGATATAGAATATTATCAAAAAAGTTATGGTTATGTATAAAAAAATAATTTTCAAATACCCGTTCGAAGCCGGACCGCTAGTATGATATATTTTTACGCAATATGTGCAAGATGTTAAAAACTGATTTAAAATACAATTTTGAGACAATAATGGTGTGTTTTTCATCAATTTATAATTTCTATGGTTTACTAAAGTCATTTATAACGGGATTTTTACCATGATTTGATTTGATTTGACATTAGTGTTAAAAACCATGATAGTTTCAAAAGTTTCTATAGTTTGTGCATGAGTTGGTGGTAATTGGTCAAGCATTTCTCTTCCAGATACACCCGCAACCTGGTAGACGCTGGCAACGGCGCCTTCAACGTCATGATCCTGTGCTGGGGCGCCGGCCACGCCTCCGCCATCCACGACCACGCAGACTCCCACTGCTTCATGAAGCTACTCGGCGGCAGCTTGGAAGAAGTCAGGTTAGTCAGCATCGTACACCACGTGACGGCTTACGACGGTTAAAATGTAGTAATCATAAAATCAAAGTGCTTTATTTCCTTTAGACCTTACAGGACTCTTGGACAGGATACAAAATACAAGTTACGTTAAGTAATAAAAATGGAAAATAAAGTGATCACTGCATCATCATCATCATCATCAGCCTATAATAGTCCACAATAGTCCACTGCTGGACAAAGGCTTCCCCTAATGAGCGCCATAGATGGCATTATTTGTGGGTTATTGCCCATATTCACAACATAGTATAAAACAAAGTATCTTCCCGCTGCCTGTCCCTATATGTATTAGATCTTTAAAACTACGCAAAGGATTTTGTTGCGGTTTTTTTGAAGATACAGTGATTCAAGAGGAGGGTTTATATATGTATGTATACCTAACGTGCACCTGTGCGGTGACGAGGAGGTCGCTAGTAATATTATAAAGAGGAAAGATTTGATTGTTTGTTTGGATTGAATATGCTCTTAAAATACTAGACCGATTTTAAAAATTCCTTTACCATTACAATCCTACATTATCCCTGATGAACATAGACTATATAATATAAAAAAAATGTTAAGGATCCTTATGAAAATTTGAATAATGAGACCCAACGTGTATGTGTGATATTTTTGTTAAATCACGGTGACTAACCGCTAATAACAAATAAATAAACGTTCTGATAATTTATTTATTTTAAAGCAGGATTTGAACAAGCAGTCCGTTTAAATTAAAATTAGCTTACATTAGAGAAGACAGCTTACCAGAATATTCAGTTTATATGTTAAGATGCATAACTTCTAACAAATTTTGGTGTGATTTTGCTATAATAGTCCCTAGGAAGATTGGCCCACTTAAAAAAATCACCTTTCGTCTTTGTATTCCATATTCGGCCCATATTCGATTTTATTTCAAACAATCTTCGTTCGTCCTACTTTTCAGCTCCACGTTCGGCCCAAGTTTATTATAAAAGCAAATTATAATTACTTTAGTATTCCTGTATTTTAGACGGAAAACGTTGTTGATGAGTATCATTGAGGCATCAACCCTATCCATACCCACAGAAAAGCTGATTCGAAGCTGTCAATCACCAAAGGTCCTACTCCGGTAGGTACTTCAAAGAGCTGGTGAGGTTAGGTTTGCCTGTTTAGGCAGGGCGATTATGCACGCTACACTCCCATGCGAGATGTCAGTGCAGATCTCAGTTCTCTCACTTAGAATTTTAGAATTAGGCTACCGTAGTCAAGGAGTGAATGGACGGTAGCAAAGTATCCCCATCGTACGTAGCTCTTATATGATCCTTATGATAGCCAGTTATAACCAGAATATAATCATTTGTTGATGCAGCAAAATGTCGTTATTATTGTCCGAGCGACTCCGATAGGGCTGACTTCTATTGACCTCTCCGCTGCCGGCGTTGTTTTACAACCAAGAAAGAAATAAACATAAGTTTACATAATTTTTTTATACCGGTATAAAATAAATCCATGTAAAATATTATCCCAATCCGTTCAGTCAGGTTGGGATACGTTTAACCTTGAAAATGACGCGCAAAGCCGCTAAAGATCTACTGAAGATCAAATAAGTTTAAGCAATCACCACTTTAATTTTAAACATGTGATAGTTTGTTCGAATGTTTGAAATGTATGCCCAAACCGTTGAACGGATCTAACTGAGATTATGTTTTATATCTATTTTGTTACAAGTGAAGTCGAAGGCTCAAGCTGGCTTGTTCTTCATAGCAACAAGAAACATTTCTGTAAATATTATTGGTTTCGTCTCTTCGTTAAACTAATAATAATCAAAAGTTACATCATTTTGTTTAAAAAGTAAAGACTTATTATTATAAAACGATTATATATAATAATACATAATTATGTTGTATTTATCGCGTACCCTTTTTTACCCCCCTACAAGTCTCTATCGCGTTGCAAACATAGGGGTTAATAACGTGGTATATAATCTTTATTAAGATAACAAATCAAAGGTTAAAAATGTTTTTCAATTATGCCTTGCTGTGCCCGCGTACAATAATATTATTCCGCGGAACCCTATGTTGGTATTTATTCTGCTAATCGGGAAGAAGGTCCGTCTGTGACGCAGGAGGTTTGATTCCCGGGTCGATTTGCAGAAATTTTATGCGGATGTTCTGGTCGTTTTTTATATAAGTAGGTACATAGTAATCAAAAATATTATCTATAGTTTATCAGTCGTCTAGTTCCCTTAACACAAGCTCGCTTGGTGCTATTTATAGATATTCTGTGTGAAATGTCCAGCATTATTTATTGTATATATACCGTTAGAAGGTGAATCTTGCTCTCATTAATAATTTTAATGGTTTATTAATTTATCTTCCTTCGATAACCTTTCCACAGTTGATATGTAATGATGCTCAATACACTACCCTACAGTAGGTACACTACTGTACAGTACAGTAGTGACATAGTAGCAACTGTTAGCTAAATCATAATATATAAAGAACTGTGCCTAGAATGAAAGTGTAAAAATTTATAAATTTTTCAATTTTTGTTGAATATACCAGTGCGAACCCGGCTCGGATCGCTAGTTTGTTTGTATTCTATAACTATAATTTTCTTTGTAACAAAACACAAGACTTGACGACCTCTGTGGCGCAGTGGGCGGGCGAGGGTCCGCCTGCGACACAGGAGGCAACCTCCTGCGTGTTCGATTCTCGCCTCGGAATATTTATTCGACGATCTGCAGAAATTTGTTCAGGGTATTCTGGTCGTTTCTATACATGACAAAAAGTATCTATGTAAGAAATATATTATATAATATATATAAGTCATCTAGTACCCCTAACACGAGCTCTGCTTAACTTTGGGCTTGATGATGCTGTGTGGATTGTCCAGCATTATTTTATTTTATTTTTACAAGATATTTATTATATTTTTCAGATACGACTGGCCAGAGAGCGTGGAGCCAGCGGTGCGGAAGGCTCAGAGAGGCAGCAAGCCAGTCCGCAGGTGCTGCTCCGAGAGCGACGACATTGACAGCTGTCAGAACGGCAGCTGTCAACGTCAGAGCGACGGCGGGAAACAAGATGGCGGACACGGCACGACGAATGAAATGATGGAGATCGGCAGGACGAGGCTAGAAGTTAATGATGTTTGTTATATTAATGGTAAGTTATATTACAAGCTTCATACTTAGCATATGTTGTTATGCAAAAAATAGTCTCGTTACACAAAATAAGAAGATTAGGAAAGTTAGTAAAAGGTCTTCATGGCATGTTGCATAGGTACCGTTAGAAAAGGAATAGACTAGAGAAGTTTTTAAAAGAATTCGTAGAACTCAAAAACTTTTTTTTTAAATTTCATTCAAAGTTGAGCTTTAAATTCCACTAAGCTTTTTTAGAAACTTTGTAAGACGATATAAAAAAAAGCTAGCTATCGCTTATGTTATGAGTAGGTAATTATGAATTCGAACGAACCGAATAACAATACAAATGAAAATAAATCAAATTTTGGAAGTATTTTTTTTCTTTCTGTATTTTTTTATAATTTAGTAAATTACGTATAATAATTAAAAAAATTTGAACGTCACATGACATGAAATCCTCCGTAAGGCCAAAAAGTTATTGAGGGGGTCGAGAAGGTAGCGAGAACCCCCGCCACGCCCCGTTTCATTTTGACAAACGATGCAAAAACACGCTGTATATCTGTGCTCCCCCCCCCCTCCCCCCAGACGCCCTGGGCCTCCACCGCATGGAGAACCCCTCGCACGTGGACCCCGCCGTGTCGCTGCACCTGTACTCGCCGCCCTTCGGCTCCTGTCGCGTGTTCGATGCCCGGACGGGGGCGCCCACCTCGGTGCAAGTCACATTCACCTCGGTTTACGGCAAGAAGGTGAAAAGGGTGAGTTTGCAACACTTTTTGAATTAGATGCTGTTGTAGTCTGTGTTTTATCTGTTCCAGGCCAAATCTATAGATAGATAGAAAATACTATAAGTAAAGGAAGTTAAAGGGCAGCCTTATCGCTATGAGCGATCTATTCCAGGCAACTTTGGGATGATCTGGACATCAGTCTTGTTCAACAGGCATACCTTATAGTAGCCAAATTAAAATACTAGTTTGATAATATCGTATTGTACTTCAATTAAATAAAAAAACCAAATATTTTTCTACGGTAGGTAGGTACCATACGTTTTCTATTGCAGCGTCTTCACAATAATTTTAAACACTCGTTTCATCTACGTACATTTTCAGGCAATCTATATCTTTACTAGTAAATTGGAAAAAATGTTTTTATTGTTTGTTGGTTTGAATTGATGGGTTCAAAACTACTAAATCTATTTAAAAATTCTTGGCGTTTTCTTCAGCGTTGGCCAGGCGCGTGTGATGTCCCCGAAGGATTTGTTCCACGTTCGCCTCGTAGAGTTTTGTCCCATGTAAAATTCCATGTTCGCCCCACATTATATTCCTTCGTTGTAGACGCTGTAATTCTCACTGAAATTGTATTTTTTTTCCAGGTGATTGAAGCAGTCAACGTGGCGGACACTCAGCAATAAATAACGAATAATCATTCTGTAAATGCAATTTAAAATACTCATTTTGTTTTCCTATAAGTCGCGTAGATAACGATTGGGATTGAAAATGATCGCCTTTCTCATGCTGGACAACATGAGGTGGTCTAGACTAGACTTATGCCTATTTATATCAATCATGACATTCCATTAAATTGACCTACATAGTAATATTTTAATGTGAATACGTTATTTAAGAAAGTGAAAAATGCTCAATTTTTACATTATTTACCTAGGTATAACTACTTATTTAAAATTTATTGTAATATTTTTTGTATTATAAATGTTGAATAATAATCTAAAAACGACACACATTTTAGGGTTTTTGTAAAAAATACGCAAATACAATTTGCAATGTATATTTATTAAAATAAATATTATATTGAATGATACAACGTTGTTTAAATTTATACTCTAAATACATACATAATTATAATAATAATAAATATTCATATAATACATACGAAATATATATTTTCCTTATTGATTTGACCCTTACACTGAGATATGTTTCTAGTCCCAAAGTAAACTAAGCTTATATTAAGGGTTCTAGATAACAGATATACTATATATATACATAAATACAATTTGTATTATATATAATACATATTTTCATAAAAAATTATAAATAATAACCATAAACTCGATTTCATTTCTGCCCATTTTTGGAATAGCTAATTTTTATAACAGAGTTTTTAAAGAATGTCATTGAGAATGTTCCCTTTAGGACACGTTCGTAGCTGATCTTTGATAACTACGACACGGAATTTTTCACATCGATCATGCCATCCCACTCACGCTCTGGTTAAATTTGATCAGAACGGGACCGACCAGGTGACGGCATCTCAATCCCATTCAGTAAGTCTGCAGGTTATAATAATAACTATCAAAAATCTTTATTACTTTGATAAATGAATGAGAGCTTTTCAATGCGAACTTTAAAAGAAAAAAGTTGTTCCATAGACTAAGATGGATGGCGCTATATTTATCAAGTGTTTATCCTAGTAGAAATGGTGGAAACACTCGGAAACATAATATAATTTCATTGTATATTTTATGGCACTTGACATTGACACTTGACTTTTGTGCAGCGCTATCTACTGTCAAAATATAAAGCGTGATTGTCTAGTTAAGATTGCATTAAAAAGTCCACATTAAAAATGTAAGCGGGTTGACTATGAATCAAGTTAAACGAACGCGCGCGAATGTAACCGAACTCACCCTGAACCAGTCTTTCATTCAATGAAAGGTGTTCTTCCAACAAAACCAAGTTCCTAGTTAACCCACCTACATTATGATAAATTAGGTAATTAGATATTATCGATGCAGATTTTCATAATGACTATTCATCTCGATCATACTCCTCATTTCCCCGTCGATCTGATCCCACGGGAGGAAGAGTTTAACACCATCACTGCCGAAGGTGGTCTGCGCGGCGTCTCTCTGACAGCCGGCGTTGCAGATGAAGTCGCAGGTGTGGGTGGAGGGGTTGAAGTGGAGACCCTCGGAGCAGACCGTTAGGAGCGGCACGTCTCCGTCGCACTGCCAGAACTTGTCGCAGTCGGTGTCGTGGGCCCAGGGGAGGACGTTGCAATCTGAACATGTATATATAATATTGTTGGGGACATATTAAAGAATATTTATCGGGTATTTATCGCGTACCTTTTGTTTTTATAAACATTCTTTAATATGTCAACAAATCGTGAAAGTTTAAAAAGTTTTATTGTTGGGGACATCAAAGAAAAGATTTTTAACACGGCTCACGATTTATTCAAAGAAATATTTCAATTTATAATGGGAAAGACGAGTTCAATCCCGCGGCTACAGCTTCGTAAAAAGCTGAGGTGCATTTACTTAGCTACTTATTGTATTGAACCGTACAAATATAAATAACTATTTATTGTGTATAAATAATATAAATGAATATTGATTGTGTGTAGTGACTTATGTCAGCATTTCCTTAGCTACAAGGCAAAATGTCAATAGGGCGCAAGAATCATCAGAAAAACTATCTATTCCTGTCTAATACAAATGGTATTAGTTTATTGACGTCATAAAATTCTATTCCTAACGAATAGCAAATTTGAAGACTTCTAGCTACCTAAGCGCTTCAAACAATCTCCTCTAGATGGCGTTAAGACCAAATAGACAAAACTAGATCGCGCTTAGATCATGCCTAAAAATCCTGACTTATCTGAACATCCCGACATCCAGTAATCCTATACAAGGTCTGTAATTGTACTGTCATCAGTACTTTCACTGATTTTCATACGATTTAATATCGTTGAGATGTTTTCGGTAATATTATCTTGAAGTCGTCATGTCATGCATGTAATTTTTTTTATAAGCGGTTTTATTAGAAATAAAAGGAAAAGTCGTGACTCACCTTTACATTTGTTAGGGACCTCGGTAGTAGTAGTAGTTGGAACCTCGGTTGTTGTAGTTGTTGTAGTAGTAGTTGGAGTTTCGGTAGTAGTCGTTGTAGTAGTAGTTGGAGTTTCGGTAGTAGTCGTTGTAGTAGTAGTTGGAGTTTCGGTAGTAGTCGTTGTTGTAGTTGTAGTAGTTGGAATTTCCGTAGTTGTAGTGGTAGTAGTCGTAATGTTGCTGCAGCCTGCTATTTCAGGCAATGTACACTCCTGAAATACCCCAAAAATTTGTATTGTTGCAATTAAAACAATAAAATAAAATAAAATCAATAAATTATATCAAAAATGGCCAACACTCAGCGGATGCTAAGGCAGGAGAATACAGAATGAAAGGGTAGGAAAAAATTGCATTTTTTTCATTGTGACGTACTTAAATAATTAATTATTAGTTATTAGTAATTTTATTATGGTGTAATAAAATTGTTACATACGAGATTAAACATAATATAAATAAAAAATAACGATGAGCAATCTAAACTTTGCTTGTAATTTTGTGACAGAAAATAAATAAATAGTAATGTGATACTAAAACTAAATAGACATTTTAACTAGAAAACCCCTAGACCCCTAGAGTAAAAATCCAAGAAATTGAAATTGATTTCCCAATTTTGTTACCATTTTTCAAAAAGTATTCTACTTACTGACTTCTCAATTTTTCCTGTAAAATATAGATTGATATCTACACCTAGTACATTTTAAATGATCACTTGTATAGGTATATAGAAAACATCAAGAACAATATCTGCAGATAATGCAACATTCTTAGTCATTATAATCAAAAATATGCATAACAAAAATTGAATTTTTCAAACGGACGGAAAATTAAATATTTTTGATAATATTCTGTATATATGTATATTACATACATAATATTATGTTCATCACAGAAAATTTTGGATTTTACAGGTGAAAGAATTTTTCAAATCGTTCCATTAGTTTCGGAGCCTATTCAATTCAAACAAACAAACATACGTATTAATGAAATCTTTCCTCTTTAAACTATTAGTATCGATAGTAAAATGAGTACCTAACTTGATTTAGATACTAACCTGCAGTTCCGGACTGAAGTGCTCCCCGTCGGGACACTCTCTCTCCAACTTCTCTCCGAGCACGCAGGAATAGTACATGCTGCAGTTACACTCGTGCGGCAGACGGAGCTGGACATCGAAGTCAGCTGGACACCCGTTCTCCAGGACCGGGGCTTCGGTGGCGGGGGGCTGCGTAGTGGTGCCGTTACCGCTGATGCAGCCAGCATTCGCAGGCCAGTCACAGACCTGAAATTACACGATCGGAATAAAATAGAGATCAAAAATATATTATCAAACACAGCGATTCAGCACCACAAACCACACATAATTCATAAACTGATAATTATCAGAGTAATACAAACTTAAGAAGGTATGTGATTTGTTAAACAAAGAAGATAAAATAACTAATTAAATATAACTAACTTTTATAATTGAGCTGTTGCTATCGTGTATGCTAGTCTACAGGTAGCTCTCCTGCAGGAGAGCATGGTATTGATTGATCATGATCAATCAATACCAGTCGGAAGCGTCCCCAAGACGCTGGCTGCATTGCCTCGTTGTATAGCAATGCTGATGCGCTGCGCCAGGTTAGGTACTGACCAGCTCTTGGGACTCGCGTCGCTTCGACCAGACACTCAGATATTTTTTTAAAAAACCTGAGTATCTACGTATCTATTGGACCTAGGGTTCGACTGGTGAATCCAAGGGGAGCAAATGCGTAGGCTGTCGACACCCGCATATTTGCGCCTTTTGAGATCCTCAGATAAATATGCCACATCACCAGCCCTCTTTGATATCCTCGGAGGATGAGAAGGCGCAAGTATGGGATTGCATGTTCTTTATTTTTTTTTTTTGCCTAATATTGGTCAGCTTGCCCTTCACTTCATATATTTTACAATAATCTTCAACGCGAGATGTCCGCTTAACGTCTTAGAAAATGATGACACTAACCTGCAGCGTAGGGTTGAAGTGTGTTCCAGGCGCACAGTCCCTCTCCACCTTCTCCCCGTACACGCAGTAGTAGAACTTGCTGCAGTCAGACTCATGAGGCAGCAGGTGATGGATGTTCCAGTCCGCTGGACAGCCGTTAGGGAGGAGTACGGGGGGTTGCGTGGGTTGGGGCGTAGTGGTGGGTTGGGGTGTAGTCGTGGGTTCGGGCGTAGTGGGGGCCTGGGTAGGGGTAGTAGGCGCTACGGAGGATGTGCAGCCAGCAGCCCAGGGCCAGTCGCAGACCTGTAAAAGTAAAATTGAGTTATTTTTTGTTTCATTAAAATAGTTTCTTCATTATTTACTTCCACTTACATCCTCCGTAAATTTAACTCCATCCAATAATCAAGATCATGCGACAAACTTGGAAGTTTAAATGTAAATTCCTTGAACATAAGGAAAAATGGATTATACTTATGTAGACATAAGTTGAGAGCTTAACCAATTCAAAAGTGACCTGTCCCAACTCTTGTTAAAAGATGTTCTGTACGCTCGTTGTTTTGTTTCTTCGCCGTCAGTACATTATGTTATCTGTGCCGTAAGATCCCACAAGTGCGAGTGTCGCGCGTCGAGGGTTTCGAACTATTGTCGATAAATGAATACAAATACTTAAGGGACCAGTTACTTCGGAGATTAGGGCTGGGTAGGCACAGGACATTATTCGACTCTTTAGAATGAATTTCAACGAGCATGAAACTCAGATAGTCTAAAAACTTTCAACTGTACCTTTGATTTGATATGTCACTCAAAGAAATAGTCCAACCAACTTTGAACATGAAAATAAAACTACCTGCCTGTTTTGTAATGTTCTGAATTTTACATTAATAATAAATAGCATTTTTCTCTTCATTTTAATTACAGTTTTGTCTACCAATTTCAAACTCAATTTTATTGTAAATTGTTATCGAATAAATGTTGATTATGATAGCTAACATTACTTTAACAACAGTAATTAGGTTTGAAATATTTGGCGTGGAAAATGACAAAAGCCCGTGTTACAAAAAATGTATCTGCTGAAATAAGTATCTATAAGGTCGGCCTGGAGCAGGGAAGATATTTATTTGCATCATGATCATCGTGTACGTCCACTGCTGCACAATCCGCGCCAAAACACATAATCTTTTTTTTTATAACTGATAGACCTCCGTTTGACCACGGTCTCACCTGATAGAAAGTGAAAATATGGCCGACGACGGTGGATCACGGAGGTCTAGAATAAAATAAAAATCTATCTTCAGCTGCATCTAAAATCTACATGCAGTCTATCGTAGATCGTCATCCTGCCACATGACATTACGAACTACGTTTGCCGGGTCACCACTTAAGACCACTTGACCCAGCCGTTTTCAGTTCTTACTTTGCATCGTGGAGGCTTTCACTTTGACATCCTTATAAACGAACTAACCTGTAGCGAAGGGTTGAAGTGTGTTCCAGGAGCACAGTCCCTCTCCACCTTCTCCCCGTACACGCAATAGTAGAACTTGCTGCAGTCAGACTCATGAGGCAGCAGGTGATGGATGTTCCAGTCCGCTGGACAGCCGTTAGGGAGGAGTACGGGGGGTTGCGTGGGTTGGGGCGTAGTGGTGGGTTGGGGTGTAGTGGTGGGTTGGGGCGTAGTGGGAGCCTGGGTAGGGGTAGTAGGAGCTACGGAGGATGTGCAGCCAGCAGCCCAGGGCCAGTCGCAGACCTGAAATATAATTTTTACAATTGATTTGACTTTGTTGATCATATCATAAGTATCAGTGAGTGTTGAGATGAGAGCTGGGAATTGTGAGATATCACGTAGGTACATAATTTTTTTTTGAACGCACGTTTTGTAAACCGAGAAGCGGTGCCTGACCCCGGAGAGATTATTTGCGAAGTGCGGGAAAATAATGACGCCGAGTGCCTGATGAAACCGAAGTGGATCTTCAACAAAATACAGTGCCAACAGCTGATTTGCAAGATGTATATCTACTTGTTAGTGTTGAAGGAAGTCTCGCTAATCCGTGAGCCGAGGACAATGTCCATTAAATATATTTATGTACCTGTAAGGGCAGGGGTAATCGTAAACCTCACCAAAAAAATTATGATACAATTCATGTTTCTAAATTATTTCTAACGGTGTTGGTGCCGATGACGTCATTCTCTAAAATATCCTCGTCACTGCAAGTATATTGTTGCGGATGATATGAGCGGCAAATTCGAGCGCACTGAAATTACGAATATTGCAAAATACGAAAGCATGGATGGCATTATGGACGCTGCGTACGCTACGTACGCCCCGATTCCGATACAGTGACGTATAACTTTCAGAGATTATATATATACCCTCAAAACAAAGTTACTCACCTGTAACGCAGGGTTGAAGTGTGTTCCAGGAGCACAATCCCTCTCCACTTTCTCTCCATAAACGCAATAGTAGAACTTGCTGCAGTTTGACTCATGAGGAAGAAGATGATGGATGTTCCAGTCAGATGGACAGCCGTTAGGGAGGAGTACGGGGGGCTGCGTGGGTTGGAGCGTAGTGGAGGGCTGGGGGGTAGTGGTGGGTTGGGGCGTCGTGGTGGGTTCGGGAGTAGTGGGAGCCTGGGTAGGGTAAGTAGGAGCTACGGAGGATGTGCAGCCAGCAGCCCAGGGCCAGTCGCAGACCTGAAATATAATTAAAACAATTTGCGATGATCTTCACTTCCAAGGACCTATCTTTAGGAAGTTTAATATCGTAGCAATCTATCTTCTTATATCATGATGTGGATTCTCTCTGATGATCTTTACACTAGCAGTCTGCCACGGCTTCATACAAGTATAAAAATGGAAAATATAAATAATACCCACCTACGCGTTGGGTTATATTATTTAAGTTTACATACTATTTACATAGTATTCCAAGTTTTTGAAAATAACTTTATAATTTCATAGCCTATTTTCATCAGGGATAATGTAGGATTTATTTTTGAAAGAATTTTTCAAATCCTTTCTGTATTTTCGGACCCCGTTAAATTCAAACTGTTTGTTTGAATCAAATTTTTCCTGTTTATATTATTAGCATAGATTATGCACCTAGTTTAACTTCTCTACATTATAATAAGACACTGGTTAAAGCGAATCACAAAATTATAAAATAAATATTCTCTACCATTACATAGTACTCAATAACAACAGTCAACACTTCGGATTAACATATGGATCAGTTGAGTTTTTTCGTAGGCAATGCTGATGCGCTGCGCCAGATACTGACCAGCCCTCGGGTTACACGTCGCTTCAACCAAATACTCAGATAATTTTTTACAACTCCAAGGGGAGTCGGAGTGTCTGGAGAGTGTATCTCTATCGAGAACTGTATATATGAGCCTTTTGAGATCCTCGGCTAAATCTGCCGCCGCACCAGCCCTCATGGATGTCCTCGGAAAATGGCGCAAGTGGCTCGACGCATACTGCATCACACACAATGGGCCTCCCCAACTTCCACGGAATGTGTCATACCATTATTTTGCTGACAATAAAGACTGTACTAACCTGTAGCGCAGGGTTGAAGTGTGTTCCAGGCGCACAGTCCCTCTCTACCTTCTCCCCGTACACGCAATAGTAGAACTTGCTGCAGTCGGACTCATGAGGCAGCAGGTGGTGGATGTTCCAGTCCGCTGGACAGCCGTTAGGGAGCACTGTCCCGTTGACGACGGGGCCGACGGCGTTCTCATCGAGGTCTTCAGTCGTTGTCGGGGGGTCTGTTGGGGTTGTGGGAGCTTCCGTTGTTGGAGTGGGAGGCTGAGTGGGTGGTACTGTTGGTTGCTCAGTGGTGGTAGTGGGGGGTTCAGTTTGTGTGGTAGGGGGCTCGGTTTGAGTGGTGGGCGGCTCGGTTTGGGTGGTAGGGACCACAGTAGTGGGGGCCTCAGTGGTGGTAGTAGGGGGCTCAGTTTGAGTGGTGGGGGGCTCAGTTTGGGTAGTAGGTGGCTCAGTAGTGGAGGCCTCAGCGGTGGTAGTGGGAGGCTCAGTGGGTGCTTCTGTTTGCGGTTCTGTGGTTGAAGTGGGGGGTACTCCAGGCAACTGGCAGTTTACTAAAACTGGATGGGTGCAAACCTAGAAAATATAGTATTATTAGGTATGTACCTTTAAAAAGGAATTAAGATAAACGATCTAGCTCTAACGCTCTTCTGTAGTAAAACCGGTCGACCTTCTGTGCTATTCAAGTACGCAACTATTGTTGTGTTAGTTATCAAAATAAGAGCTTAGGGGGCTCATTGGGACTTGTAATACCGGTTTTATTCACCTACGAAGCGACAGCGTCTCAAAAAAATGGTCAATAATGATAATACTATTATTATTATGTTCATTATGAACTTAATATAGCTAAATAAATACATAATACAATATTATTACATAGATATATATTTTTTATTATACATAGAACACCCTTAACAAATATCTGCAGATCGTACAAATATTTGTCCCGGGAATCGAACTCACAACCTCCTGCGTTGCAGGCGGACCTTCGCCCACCGAGCCACAGAGGTCGTCAGATCATCTATCATGTAAGGCCATTTCTGAGTGGACAGTAAACGTCTCATTTACAGAGGTAGTCGGAGCTCACTTGCAGCTCAAAGGAGAACTCGGTCCCGGGCGCACAGCTCGACGGCTCGATGTACTTCATGCCGTACTCGCAGTAGTAGAACTTAGTGCAGTCCCACTCGTGGGCGAGCAGGTGGTGGCCCGTGGCCTGGCAGAGGTCGCTGGGCTCCCAGTAGCTTCTGGAAGTTTCGGGACGCCCTGTAGCGAGCGCCAGCGTCGTGAGCAGGAGAAGTTTTCCTGAAAGGTTGTACGACTTGTACGTTATTTACTATCTGCTTCTGCTCATGAGAATAAGATAAGGCAAGTGTGAATGAAGCTAGCGCCAAGGGTTTCGAACGCTTGTCAATTAAGTTGTACCTACTTTGACGAGATTATATTGTATTTATTTATTATTTTCTATGTGCTTCTATATTTTCGATTTTATGTGCTTCTATTTTTACAGGCGTACCAATACTATATTGTATTGGGTACCTAGTAGTACCTAGTCTTAACATAATTATGAAAAGGGATAGCGGAGATATTTACGCAAAATATTATTATAGTGTAGATACCCTCGCACCTTCTGATCTTGCAGCGCTATCAGAAGAGCCGGCTCCGCAGTACATCAGCGGAGAAATACGCTGATCTTGACCGACGTTACCTTTTTGAGCCATTTGTGGTGGAAACTCTAGGTCCTGAGGTCTTGAGGCACACGCAATTTATAAATACCTCACAAAGCTACTCATAGAGTCCACAGGTGATCGGGATTCTAGATCTTTTTTCGGTACCTAACGAATTAGTATCGCCATCCAACGTGGCAATGCTGCCAGCATTTTGGGCATTCTGCCTTCTGGTGCGGGCTTTGATTTTTAGGAAACGGATTATATTAGTTGTACTTATTATTTTATTCCGTTAAGTAGATACTATTTCTTTGATAATAAATTAGGTACCCATCTAATCTATCAATCACTAATATAATCATCCGATTATCTCGTCTTATAATGTCGCTAAGTTGATAACAACGAAGCGATTTACACAAATCGATAAGAAAACATTTCCGATATGTAGCATGTTCAATTGTTTGGATAAAGATCTACACGTTGTTGTTCATAAGTATCATCATCACTTACATACGAACACGCCTAAATATTATATTAGTGGTTCGCCCCGGCTTCGCACATGTACTCGTATCAAACAAAAAATGTATAATATTAGACACACTTTCACGTTGGGTTACCATTGAAGTTGTGATACTGTAAGGTAAGGTAGGATTCCAAAGGTAAAATGCAAATGCAGTAGTTTCGGAGCATATCATATCAAACAAAGAAACAATCAAATCTTCCCTCTTTATAATATTATTGATTGTTTTTTTTTATACCACCAAGATGGCAAAGAAGCATTCGGCCCGCCTGCTTGTTAGTGAGTGGTATGAAAGAAAGAAGCGTGATGTTACACAGACGGTGATGACTCTCATTTGGTAGATTAAATCTCACGCCCCACGACACTATACGCCTGCCTACATGTAAATATTTTACACGTTTGTTTACCTATTTTTCCCGACGTTTCAACAGCTTTACAAACAGTTGTGGTCACGAATGACTGGAGCACTGCAGCTTTTTAACATTTTTTTTAAATATTTTTAAGTATAAAGTGCCTATAAAAGTTCAGGTAGAAGTACCCCCGATAGGTGTATATTATGGCGCTCCTCTCCATTAAGACCCAATCAGGTTCTAATCACTAATCTCGTGATAGATTCACGGGAATCTGATGCCCAGCTTTGGACATGCAAGGACTGTTGACGGGAAACATGATAATATTCGGGACTGAACTTCGATAATATTATTACAATTCAACAAGCAACATTAAAGTGTCGATAAGCAGGGAACTCCCCTTTGATTATTGCATACAGCACCTAAACTAGCGCCACCACCTACTTTATGTTATTATTCTGTTTAACAAAGGAATTTTCAAAAATCCGTCGTCCAGTTTGTGATACCTATCATAAGCTTTTTTTAAATATAATGCCTCTGTAATAGTTTTATTCTATTTAGTTTAGGAAGAGTTTGAGAGTTTTTTTTGTTATTATAATCACCGTCAGTTACAGACAGATTTGGATGATTCTTTTGCAGTTGTATAGAAAATATCCCCAAGGTGGTAGCATAAAAAGATAGTATTTATCCCGCAAAACTTAAAAAACAGTAACAGTAACAGTTAAAACTAAGGAATTCAAAGGCGGCTTAAGTTTTTACAAAACAATCAAATTATTTACGTTTTATTGTTTGTTTACAAAAACAAAAATCGAATTTAAGCAGTGCGTAGCAAAAACTAAACTTCATCTATTCCTGAATTTCCTGCTATTTTTGTTATAAAATCTATCACGATTATACAATTTGAGTAGGTATACTAATTTTAATGACACAATGAACTTAATTCTATGTTAATTCTCTTATCTTGATTATAGAGTTTAGTTCAAGAGCCCTCAAACGGAAGTGACTACGTAGTAGGACATATCTATATAACTTCTGTTTTAATAGGACTTAATATCATTTATCAGACACTAGCGTACTTACCAATCATAGTTTTTGTATAATTAATTGAAGATCTAAGAAAAAATGAGAATTATTTTATTATTTACCCATTGTCAAGATCAAAAACTTTACATACGAAGACAACACAACTACATAGGTTCTAAATACTCAAAGACATAGAGCAAGACATAGAGCATACTTACTTAGAAACAAAATAGGTGCCATAAATGTAAGTTCTATGTGGTTTCTTATGTTTATTTGTTATCTTCTTTGTTAATAAAGTATGTAAAAGACATTTACTTTAGTAAAATATTTTTCCGTCATTCTTGATGAGTACATTATTGTGAATTCTCCCACTAGTGGACAAAAAATTTAAGTAAAGAGAAAATTAATGACGGCTTCTTTCTTATTTTATAATAGTTAGAATTTTGACTTGTCTAAGTGCTTATTTTGTAAGCCTCAAGAAATAAAGTTATTGAAATCTGAAAATCTGGACCTTTTGGATTTACTAGGAAATAGAACCATTTAAAATTTGCGACGATTGAATTATGATATAATAATGTACCTATCTCACAAAAATAATTTAAATATTTGTTGAAAGTTCTAGTGTTTTTTTTTATTTGTGCGTAATTTTATTTTTAAATAAAACTAGACATACTGACTAATTATAAAAATATAAATTGTTGAAAATTAAGCCAGCCCCTAATGAATAAAATAAGTAAATCCCATTAGGTACGTACGTGAATAAAATAAGTAAATCCCATTAGGTACGTACATGAATAAAATAAGTAAATCCCATTTTTTCATCTTTTCAAATAAGTACGTACTAATCTATAGGTAGTTCTTTTCTTTTTGATTGTAATGGGAAAGCCTTTAAATGAATCATTTATTTATTAACTAATCTTAATAATTTAATTTATTTGACTTACCAAACATTTTGAAAGCGTCGCGAAGACGCAATATTTTTCCTAAAAACCACAATAATTCGAAGACGAGTGGCGTCTTCACTCGAAAACTTAATTACTACCAGGAACTACCCTATTTATATTATATACCGACGTACGCGAACATTATCTAGAATACTAGATTAGATATTGATAAGTGAATAACCTACTCATGTAGGGTTTACTATCTACCTAGGGAGAGTTACTCATTCTAAAGCAAAATGCCACTGAGGCTCTGATGAAAGCAAGTTCAGTGCTAGATCTATGCTTATTAATCATTTGGGGGTTATTGCTCTTAATCCCCACACTGGGCATGCGGGTTGGGGCTTGCAGTTCGGTGGAGTTGTTCTGCAGAGGGCGCTGCTGCCCGCTCCCCAGTGTGTCTCCCTTAGTCGACTCTTACGACACCCACGGGAAGAGTGGGGGTAGTGAAATTCTATGCCGGCACCACACGGCCTTTGGAGTTTTATAAATCTGCCAAAATGCAACGAATCACTCAAAATCAATCCAAAACTTCAATCGAATTCGTAAGAGATTTTCTGAGGTAAGAGATGATAGAGGCACTGGAATTCGCTAGGAAACAAAAAATTTTATAGTTGTCGTAAACTATGAAAACCTCAAAAAAGGTCCAACCTATGTAGGTTATCCTCCAGCAAAAAACGTCTACCTCGCAGGGTAAAACTTGAATTTATAAATCAATGAATAATGTTGGAAAATCCAATCCTCATCACTGTGTCACCCAAGCCGAGCAGAGCCTGTGTTATAGCTAGGGAACTAGATAACAATAAACATTTCAGATTCTTCCAATATACATAAAATAGGTTCGTAGTTAACCCGCCCACATTCATAAACAATCAATTCGTCAATTAGGAAGGTTTTTACTTAGAGTTTGCTATGAGAGATGATTCGAGAATCGAACCCGCAACCTTTAGCGTCGCAGGTGTCCTTGCCCGCCGCGCCACTAAGTTAATGATGTGGGGACCAACAACAATTTAACTTCCCGTTCGTCAGAAAGAAATGTGGTGACGACCACCAACCAACGGGAAGTAAACTCCCCGTTTATCCCCACTGGGGACGAAGCGTGCGGGGACGAGCAGGAATAACCCATGATAATTACGATCCAGCGACACCTGCACACCTGTGCACTGCAGTGATGGGTGATCTTTGTGTGCTCACAAATAATAATATTTTGCTTTTATACTGTACCTAATATAAAATATTAAATTTCTTTGTAAGCGTTAATCTCGCTTAGGATTAAGATTATAGCTCGGCATTTCAGATTAAAGGATTAAAAATCAGCCAGGAAATTGGATTTGATTTGAATGAAAAAAAAACTAAGCTGTTAAACTAAGACCCGTCGGCGACTTTGCTCGCTTTTTTTCTCAAATAACAACTAGGTATCTAGCCTGTTTCCTTCTCCGGCATACCTACAATCAAAAGTGTTTTTTTTACATATTCATGTTTTTCCATAAGTACATCTAATCTATAGCTAACTTATATAAAAGTTGTTCCTTCATGTCCAGTTAATCCCATGGTCGCCTGGAAGAGATAGCTCATAGTGATAAAGCCGCCCTTTATACTTTCTTTACTTTAAGAATGTCAGTTTGTAATGTTTCCTTTCTTTATGGTACCTATAATAAAGTATTTTCTATCTATCTAACTTGAGCTATTTTATTTTTATTTTGTTTCTTGAGATGCACAAAACATAACATAAATGCTACGGTTGGTTTGTCCGTAAGCTTCAGTCTCTATGTTATGTATATCAACACTGAATATGAACCTACCTATCTAGCTAGCTAAATACACCACACATACAATAAGATAAACTAACAACGGCATAATATGTATAATATAGTATGTGACACTACCTATTCTGATGTGACCTTGTATTATGACCATATTTCTTGCAATAAATGAATTGAATTGAATGAATGAAAAAATACTTTTTATAACTTATACATATCGGATATATAACAAAATTCAAAATTATTAAAAGTAGATAAGAAACTAAGTAGCTAATTAAATATAATAAAAAAAGTACCTAGATAAGAAAGTAAAGTTGCTTGTGGAAGCTAAGCTTGTAGCGTTAGTGGGCGTCATTTACTGATTCCTTGCAATTCTGAGGAATATGATATTTCATTTAGTCAGTATGGCAACAATATATAAAAAATGCAATTGGGTCTTGTATTATAACATGTGTGCCTGCTTCTTCTTCAAATCTTGTGCCGAATCTTATGGAAACATACTAAGAACAGAGACAAACTATCATCATCATCATTATCATCAGCATTATGATAGTCGACTGCTGGACATAGGCCTCCCCTAAGGAGCGCGTCGCTCATTAGGGGAGGCTTCAACTTGTCGCATCCAGCATCTGCCAGCAGTCTTTCGCAGATCGTCATCCCACCTGGCAGGAGGGCGTCCTACGTTTACTAGTACTACGTTTACCTAGTCGCGGTCTCCACGCAAAAACACGTGGTAAACCGGTTGTCGGTTCTTCACGGAAAATGGTCGGCCCACTGCCACTTCAGAGACAAACTATAACTAGTATTATTACTTATTATTGGCGGACCTTAGCCCACCGCGCTACAGAGCTCATCAAATACATTTCTTAAAAATGTAAGTCATCCAGAAGGGAGAGTGCACAGAACGCTGGCACCTAAGCCACGTTGGATGACAACGATTGATCGAAAAAATAGTATTTGTCAAGGGATAACAATTACAAAGAATTATGATAATGTAAACCATGAGTATACTATTTACAGATTGTTTTCCAAAAATTTCATCTCTCGCCCCAAAGGAAGCAGCTTGTGCTATGGATAACTAGATTGTTTGCAACTGTCTGCAGTTAGCTCAACTATTTCAATTATACTAGTCCTTGATTGATTACATTTTTTGTTTGTAATTTTCATTGGAATAATCAGGTTAAAAAATTATTATGGTGTAAAATGTAGTACCTTACTAAGATTAAAATTTGTTATTGATGCAGATCATACAATGATTTGTCCCGCAGTGAGAATTGAAGTCACTACCTTCTTCGTCGTAGGCGGACCTTCGCCCCTGTGCTACTATGGTTCTCTATACCACATAATACTAGTATCGAGGTATACTAATAATACTAGTATCTATACTAATATTATAAAGAGGAAAGATTTGATTGTTTCTTTGTTTGAATTATATAGGCTCCGAAACTACTGAACCGATTTGAAAAATTCTTTCACCATTATAATCCTGAATTTACCCTGCCGAACTTAGGCTATACATAATATTTTCAAAAAGTTAGGGATCCGCATGAAAACTTCAGTTTGTGTTAAATACCCGTGCGAATCAATTATAAAAGAAGCAAAGTCACGTAATAAAGTAGTTTGTATTTAAATAATGCCTTCTTACATGCGGAAGTCGGATTATCCGTATCGCTTTGTATTTGATACAAGAAACATCACGCGGTACTTCAAGTTAGTTTGTTTTGTTTTCGCTATCCTCTTCGAGTAGTCGCCGACAAAGGCCGGCAGGCGGCGGCGGCTTCCTGTAACAAAGTAGCATGGCGGAAACTTCACACTCTTTTTCTATAAGTATATTTATTTATTTATCTACAAAGAAAATTAGGTACAATTATCTAACTAAATTAAAGCTAGTGTTTACAATTGAAACAATTGAGCTAACTGCAGACTGTTGCGAACAAACTAGTGTGCGTTCGCCCAGCAAAAAGTATCGTCTTTTCAAGAATCGAATGATGCAGATAATTTGTGCCCTATGTCGTGTAAATGTGCCCAAAATTTTAAATTTGTGCCCCCAAGGGCTGCAGAGTTATTTAGGAAAATCTGATTTTGCTGCACGAACGTTCGCCCAGCAAAACTTTTTTTAAAAAAAGGGTATAGCTGTATTTTAAATATGCAAAAAGATAGCTTAAATACTAGTCTAAATGTGCCGTTAAAGCAAAATTTGTGCCTCTAAAGGTTTTAGAGATATTTAGTTTTTTGCTGGGCGAACGTTTTGGTGATTTCTATATCTCGGAAACGGCTGAACGCACAGTCATAATTTTTTGTTCCTACAGATACGGTAAATTTGTGCCATTTGTGCCGTAATTTTCATTAACATGAGTAGCATGGTTCAGGAGCTATTATTGTTTTTCCTAGAAAACGGAAAAATGCTCTGGCTCTCGAATGAACAAGACCAAGGACTTCGCGTTAGTGCCGACTGGTACCCATTATATATTCACACGATCCTGTAAAGTTTCACCGGCCTACTACTTATAATAGACGAGTTATTAACGATTTTGTCTTTTTTTTGAGGTTATTTTGAGTGAAATTACTTAGGATACGAAAACACTAGTTTCCTGTGAGCTGGCTTATTACATGCTTCTACAATAATTTGAGCCCTATTTTAAGAATACGTATGCAAAAAATCATCTTTGTATACCTAATACTTTAGACAATAATGATAAAATACCATTCGAAGTATTTTTGGTAGATAACCAGACCAAATTCGAATGAACATTAAAAAGCGGCCGTACGATACTACAAGCTATCCTTCCTTACTTGGTGGCGTTGTAATGAAATTTAAGTAGTACAGATGCGTACAGAATTGTTAAGTAGAAAATAATATTTATGTCACGAAAAATATTATACATGAAATAAAATGTGAATTATTTTGTTTTTAATAATCTTACTATTATAATAAATGGGAAAGTCTGTGTGAATGTTCGTTATAAGTACCTAGGTAATCTTTGTGACCATTAAGTGATTTAAATGAAATTTCGTAGGTAGGTAGGTAGGTAGATAGTTTAGGACCTAGAGTAGGATTAAATAGGCTAAAATTTGGAAATTTTAACCTCTGAGGGGGTTAAATATGGTGGTTGTATGGAAAATAATTTTTCCTTGATTCGATTCACTCAAAACTCGGTATAAATGAAATATGGACTGAATAATTAAACATGTAGGTATTTTTACACAACCCCTAGGGGGTGTGCAATAAATTTCTGAAATTTATACGAAAAAAACTGGTTCGCGGGCAAAGCTGCGGGGTGCATCTAGTACACTATAATTTGTAATGTAGGTATTACTAAAAATAAATTGTCCGGAGACAACGGCACATCAGTGACCTGTTGAGATAATAATGAATGAATGATTTAACACCAAATACCTATAGGTACAACTTGACATCTGATCTAGCTTGATGTGCCGTTGACAGTATAGGTATAAAACACCCCGGGTCCGACGGGGCAGAGATGAGAACTAAACAAACAAACAATAAAATAAACCATTGTGAACCAAAACTTGTCGTTCATTGGTCAATGTGGCACGCGGTGCTTCCGTGCGTTGAGCTTCCTTCACCAGCACCCTTAATCCACGAACATAGAGTGTAAATTACAATAACCCGAGAGGCAGACTCAAAAACTAATTACTTATGGGTGCGTGCAATAAGGGTGTGTGTGTGTGTGTGTGCATTCGAAGAGCACACACAACGGTCGTCGGTCACTCCGAGTTGAATATTGTATTTACTTATCAATTTGTAGAGCGTGTTGGCAAATACTTACCTACCATTATAATATTGGTACCTATCAAAAGGTTGGCTCGTTAGGATTTAGCAAACAAACAAACCAGCCTACTAATTATTTATTCGCAAAAGAGCCGTGGATTATTTTCTTAAATAACAGGGGATGCTCTTTAGGATTATCAGATAAAAAAACATATGTAGGTACAGGTATGCCTACGTATAGGTACTTACTAAGTAGGTACCTACTTAATTATTTATTGAAAAGAGCATTTTCATCATAATATATTTATCATTTTTCATCATTCATCATCATATTATACTTAAAAATCAAACGAGCGCAAAAGTATATTTTTTTAAATGACAATTCCACTTTTGTACGGAACGTTCTCTAAACACTAAATATTATCATGACGATTTAAGAAGGATAGCTTGTAGTATCGTACGGCCGCTTTTTAATGTTCATTCGAATTTGGTCTGGTTATCTACCAAAAATACTTCGAATGGTATATTACCATTATTGTCAAAAGTATTGGGTATACAAAGATGATTTTTTGCATACGTATTCTTAAAATAGGGCTCTAATTATTGTAGAAGCATGTAATAAGCCAGCTCACAGGAAACTAGTGTTTTCGTATCCTAAGTAATTTCACTCAAAATAACCTCAAAAAAAAGACAAAATCGTTAATAACTCGTCTATTATAAGTAGTAGGCCGGTGAAACTTTACAGGATCGTGTGAATATATAATGGGTACCAGTCGGCACTAACGCGAAGTCCTTGGTCTTGTTCATTCGAGAGCCAGAGCATTTTTCCGTTTTCTAGGAAAAACAATAATAGCTCCTGAACCATGCTACTCATGTTAATGAAAATTACGGCACAAATGGCACAAATTTACCGTATCTGTAGGAACAAAAAATTATGACTGTGCGTTCAGCCGTTTCCGAGTTATAGAAATCACCAAAACGTTCGCCCAGCAAAAAACTAAATATCTCTAAAACCTTTAGAGGCACAAATTTTGCTTTAACGGCACATTTAGACTAGTATTTAAGCTATCTTTTTGCATATTTAAAATACAGCTATACCCTTTTTTTAAAAAAAGTTTTGCTGGGCGAACGTTCGTGCAGCAAAATCAGATTTTCCTAAATAACTCTGCAGCCCTTGGGGGCACAAATTTAAAATTTTGGGCACATTTACACGACATAGGGCACAAATTATCGGTTAGGGTGTCGCAAAAAGGGTCCCACACTTAGAAAAATTTTCATCGATTTTGTATGGGGCTGGGACTTAGAAAAATTTTGATATATTTTTTTATATATATATAACATATATTTTTTCTTATGCCATCGTAAACAGGGTCACTAGGGGTGCAACTTTGGTTCAGCTGATTGACCCCAAAGTTCCATGACCTCGGCGCTAGAGTTCAAACTGTGTCCGATACAGATACAGATACCGATACAGAGCATTCCGATAAGAGTTGATTAGGTTCAATTTGAGTGGCGGATCCGACACAGAGTACCCCGACTCCACGTGGTCTTGTGCGTGGCGCCCCTAGAGTGTATATAATAAGCCGGAGGCGCGAAGGGAGTGCAGCCTCCGCCAGCCGTAATAAGGGACAGGCACCGCGCGAGCCGCAGCGGCTGAGGCTGGTCGCCGAAGGCGACCAAAAAGCCGAAGCTGCGGAGGTGAGCAGTGGTGCCTGTCCCTTGTTACGCAATGGCGGAGAGGCTGCACTTCCCGCAGCGCCGGAGCTATCGCGAACGCGATTCTTTACACTCGTCGTCGGGGACAGTTAGGCATCGATCAAAATTTTTCTAAGTCTCAGCCCCATACAAAATCGATGAAAATTTTTCTAAGTCTAAAATAAATATTTTTTTTAGTTTTTCCTGAAAATTTCGGCTATCTCTTTTGTAACTATTACAATATTACTAATTAAAAAAAAAAAAAAAAAAAAAAAAAAAAAAAAAAATGTATGGGACCCTCTTTGCGACACCCCGACCAAATTATCTGCATCATTCGATGCTTGAAAAGACGATACTTTTTGCTGGGCGAACGCACACAACAAACTACTGCTTTATTTATTGAGATTTTTTATATATATTGATCGACTGTTTCTATAGACCCATTCACTTGGACCCAGTGAACGGAAAAAAACCTCTAACTTTCACTAATGGACAAAATAATAGGTGAAGAGATATAAGCATTAATAAAAGCTAGTTACCCTGTATACTTAGGTGCATTTCAGACTCTAATGCAGCTTTGAGTGGCAAAACAGTTGCAATATTACTTTGTGACAAAGGAAATCACCAACGTGGTAATTTATTATGCGTAGTTGGAGGGAATCTAATTTAATAGTAATATACCATTGAATTTACGAAAATCGAAATTAATTTTTTCTGCTCCGGCTCGAATGACCAAAATGTGGAGTCTAAAATGGTGCTGGTAGAAAATATTACCGAAGGACCTTGGAATTTTTAATTAGGGTGAAATAACTATGTGATGCTGTAGATACTTAACGAAAATACCTAAGGAACTGAAGATATTTCCTATTTTTATATAGGGTAGATGAATAGCTGGACACCTGATTCTCCACACCATGCAAGGATCTCAGCTTCCGAAACACAGCACTGCACTCAGCTTTCCACTCGCGATATAATGTTTGTTTTACTTACATATTGCACGGCAATACAAATAACAATGAGAGACGAGTACCTAGATATCCAGATTTCAAAATTCCACGTAAATATGTCCAACACGAATGGCGGTTCCAGAATCCTTTTTTACTTCATTCACGGCAAGAGCGCTTCAGTATTAATTCACCGATTCCACAAGCAGAGGGTACTTTGAAATCGGCTGATAGTCTCGATCGAACAGTAGTTTTACAAAACAAAATGAACTGTGCACAGTTCATTTTGTAACCCCTACTCATATTTTCCACTCCAACGCCCGTACCTTTAAACTATAACTAACTATAACTTACAAGTTTGGTTACTATAATAAAGGCTTTATTTCCATTAAAAAAAAAACAAATTAGAACAAGTAGTTACAATTGAAACAATTGAGCTAACTGCAGGCAGTTGTTAACAATGTACAGGTAGCTCGACTGATCCACAACAATAACTGTCGGAAGCGTCCCCATGACACTGCTGATGCGCTGTGCCAGATACTACTCTCGGATAATAGTCTGTAGAGCCTCGCTCGGTACTTCGGTAGGTACCCCACGGACCTAAAGTCTAGACTCCAAGAGCAAATGCAGTAGGTACTAGGTTACTAGTCCTAGTCCTTAGGTTTATAATTGTACCTACATTAATACCTACTAGCAGTGCCCCCGGCTTCGCACGGGTATTTAACAAAAGTTTCAAGAGTTATAAATTTTTACACACACTAACACATTGGCCTATTATTGAAGTTTTCAATATCCCTAACTTTCTTGAAAATTAATAGTAGTCTATATTCATCTCATCAGTGATAAATTTATGATTCTAATAGTGAAAAAACTTTGTAAATCGATCCAGTAGTTTTGGAACCTACTAAATTCAAACAAACAACTAAATCTTTCCTTTTTGTAATAATATTGTTAAGATGAATTGTATGTGTGTAGCAACTTTTTTTAATCTGTTAAGTTTTATAGAAGCGTCATCTATGTTTTTGCTTTCGAACTTTATTACAAAATATTTTTGAGGACGTACACCGAATCTACCTGAATCAACTTCCTTGTGATTGTGATTGTGTGCACGCAAAGGAATGTTGCGTGCACAAGTCAATAGATGGCAATGCTAAAGATGATGTGTCAAATTCATAGATGGCGCTACCCGTAAGCTAAACCTCGTCCACTAAGTAATTTGCAAATACTTTAATGTACGAAAACACTAAAATATTTTTTATACTCTTTAAGTTATTTTGTAATGTATTCAAAATTAACTTTTGTAAGACTATTATTACTTTTTGTCCGAAATATTTAAGTCAGTATGAATAGTAGTTCTACTCGACAATAGATGGAGCTAGTAACCAAATTATGATCTCCCATGATGACTATTTTAAGATCGGAACTATTCACTTTTTTAGATAATTTCCTGACTGTATGGCTCTGGTTTTTGCAGAAATTAAAAAAAAATCTATTATTAAATATTGAAGAAAGAAACAGTTGTAACAGTTACAAAAAATAATGCCTCCGTCTACCATTCATGTTCTAAAATCTAAAAGGATGTTTGTATTAAACACCTAGCGTTCGTCAAAGATAAAAAAGTAAACAAGAATCATACCTGTATTCAATTCTTGAATATTACATATTTTTTTTTATGAAAAAAGGATGTTATAACAGTAATTAAATATTAACAGAAAATAATACGGCAAAAAAATTGGGTTCCTTAAATTCCTTTCATGATATTCATTCATCAATCACTCATCCGTTTTGTTTGAAACTAGAATTTGCATGGTTTTTAACGCGCTACGCTATGCGTTTGTAATAAACCGTCGTAGAATAAATTTTAACAACGCTTAATTTCAAATTGTTTTGGTTTATAGTGGTTAGTTTATTAGATAACTCATACTTTTTCAACAGCTCATCGGCTGCAATGGTAATCCATAAAACACAAAGGAACATGAACCAATGAACGTTGAAAACGAACACATCCACCTACATCTACATCGACCGGCAATTGACAACAAAGTCAATCGTCAATCAGTTCTTTCTTTGTCAGCGTTTATAACTATTATTAGTTTACTAGTTTTACAATCGAATAGTTTTTTGAGTTTATTATTATTTGGTGACGATAATTGACAGAATAAAGCAGGTATCTATGTATCTTGGATTCAAAAAACCAATATAATTAATCATAAATGGTGACTAAGTAAGGGCTGCAGGTCGTCAGAAGCCGTCGATCGAGATAAATACATAAATAAATGAATAAGATGAAACTATTCTTAATCATATCCCTCGTTATGTGGTTCATGTGCGGTTCTTATTTTATCTATACTTACATTATAAAGAGGAAAGATTTGATTATTGCTTTGATTGAACTGAATAGGCTCCGAAACTATTGGACCGAATTAAAAAATTCTAAGCTACTGGACCGTTTTGAACAATTTTTTTTCATCCTTCGTTATCCTTAATGAACATAGGCCATAGTATTAAAAAGATAAAAAGAGATACCGTATTTAAAAAGTTAAGAATGAGTATGAAAACTTCATTATGTAAATTCGTAACCCAACGTGTATGTGTTAGTGTAAAAAATTATATTTTTTTAATTTTTTGTTTAATTCCATTGCTTAGCCGGGCCGAACCACTAGCTAGTTCTTAGTCAAAATAGTCCAGTCGAGCGAGGAAATAATTACGGATAAATTTATATTGACCTACCGAACAAGGCAGGTGGCGGTAGCTAGTCATTTAAACTCTAGCTAATACGTCAGATTAAGGATTATTTATGTTTCTAATAAGTAAATATGAAGAACAATATTAAAGTAGCTGTTTGTGGCGGATCATGGGATTATCTTCATGAGAAAATAGGACCCCTTTCTCAGGCGCGGGAGATTAGTTCATATCTACCACTTAGAGGCATTCATTTAAAATATTTGGTAAAAAGGTAGGTTTTATTTATTTTCAATTTATGTCAGTATGTCCTATTTAAAGTTTAACTTCTTATGGTAAAGTATGTTAAGGTTATCGGATTAGGTTCGATTCGTGCGTCGTCTTTTGGAGTAAACAACCAAATGAGTGCCAACTCGTGCGTTCTGCGAGGCGGCGTAAAAAGTACCTAAACCTTTTGGTTCGATTCGTGCGTCGAGTATTTATTAATATGAACAAACTGGGCTGTTGATGATGATGTTAAGTGTTCCTTACAAAAATACTAAAGGTGTAGATAAGAAATTTTGTTTAGATTATTAAACGAACTAAGGTACATTCGCTTTTTGAAGTTATAAAAACAATAGTTATGTGTGCTGTCTGAGAACGTAGCGTTACCTTGTAATTATAACATTTTAAATAAAAACTGGTACCTAATGTGTCATTAATTTGCCGCTACTACATAACACAAGAGTTAACAGTTTTGAAATTAAATACTTACATTATTAATTACACAATAAAGAACACAGGTAGAAAAGTCTCTTCTCTAATTTACCCAAAACAGAACGAATGGAAGAATATTATGTTGGTGTGCCTGAGGTTTGGCGAGAGAGACGAATGAATGTTGACAAAATTTATGTATAATTTTTTTTTGTTTGTTCTTTTGTATTATGTTCTTTAACTAGTGTAATTGGTTTTATATATATTCGTCCTAGTTAATAAATAAATAATGATAAAAGATACAGCCCTAGACTAAGGAACTCTAAAAAAACTTCACAAATGTCATACAACACAAAATGTCAGCCGAATCCGTTTATTCGCGGAGGAGAACCAAACAACCATTCATCCAGACATCCAAACCATATTATTGTGATAGACAACTTCACCGATGCGTTTTCTAGTTTCATACAAACCCTAGGACTTCAAAGAGAGCTGATAGGTGCGCGTTTGTATTCTAAGCTAGGCTAGACATCAGATGCACAATGCTTGCTCGGCAGGAATAGAAACGTTTCTAATACATTCTCACGTCACTGCCCTCGTGCGAGTAGTGCAGGAGTAGGTTGGACAACTGCCACTTCATTATTAATGTTTTTGATAACTTTTAACGCATGGTAAGTATCAAGGAAAAGTATTATTGCAAAATAATTAAATGTTAAGAGATGGTAGTATAAATTTGTCACACTGTTATTTACTTGGGCTTGCAATTATATTTGCAAATCCGGCTCGAAGGACCATGTGCGAGCCCATAGCTGTAGTTTGAATTAAACCAAAGTAAGGCAATGGCAGTTGTATTGTGAAAAGTACCTAAAAGTATTTGAAAGATACCTATCCGGAGTCCGTGGTAAAGGCATAACTGAAAACGTAGGTTAATGTAGATCGCGACTGATCGCGATGTCATCCGTAATACTTTTTACGTTATGTATATAAAATTTGTTCTAGTAAAATGACATTGTTTCGGCCAATCAGAACATTTGAGACTATATTATTCTGTGTAATTTTTGGCGGAATATTTTCGTAACACATGGTCAAACATTTCAACTCTACTGGATACGTACTCGATGTGTAGGGTTGATTGTTTTTATGTCGAACAGTTGTAAAGTGATTGTTTTAGATTATGGTTATTATGATGAGTAAATATTTTGACTAAGGCATACACGGACAGAAGCAGAGTACCTAGAAGCATGGTATGAAGCTGGCACTAGATGTCCCAAGGCACTCCTTGGGACATCTTCGGCGACACCTAGTGGAACGCAGCTATATTGAGGTAAATATAGCTGCGTTCGTCTCTCGCACTACAGTTCGGTATCGCACTGTCACAGAATAGTTGGCAGTGCGCAGTATCGTGGTTACGCTCTAATTGAGCTGGGAGAGAAGACGCGGGACGGGCGCATGCAACATGCACGCAAGAACCTAAACGTAAAAGCTTTTAAATCTATTGATAGAGATAACAAACTCGACTTGGCAAGCAACAGGTTTTTTTGAGTTTTGGCAAAAAATATTATTTTCATTAATTTCTACCTTATATATACAAGGAATTTATTCTCAACTTCACAAGGCATCTATTTAATAGTTTTATTTGTAATTGTTTTTATCTGAGTAAAACAATACTAAATGTACGCATAGAGACATAGACATGGAGTCTCCATCTGTATTTATATAAAGTGAAGAGCTTACTCTTCTAGTCAACGCAAAGTGAATAAAGATGGTAAGATTTTATTACTCATGGAGTCTAAACTCTGAAGTTGGCGTCAGAACAAGTGAGCAAAACAATGCCGATTGTATACAATATTCACAATAAATTTTATTTCCTTATTATAATATAGTATTATTAATTTTACTTGTCCATTTTGTAAACCTAAGAAATAAAGTAATTGACTTCTGTGGTCAAATTAAGGTATTTTCACCAAATATTTTTGACACAGTCTAAATTACAGTTCGTTCTTGCATGTGACCATCCAAAGCACCCCAATGCTTTTAAATTCCTGAAAGTCACAATTCAGAAATAAATACGATTGCACAACGTAAATATTATGGGAAAATAATTATACCTGCGCGGGAGCTGAATACAAACTAGAAAACGGGTAAAAATGGCGGCAAAACGTTTGATGGAACGTTTAACCAGGTTGCCTACGTGCCTGAAATATTGCTTTCTACTACAATTAAGAAATAATATAAATTATTACTGTCGCGTTATAAATTAAGTCTGGCGTTTTATTATCACTACTTTTTTCAATGCGAAAGTTTGGATGAATAAATGGATGTTTGTTACTTCACGACAAAACAAATGGACGGATTAAACTTAGTCCAGTCAATCTAGAAATTTTTGTATGGAGACGGTTGCATTACGTCCAATTTCAGGGATTCTAATAAAACTAGATAGATATATGCCTGTGTACCAAGGATCTTTAAGAATACCGGATTTCGGATACAGCATTCACAATTATAATGACCGAGTCATTTAGCGGTTGAACTTTAAAATTGTAATCAAATCATGCATTTAGGTCATGATTAGATGATGTAAAGAAACGTATCACAACTTTTTCCTCAGGATTATTTTAAGCTACTTTTAATCTTATTTTTACTGGACTAACATAAAGATTATAAATTGATGTAAGAACAAATACTTTTAATTCCATAAATCAGTTCCGATGGACTATAATTTTTAATATTACCTTTACCATAGAAACAGTATTTTTCGGTAACCGATAGCCAAGTTCCAAGGCATTATGTTATTATTTTATAAGTAACTAGCAGTCCGCCCCGGCTTCGCATGGGTGTTTATGAAACAATAAAACTAAATGCAAAAACTCGAATATTTTGAAAATATTTTATATCCTATATTCATCACGGAAAATTTAGGATTCTAATGGTGAAAGAATTTTTCAAATAGGTCCAGTATTTTCGGAGCCTATTCAATTCAAACAAACAAACAATCAAATCTTTCATCTTTATAATATTATTTATAAAGTAAAGAAAAGGTCAAACCTTTATTAACCTTTATTAATAGAGATAATAAGGAACATAATGCTAAGTGCGTTCAGTGGTGGTTCACCTACAGGTCTCTGCGTGAACACAATCTTGGATGTAATCATGTAATCAATCTTGTACTGGAAGCAAATCATAAACACAAAGAACCTATTTAAAAAGCCCCGGATCACCCTAAGTCGGAGGGAATGTGTAAAACAACCGAAATGGGCCATATAAGGCGACACTAGCGCCGCGGTACTAACGCCGCGGTACTAGCGCCGCCTTGTTTGCGGCTCTAACTATATAGGATGGGTGATGTTTCTAATATTGTGAGGATGCAGAGAGTTGGTTTTGTCTGGTCTGGTCGTAGTAGGTAAGAAATTGAATGTTGTGCTTAGCTTTATATACCTATTCAAATATTGACATAATATCTAAATCACATTAAACATAGATTTGGATAGGCAAAACAAACGTGTATTAGACACATATATGATATTATGTATAAATGTAGAATAGAAAAGAATATTTCTTAATTGCACCATCAATAGGTACCTAAAGGTCATAATTTTACATAATCTTAATACTAATTATATCTAGAATGGCACAATTGGCGGCCTTATTGCTAACAGTGATAAGCGATCTCTTTCAGGCAACCTTTGGATGGATAGGACCTTTACTAGTGATTTATTTATCACTTCTTCCACTAGTAGACAAATAAGTAAAGTGAAGAGAAAATCAATAACACCTTATTTCCTATTTCATATTTTTTGACTTGTCTAAGTGCTTATTTTGTATCCACAATCCGTCCACAATCAGTCTGCAAGGCCCGGTGATTGTGACAACATCCCTGTTTGTTTAAGGGATATGCGCCTGCGCCTCTACCGTGCGGATATGTCACTACGAGTCTCCCATACAATATTTGAAGGTCTATTTTTCTAAATACGTTATCGTTTTTTTTCAAATTGATCCTCTCCTTCGGTGTATTAGGGTTACACCAATTAAGATAAACGAAATTGCAAATATCGTGTTTGATAATTAAAACGCTGGAAAGTCTAGTTGATATTTTGGCTTTTGATTATGTATAATCGATAAACCACAGGACTCACATTTTAAACACTTCTGGACCTACCTATTTTTCATTGATACACCAGGGTTTATCTTATACTTGACAGGTCAAGTGGTGAAATATTGGTAAAATTTGGTGGTGAAATTCTACACCGCCGGCACCACACGGCAAACCTCTAACTATTTATAACAATACATCACACTGTTAAAATTTTAAACTTTATCAAAGTAGTTTCCTAACGCCAATACTCGTAACCCGACTGTGGGTGACATGTAAAAAGTAACGAGTCATAAAGGTGCCCCATCTCGACACACGGCGCAAGGCACGCGAGGCGCGGGTTCGAATCCCGGCACAGAGCAAGATATACTTCTATAGAAGAAGAAGTAGAGAAACATTTATTTTTACCCATTTAAAACAAAATAACAAACAATATACATATAAACTACTAGCGGCCCGCCCCGGCTTCGCACGGGTATTAAACAAAAATTTCAGAAATTATACACACTAACACGATGGGCTTCACAGTTTTCATACGGATCCCTTACTTTTTCTAACAGCATTGGGATTTTTGACATTGATTCGACACTCCATAACTGACACTGGCCGTAGAGAAAAAACAAGCACCGTGCGCTCTATATTCAACCTCTTTTTCTATTTTGACGCGCCAGAATAGAAAAAGAGGTTGAATATACAGCACACGGTTCAATTATTGAATTTGTCATGCGGATCCCTAACTTTTTTGAAAATATTATATAGCCTATGTTCATCACGGAAAATTAAGGATTCTAATGGTGAAATAATTTTTTAAATCGGTCCAGTAGTTTCGGAGCCTATTCAATTCAAACAAACAAACAAACATACAAACAAACAATCAAATATTTCCTCTTTATAATATTAGTATAGATATAGATAAGATTAACACAAAAACCAAAGTAAGATAAAATAGACCAGTGATTTGAATGTAATCTATAGAAAGTCCTGCTTTGCATCTCTGTGCCTTGGAAAGTGCGGTAATCAGTTAGTCCGGCGCCTGGCCTCTCCCCGCGAGTGACCGTCTGCCTTAATTATTGATGCATTAATATCTTCCGAGGCGAAGTTCCTATAGGAGGACATCAAACTATTGGCCAAGTGCTCAGAAAACGAAATAGTATAGTGCACAAATGTAGAGGGATCGATATTTATGGGGTCATCGCGAGATCTCTGAGGAAATAATAAAAAAAATCCATTCGGGTACATCTTCTATCTATAACTATACAATAAATATATGAATGTCGGACAATCCACACAACATCACCTACCCCCAAGCTAACCAGAGCTTGTGTTATTAATATATATTTTTAAATAATAGCACTAGATAACTGATATACATAGAATTAGACAAAGTCATAGAACAAAAAGTTGTTCGTCTTAATGTATCCAAATCGCCTTTATGAGGCTATTGATCATCTATCTACAACCCTGGAGGTATAACCTCCTTTTTTGGAGTCGGTTAAAATTTCCAACAAACCGCCATCTCTTGCCGCTTGCACCACCCCCCACCACCAATACCGAGTTTACGAGTGTGCCCTAACAGGAATCGAACCCGCTGTTATTGAATCCTGTGAGCCTAGTTATGACTCCGCGGGATTTTGGAAAACAATCCTATTATTAGTGGATTACTTTCATGTGTTTGTCAATACGACACGGAAGAGAAATATGTAGGGATCGAGTTACTAAACTAAACTAAAAACTTGACTTCTTCGATATGGCAATATTATGTGTCATTTCATTTCATTTATTTGTTTATAATGGATCAATACATTACAAGTTGAAATTAAATTTTAAATTAAAATTATACAAATTGTCAGTTTTAATTAGTTAGTTCTAGGCTCGTGAGCTCATCGAAGAAGTTTAAGTTTGAGTTTGAATGTGGTGAGACTAGGAGCCTCCTTGATTTTGTATGGAACTAAATAAGTAACATTGCAATAAATGACTATAGTTGAATTGGAAAAATGTCAGTTTACAAGCAACAAGGATAGCGTCAATAAATGCGGTCGTTTTTAGGTAATGAATGAATGACACAAAAAAGATGAATGAACAAGAAAGATGAGCAAGGCTTAATATAAACTTAACTAACACAGGTAATCTAATAATAATTGAGTATGTATTGAAACTAATAATTATAACTCAGGGTAAAATGGGTACCTACCTCGCGAGATTCGAAGTCGGTACTTTTCCCTCGTTCTTGGTAGTACATATATAGTTTTTCAAAACAATCTAATTATTACTCTGCTTTCATCTATGGGACAAAGATGCTCTGTAATTTTTTAAAGGGCCCACCTACACGGACGAGTCAACGTCCATAGAGGTGGTCCAACAAGACCTCCAAAGCCATAACACCTGACATGTTGTAGAATCTATCCGTACATCGTCATTAGGGGCCCCGGACCCCTCACTGCACCCCGGGGTCCAGGGCCTTCATAAAACTGTTTACGTTATTTTACGGCGGTTGCAAATTGAAAATATACGGTTCGGGTTCCGGATATATTATTCTGGGGGTCGTGAGGAACTTGTAGGGTTCAAGGTTCTTTCTTCCAGTGATGTTTAACATGTTGTCATTTTTTAAATAACCTGTTAATGCTGACAGATTTTGCTGAGGATATTAAGAAGCGTAAATATGCAGATCTCGACAGAGCCTACGCATTTGTTCCCTAGAAGTCGACCGCATAGGTCCGTGGGGTAAATAAATATCGAGGCTATCGGGTTTGAAAATTTCATCAGACCCCTGGCTGAACCGTCGCGTGAGAGCCGGACAGTATCTGGTGCAGCGCATCAGCATTGCATACAGAGCGAGACAATGCAGCCAGCGTTTTGGGGACGCGAACGACTGGTATTGATATGGATCAGCTGAGTTGTTCTAATCTGTTTTTGTACTGATTAGAACAACTCAGCTTGCTATTAAGAATTTTATACAAATAGTTTATTTACAAAAAGGGGTGAGTTCAAATGTAGTTGGAGTTCTGTCTCCTGTGGTAGCTACGATGTAGCTGTTTAAAGGCGAACAGCTTCTTCCCATGAGAACTTGACTATTTATGTTGCAATAATATTCACCAATTGTTATGCAGGTAATTTACAAAGCGTACAACTTGACGACAGCATGTCACTATTATGTATGTAGTGTTTATTTATGTATGAAATTTGCGTCGGTAGTTCCATTCCATCCAAATCCTATAGACAAATGTGACGTCACGATACTGTCAAACTAAGCTCAGAACACTGAGCTTTTCTTCCTTCGTCCTTGTCTTTATTCATCCCTCTCACACGGCTACTTAGACCGTTTTTTTTTTTTTTTTTTTTTTCTTTTACGGCGAGGAAATTCCTTTACGAATAAACTGGTCTGGGGGGGACCAGAATTATGTGGGACTCGACGTCCTAAGAAGGACGTAATACCCACTAAAACCTCTCCGGTGACCTTCTCTCGCCATTTTTGGCCGAACCACGGGAACATAATAAACCTTCCGCGGCCCGACTGGCGTCCCCTCTTCCTCACATATTCATGGCCGGCAAGCCCACCGTTCCACACGCTGGCCGACCCCATCTATTCATCACCTTTCCTCCCCCCGATTAGGACACAGACAGGACAGGCACAGTTGAAACCGTGTCTGTCCACCACTGTATCCAGATGGGCGACAGAAATCCGTCGCCCCATACTTCTTCCAGGCGTGGGTCTCACATTTACACACTACTCACCACTCTCGCTCACAAACATACATAACATACAATTCTCATTCATTCTAGTCACACGGGCACAGTGCCGCGCCTACTCAGCTACAGCGAGCACGCGCCTCACCGACCCGCATGTCCCACACCTGGGCACGAGTACCGCAGGTTACATCCCGCGTGTCTCATGCTATCCGTCACCTTTCATCATCACAAACCTTATGGCTTCATGGCCCACTCATACGTCGTCACATCTATCCCTCCTCATGGCGTCGCCGTGCCGGGGCACGCGATACGGCGACTACCCCTCTCCTCTTCGAGCGACAGAGGCCTTTCCCCAAGGCCTCGCGCCCGAAGAACGGCTACTTAGACCTACAACTACAATCTTATTGTCTAACTTGAAATCCATTACCAGTGAACTTCAAACCGATTACCAATTGTACACCCAGTCAACAACAAGTATGTTGTCGGTATTGTCTAAGGTATTCAACTGGTCTTCGGTTTCAGCTATTTACATACGAAAGTGACAATCGAAGTGTCCAGGCTAGGTTTGAAATGCCAAACTGAAGCCGATTACGATTACCAGTTGAGTTAGACAACAGAGCCGCCCCGATGCTAGTACCAACTATCCGTTCGTACGTTCTAATTCGATGCGGAACCCTACAGACTCCGCATCAACCCTTGATCCCGCTTCGAGTGACGCGTGTAATTTACGACGCGCTGTCACTCACATATTAGCTGGCAGGGCTGTCGCGCGCAGGTGACCTATGCTATAATAATAATTATTTCAGGGTGTTCTGGTCGTTTTCTATGTATTGTAAAAATATCTACATTATTAGGTATGTAATAATATTGTATTATGTATATCAGTCATCTAGTACCCTGCTTAGCTTGGGGCTAGATGATGCTGTGTGGATTGTCTAGCATTATTTATTTAATTAATAATTAACAATTTATTTATTTCAGGCAACATTAGTCTAGTACAGTATGAAAAATACTTAAAAACTAAGGCCCATATAAAATAATATACCTTAATCTAACATACCTAGGTACATAAAAAAACCTAAAATTACTAAAACGTAATGTTGGCGTTATAATGCTATGCATATGCATGCCTAGATTATGGATTTGTGGGTATAAAACTTTGAAACAATTATGGTTATTAACTATTCCATGACACGCATGTCTATCTGCAAATCCAGATGGCGAATGCGTTAAAAGCTCACATGTTCTCGTATATTAAGAAAGTTCCTGAAGGAAAAGCATGTGAGCTTTTAATGCATTTGCAGTGTTGCTGTCACGAGCTGGAAATGCAGATGACATGCGCCTCGTGGGCCATAACCAACACCACCTTACTACAAAGTTTGATCTTAATATTACCTCAAAACGATAATGAAATTTGTGCATTTCTGGTGGGATCTCGAAGGGAAAGCTGCCCTGAGTTATAGGACAAGATAATTTGGTATTAGATTGTTTATAACACTATAGATACCTTTATCGTTTTATTTTGTGAATAATGATTTGTATCTATAGCCGGTATTAAAAAAAAAACATTTGACACGTTTGACACAAACTCTGATGGGGAAACACCAATCAATGTTAATGTATCTTACATAATATATTCGACCAGTCGTGATTTTGAACGTGCACTTTTAATGTTAATATTGATGAAATCAAACATGAGCGTTATCATAAAACTAATATTGTCATAATAATAAGTAACGTAGTCTCATTATAAGTGAAATGTAAAATATAAATTTTTATGAGTAAATTTTTGAATCCGAAATATTAAAAACCATTTTATTTCCCTGGCAGTGGCAGCCCTACGGCGTATGTTTGCGCGGCGCACCTCGGCCGTTTAACCTCTTTCTTTATTTATCAGACGATATTTACATTCAATGTGCGTCCGCCCTATCTCAGCCGCCCGCCCTCCGAGCTGGTTGGATGGAGTCTTGGCGTGACTCTAAAGCTACCTTCTTCTACGTATTGTAGACTTCAATCAAGCGTTCTCGCGAGTTCATGTTGATGCCAATTAGTCCAAGACGCAAATTATAAATTTAGTTATGTAAATTCGGTAGAGAATCATGATTTAAAAACTATAGGCTATATTGGATGTTTTCTATCTTTACTAATATTATATTGAACATTTACGTTTTGACATGTAAGTTTCGTTATCAATAAATGATTTGTATATGTCTATACAGGGAAGACTTGATTGTTTGTTTGAATTGCATAGGCTCGGAAACAACTGGACCAGTTTGAAAAAATCTGTTGCTATTAGAATCCTACATTATCCTTAATGAACTTAGGCTATAAGAATATAAAAAAATAGGGGTATCAAAATTAAACAATAATGTACCTACCCAACGTGTGTTATTCATAATTGTGGAGCTGCGGACCGCTAGTGTATAATAAAATCTATTTATTTGTGTAGGATATCATCATGCCTCAAGCTCTGTGTGTCTTTTCTTTATCTAGGTGATGGTGTGTGAATTGTCCAGTGCCGATTTACTTATAGTAAGTGGCATTCAAGAATTCAAGCGTTAGGAATTTTATATTTTCACAATCAATCATCACAAATGTTCGCTTTTAACATTAGAAGGATAGGATATGGTTTGTTTATTATTTGTAAGATTGATTCCTCCATTTCATTCATTTTTGATTGATTCGTCATCAAACCGACACTCCAATCCGACAAAGCAACCTGTAAAGATGTTCCTCTATACGATACCCGAAGGGGTATCGTATAGAGGTCATTTCAGAAAGCTATTTCTACTTAAGTGATAGAATTTATTCCCTTACCCGAGTGATAAACTGTTATAGCAATTATTTTGAGAGTAAAACCGAAAAATATACTTTTACGTTACAAGCAATATACTTGAGTGTTAGGTAGTAAAGTATTTGTAGTAAAATATGTTGGTTTCTTTACATCCTATACTTTACTTTAGAGGTGGGAGTTATAGCCGGCGTAAACTTCCTATATTTGGTACTGCAGGGTTTTATTTTAGGACATGTAAAAGTATTTCTAGGTATATATTCAGACAGTTCTCTATTTATTTTCTTAACTTATATAGGTATAATAGCGATAATAAATCTATTTCAGGCATCATAAGAACAGTTAGGGATGGTAAAAACTTATTCTAGGGCCCATACCAACAAATACCTTACAGACTAGCAAACATACGAATATTATGGCGGTATTTGTAAGTAATTTCATATCTTCTTGATTAATTAGATCAATCAATAAAATTTCGAGTCCACGGGTGACTGTATGGTAGTTACTAACTGGTTTTCTATTGTTCTCCGCTGATCCCTTTGTTCTAACTTGAAGAATCGTTACAAATACCCCCCTTTCAAGTTCTTTCTAATTATTTGGATAAACAACGCAATTTATATACCAACTTGGCGGACCGCCTAACCTAGCTTCTAAAACGTTTTTTGCAATGTTTTATTACTTTCAATGATAAATGCACTTCATGCAGAAGTGTGAATGTTAAACCGGTCAGGAAATAGTTTTAGGTTTCAGCCCACCAATAAGAAACATGTCAAGATATTACGGAAACCTCTTTATTAATTTATTTTAGATCTCCTTCCTTTCCTAAAAATAAGATACATCTGTCAAAAACTATTCACTAACAGTAATTATTTGTCAATCAGTCAATTTAGAAGAATATTTTTGCAATTTTGAGATGACTATCATTTACAGAATAATATGCAATTTGGTATAAGAGGAAAACATCCGTAAGTAAATTCCAACTATACGAGTACGTACACTTCAACAACAAAACTCTCCACACAGTACCCAGCTATATCTCCCGTAGCACGCCGACCGCCAGGGTAAACATGTTCGTGCCGAGACCGCGGCTCGGCAAACGTAGTATAGGAAGCCATGTGGCCAGGTGGTTGGTTGCTCCAGACTGGTGGCGGATGCTCGATGCTGTTGGAGACAGGGCGATGCGCTGTAGCGTGCAGTAGGTCCACTGTTGGACGGCTGAGACATCCGTCCAGCAAATGATGATGATGATAACTCATATCGTACCAATAGACAATGCTCCTCGCAAACCTGATTCTAAGCCCATACTTTATATAAATACTGCCTGGAAATGACAAAAAATGCTTTGATATTTTTTACATTGAATGGATGGATGAATTTTCTTCGATAATAATAATAATCCAACTTTTAGCCAATAAGCTGTTTTGTTTGACTTCTTCAAAATCCAACATTATTAAAGAGATCTGGGAATTCGGGCTGAATTTTAGATGTAGGACCCGCAAAAGCAAATAGACGTATTCAATTTTAAAACACGACCAAATCATGGGATGGAGTATAAACATCCTTTGAAAGGCCCCATAGAAATAACGAGTTGGCTGCCGCGGCGGCAGCAATTAACTAACTACTCCACCAAACTGCGATCCCCAACCCGCGTGGGGATAATGGTCAATAAACCCCAAATTATGAATAATGCCATCTATGGCTCTCATTAGGGGAGGCCTAGAGGTCCAGCAGTGGACTATTATAGGCTGATGATGAGATAAACCTAGTCGAATGTTCCAGACCGAGTCACCAGCCCCAAGGCTTTGAGGACGGAGGGGAGGCTCATCATGGAAGCAGTACGACGGCCTGGTGAGATGACTTACTAATCTATATCTATCTATATCTATATCTATACTAATATTATAAAGAGGAAAGATTTGATTGTTTGTTTGTTTGTATGTTTGTTTGTTTGTTTGAATTGAATAGGCTCCGAAACTACTGGACCGAGTTAAAAAATTCTTTCACCATTAGAATCCTTAATTTTCCGTGATGAACATAGGCTATATAATATTTTCAAAAAAGTTAGGGATCCGCATGAAAAATTCAATAATTGAACCGTGGGCTGTATATTCAACCTCTTTTTCTATTATGGCGCGTCAGAATAGAAAAAGAGGTTGTATAGCGCACGGTGCTTGATTTTTCTCTACGGCCAGTGTGTTTTGGAATGTCGAGTCAATGTCAAAAACCCCAATGCTGTTAAAAAAAGTAAAGATCCGTATGAAAACTGTGAAACCCATCGTTTTAGTGTGTATAATTTCTGAAATTTTTGTTTAATACCCGTGCGAAGCCGGGGCGGGCCGCTAGTCATATATAAAAATAAAAAGAGCTTCGTTCCATATCACAAGCATAAACAATTTTAAAGTATTTTTTTTATTTAGCCTGTTTCGTCCCACTGCTGGGCAAAGGCAGTTAAATTTAAATTATTATAAATTATAAAATATTAAATAATAATGCGTTAAAGTATATAGAATTGAACAATTTAATTTTAATTAGATGTCTTATTTCATGTCAGTATAGTTTTTGATGTCATCAATAACTATAATACATATATACCTAATTTATTAATTTAATTCGGATTGCCGTCAGGGCATTCGCTAATAGATTCCTAATAAACAACCTGAGTGTGAAAACTAAGACAAATTAAATATTTACTAAATAATCTATACTAATATTATAAAGAGGAAATATTTGATTGTTTGTTTGAATTGAACAGGATCCGAAACTGCTGGACCGATTTGAAAAATTCTTTCATCATTAGAAACCTAAATTTTCCCTGATGAACATAGGCTATTAGAATATTTTCAAAAAATTACGATCTGCCCATGTCGTATTATATAATTAGCGGTCCGCCCCGGTTTCGCACAGGTATTTAACAAAAATATAATTTTATATGCGCTTCCCTAACTGTTTTGAATAATATTTGTTTGATAATATTCTGTTCATCATGGAAAATGTAGGATTCTAACGGTCAAAGAATTTTTCAACTTCGTCCAGTAGTTTCGGAGCCTATTCAATTCAAACAAACAAACAATCTAATCTTTCCTCTTTATAATATTAGTATAGATAAATATGTTATGTCCAATTATGTCCAATGTCCAACAGTGGACTAACTCATAGGCTGATGATGATGATGATGATGATGATGATAGATAAATAATGTAAAGGAGAATAAATTATATTGCAGTAAGACTGACCAAGAGACGCAGTCACCGATGCTGAAGATCTTCACGGACATGCTGGCCCGGGAGAAGTCTTACCGGTGAGTCCTCGATGCTGTACATCATCAGCCCATGTTAGTCCACAGCTGGACATAGGCCTCCCCTCATCAGCGCCATAGCGCCCTGTCTTCAGCTTGTCGCATCCAGCATCTGCCAGCAGTCTTTCGCAGGTATAATGCTAGCTAGGTGCCCGCGGCTGCACCCGTGGAACTCGATCCCGTGGGATTTTCGGGATATATAGTGACCCATATATTATTCCATGTCATAAGATATCCGTGTACCAAGTTATGTAAAGATATTATAATTCTATGTTTATGTTTCTCCCGATTAGCTGAAGATAACTCTTTTTATGGTTAAGTTAGTCTTTGCCGTTTTTTACATCTAAATGTTTTATTGTAAATTTTATCGTGAAATAAAGAATTAAGATCTTTTCTTCAAATTACATACATCGCTGTCAATTATATCACACATACAAATATTCGTCCCGATGAATCGAACTCGCTACCTCCTGCGTCGCAGGCGGACCTTCACCCACTGCGCCACAGAGGTCGTCATGACCAGTGAGAGATGAATCTTAAGCAGTATTTTTATTCCAGGGACCCAGAGAAGGCTGCCCTGCTGCGGGCCGAGCACAAGAGAGACAGAGACAGGAAGAAACGCGGGGGCGGACTCAAGGACGAGAGTAAGGGTGACGACAGCGACGAGTGCCGGCGCCGGTGCAGCAGGAGGGACAAGAAACCCAGGGCGGGAAAGAACCGATCCGGAAGTGATCCGGTAAGTTATAGACTATGCAAGATATTTTAGAAAAAATAAAAAGGTAAAAAGCTAATTTTGAAGTGGAAGACTTTAAAATTAATTTGAAAGCACTAAAATGGAGCATTTGGAAGTGAAATATATGTATTTATGGTACTGTCAGAGTTGTTTTGTTAAGATAATGTGAATAGTTTTCGATTTGCATTAAAAAAAATAAAGTTAGTTCCAAATATCTCGATAGGTGGCCGGACAACTGGAAATTAGGGACATAGGTATGTCCCTAATTTCAGTTTTCAGTTGATTTAGATAAGTTTTTAGTGAACTGTTGGCAATTCAGCATCTTTTTTTGTTGTTTTTGTTTTCTTTTCAATTGACATTGATATACCCTCATTTCCAATTGACGCCATGCCTCTTAACGAGTTAATACAGATTTGACTTAAAAACTAAGTAAAATTACTAAAAATATGAAACAATCAGTCTCCAGAATTGCCACCTTCCGTTTGATAATATTACTTGTACATTTGAAGATGCTGAATTTACTAAAATGACTGGCCTGTTACTTTGGGAAACCAAAAGATGTACGTTCGATTTTTGATGTAGATGAGTTGATTTACATACAAGCCTAGCACAGGAATTGTAGAATAGACAATAGTGACCTCGCATCGTGGTACATTTTCGTTTTACATTTATTGTATGGATGAATTTGAAATAATTTATCCTTTAGTTGACAAAGTGTGATAATATTTATCTATCCTACTCTAGACCACGATCCCCATGCTAATTCTACTGGACCTGAAGTAACTTGCAGGTTACTCTGGAAAATGCAGGCGAAGGCGCGGGAAGAAACTAGTTAAGATAAAATACAACAAAAGATACTTAATGGTTTGATTAGAGATATTGCTTCATCTGAAAAAAAAAAAAACAGAGGCGAAACAGACATCATGTACCCTGTGTAGTTGTATTAGGCCCCAGCAGGGGTATTTTAATTCGTCGGAAAGGCCTACGGATTCGATATCGGAAGCATGTGACGAAGAACGGTATTTTAAACTGTTGGTTGGATTCGAATACTTTTGACATTCTAATTCGGATCCATACTATGCGAGTTTCCGACAGCGTATCCCTGACGGAAACGATTCCGCCAATAGTTTTTGTTCGTGTTTACATAAAATTTAAGGCTCAATTCAAGGATAACTCGTAGCTATATAACAATAACAATAATAGAAACGAGAGAATATGAGAGAAATCTATTTAATCGTGATGATTTTCTGCCTATGATTAATTTTTTAGGTTAGTTACCTACCTATCTTTGTTTACAAAAAATGATAACAATACGATTCAAGTCTTATTTTGCTATTGAATAGATGGAACATAATTAATTGATTAGTTGTTTCTTATCATAATTTAACAGCTTCTATTTGTTTAGCTTGTATTATTATCCCTAGCAGAGCAAACAAAACAAAACAAAATTAGAATCAATAAAAGTTGCGACCTTGAAAAAAGTATTTCCAACATCGATTCAAATTTTTGACAAAAACTTGGTTTGAAACTTACAGTATTGTTTTTGCACAAAACATTCTTCAGAGATAATAAATATATAAGAAAATATGTTTTGAGGCTCGCAAAAGCTAGTTTTTGTAACTAGAACACTACATTATGCTACCGTAGGCAGTGAATAAAAAGTAATAATTCTAAAGGCGATTTTTATGATTACTTCTTCATTCTTCATTATGAGCTACATTTGGCGAAAAGCCTGGTCAAATTGGTAACACTTTTCTCCATCGTAATGGTTTGAAGTCATGTTTACGAAGTAGGTTTGAACAATTAAAATATCAATGTGAATGTGAAAGTGTGTTTAGCATAAAATCACAATGATTTAGTGGTTGATTTTGTTTCTTGATTTTTCTTGAAGCAAATATAACATACCTAATCAAAAAATACCATAAAATTTTCCATATAATAATTTCTACTAGTTTCTACCATTTCGAAACAGTCTCCGTAAATGTATATTTTCCATCAAGCCGCGGATTCGCTTCGGATACTTTCGATCCTCTATCCGAAACGAAATCAAAATAGCATTTTATGGATTCGACGGAATCGAATTCGAATCCGAAGGTTTTCAATAGGAAACGAATCGAATGAAGTAAAATACCCCTGCTGATCTCGCAAATATTTGTCCCGCGCCGGGAAGTAAACCCATATACTATTGCTCAGTTGTTCTGAACCACAGGTCTTGCAATATTAACGCCATCTGACATTCGCCTCTGTTTTTTCAGAAAATTAAAGAGAAAAAAAAGATAAAATCAAAAACTACCTGCGAATGCCCCAAAAGGGTAACCCCACCCTACACTTGTGACGATAAGTGTTGCCAGTATGACGGTGAATGCCAGGTACGTTCATTATTAAAATCACTAGTACTACTACTAATATATAAAAAATGTTGCCATCATACTAGTATTAAAAATTCTGCTGACAAATTAAGTTAACGGAAATAAATAACAAAAGAAAATGCCGCCCATAACGCAGATAACCCTCGTTACTTTTCGCGTTGTATAGCCTGGTTTGCCCGCTGAATCTACGCTATGCTGCTCTGTCGGCCATCCTCATCACCGCCAGCAACGCAGTCAGTAGGTACACTGAGTGAAGTCAAATCAAATTACTACTTATTTAATTAAGAAAGATACCTCCAAATCAACACATCGCTAATATACAATCTTAAATACTACAAAATTATAAACTTACAAATTTAATACAAAAACGTAGGTGCTGAATTAACTCTACAAAAAATCTTTGTATGAGGCAAAAATTTTGAACAGTAATTTTTACATGATGAAAATGTCGCCTAAAAGCTTAATATGTGAAAAGTGATAAAAAAAGATAGGTAGATAAATATTTTTATTTGATTCTGCATCACACAGCAGTAAGTACATACTTAAGTTGTATAAGATTTAACAAAACAGTTCAAAAGACATTTACTGTAGGTAATACGCGTTCTAGCCCCGACCTACCGGCCCCCTCCCCCCGGGACACTCGGGTGTCTGTCCTGCGGCCTTACCTGTCAACCACGTACCTACAGCCCTTAGAGCCATTACACACTGAGGACCTCTTTGGTGCGGTGGGCGAAGGTCCGCCTGCGACGCAGGAGGTTACGGGTTTGGTTTCCATCTCTCGGTACACGCTTGTTTAATCTGCAGATTTTGTTCCGGATATTTTCTATATATAATAAAAATCTCAACTCTTGAAGCTTCGCCTGCCGCGTGTCAGGGTCGTCATGACGACGGTGGTCATTGTTGCAGTCGAGCGGCAAAGAGAACGCGCTGGCGGAGACACGCGTGGCCACCACCACCACACAGCTGCAGCACGAAACAGAGCAGGACGGGGAGCGTGCCTACGAGACGCGGGAGCGAATAAGAGAGGTGAGCCTTACCAACACATTTGAGGTCGGCTGAATGTTCTCCTCCGTAGAACGAGACACGTCCTCGGTGACCCCGTTGACCCAATCACCGCCGCTAACCACAGCAGGTGAAGTCAACCAGACCGAATCGCTTCCGCACACTACATACACGACAAAAACCGACCCCTATGGATGCAGTCGAAGAATTCCCCGCTTCCACCCATAGGTGCACTCGTGTACCTAGGCGAAACCTCCTTACTCTCTTGTAGCATCTGGCAAGAGCCCAAGCCAAGCAGCACGACCAACAAATGATTTATACGTTTAGACCTTCGTTTGATAGCAATCGCATCACACGATAATGTAGGATTTTAATGGTGAAAGGATTTCTCAAATTTATCCAATAGTTACATATTTCAATCTAAACAAAAAATTAAATCTTTCGTCTTATAATAAGTATTGAGGTAGCTGTTGAAATAGCAAAATTTAAAAAGTATTTGTTTTTCAGCGTAACTTCAGGAAGAAGATGGACGACACGTGTTCTTGCGCGTCCTGTGTGTACGTGGCTTTATTTTACTGAGTAATTTCGTATGCCTTGTCACTGAATACAATTCTAGTATTCGCTAATAGTTGTTCATAGATTAGCTGTACATTTATTATGTGTAAATATTTGTAGAACCAGAAGTAATTATTGGCGGCGGCGCTTGGAACGCCCTTTTTCGGTAAACATGTAGAATATTATGTTGATTTATAAATGTCCAACACGGCACACATTCGGAAGGGTCCTGTGAGTTCCAAGCCCCGGACTAAAGTCCAGCTCTCGGGCTATTTTTCTCGTGTAGCGGGTTTGATTCTCGGTTCAATCATGTAACTATTTACAAAACTATGAATGCAGTTTAAATTGTTTTTTAAATTAAAATACTAATGTCTTGTGGCACAGCCGCGGGACGCCCTGTACAGTGTATTTATATTTCGCTGTAGTACTGTACTGTAATGGCAATGTAAGAAATTCAAATAAAATTAACCCGATTAAATGTTAATATATCATGATTATAGAGGCGACTAAGGGAAACACACACCGGGGGGCGGGCAGCAGCGCCTTGCAACAACTACACCGAAATGCGATCCCCAACCCGCATGCCGAGCGTGGGGATTATGGGCAATAACCCCCGCATAATGATGCCATCTATGGCGCTCATTAGGGGAGGCTTATGTCCAGCAGTGGACTATTATAGGCTGGTGATGATGATGTGATGAGTTCTCTCCCGGAAGCAGGCTGAAGAAGATGTGCCGCCGTAATGACTGCATCTGCTACTGCGGCGCCGCGTTCCTCTTCCTCTTCTGTCTGTTCCTGGCGCTGGTGCTGGTCTGCAGGAGCGTCCCGTGTCTGCGGACCAAGTTCACCATGCTCGGACCGGCCGGTGAGACATTTTGTGTTCCTTTCTTTTCGAATGGACTATATTTTTGTTGACCTCAGATGGCCATGACAACACAAGCTCTGCTCTTGAGGCTAGAAAATGTTAAATGTTTAAATAATGTTACCTTATATGAAATCTATCGAATGCACCCCGAGAGGTGGGCTAATGCTGCAACACCCTGGGTCCCGGAAGGAAGCCGCGGGCGAGGTCGGCCAAGAAAGCGTTGGCTAGACGACCTTAACGCCTTCCTCGGAGATTGGTGGGAGATCGCACGTGACCGCACTGAGTGGAAAGATTTGGGGGAGGCCTTTGCCCAGTAGTGGGACAAAACAGGCTAAATAAAAAAAAATTTAATCTATAAGTACTAAAATTATAGTGTAGAAACATTTTGATTGTTTGTATGTTTGTATTAAATAGGTTCCAAAGTTACTGGGCCGGTTTGAAAAATTCTTGCGTATCCCAGATGATATATTTTCAAAGAAGTTCGGAATTCGTATGAAAACTTCAATAATATAACCAAACGTGTATGCGTGTGTAAAAAATTTCGATTTTCGAAATTTTTGTAAAATACCTGCGAAGCCGATAAAGGATGGTAAATAATAATATGAATATAACCGCTGCTAACTCCCACACTTCCCGTGGGTGTCGTAAGAGGCGACTAAGGGAAACACACCAGGGGCGGGCAGCAGCGCCCTCTGCAGAACTACTCCACCGAACTGCGATCCCCAACCCGCATGCCCCGCGTGGGGATTATGGGCAATAACCCCCAGATTAAATAACGCCACCTTTGGCGCACAGAGGCCTGTGTCCAGCAGTGGACTGATATAGGCTGATGTTGTTGTTGTTGTAATAAATAGTAATAATATAAAATACGTTTCCAGATGAGCTGGAAGGCGACCGTCTCAAGCGGACGATCGACGTCCCCGCGGGCATGCGGTGGGACGGACGCGACGGGGAGCGCGCGCGGAAGTTAGTGCACACCCGGTTTAGTTCACTTAGTCCACACCCGGTTTAGTTCACTTAGTCCACACCTGGTTTAGTTCACGTAGTCCACATGTCTACTTCACTTAGTCCACACCTGGTTTTGTTCACTTAGTCCACACCTGGTTTAGTTCACGTAGTCCACACCTGGTTTAGTTCAAGTAGTCCACATGTCTACTTCACTTAGTCCACACCTGGTTTTGTTCACTTAGTCCACACCTGGTTTAGTTCACGTAGTCCACATGTCTACTTCACTTAGTCCACACCTGGTTTTGTTCACTTAGTCCACACCTGGTTTAGTTCACGTAGTCCACATGTCTACTTCACTTAGTCCACACCTGGTTTTGTTCACTTAGTCCACACCTGGTTTAGTTCACGTAGTCCACATGTCTACTTCACTTAGTCCACACCTGGTTTTGTTCACTTAGTCCACACCTGGTTTAGTTCACGTAGTCCACATGTCTACTTCACTTAGTCCACACCTGGTTTAGTTCACTTAGTCTACACCCGGTTTAGTTCACTTAGTCTACACCCGGTTTAGTTCACTTAGTCCACACCCAGTTTAGTTCACTTAGTCCACACCCGGTTTAGTTCACTTAGTCCACACCTTGTTTATTTCACGTAGTCCACATGTCTACTTCACTTAGACCACATCTTGTTTAGTTCACTTAGTCCACACCTGGTTTAGTTCACTTAGTCCACACCTGGTTTAGTTCACTTAGTCCACAATCCACATCTCAGCTGAAGCCACTGGGGGCTTATTCTGATGAACTCATCGCTCAACTGCAGAGCACATTTTGACATTGTATTAACCTCTGATGAAAAACCCGCGATCTCCTGCGTCGTTACTATCGCCTACCGCGCCTCAGATGTCGTCAATACATGACTAACATGGGCTGATGATGATGATGATGGTGATGATGATGATGATTATCCGTACTAATATTATAAAGAGGAGATTTCATTGTTTGTTGAATTGAATAGGCTCCGTTACTACTGGATCCTAAATATCAGAATCCGAAATTTTCCTATATTTAAAAAAAATTAGGGATCCGCATGAACAAAACTACATTTTTGTTATCTAAATACCCGTGCGAAGATGAGGCGGGCCGCTAGTCTATCTATACAGGGTGTCCCGTAACTCAACGTCAAGCCGAAAACGCCGGACAGGTGGGTTCACGACGACCCAGAAAAACCATAAAATCATGGGTCTATCTTCAATGGTTTCAGAGTTATAGGCTTTTTACTGAAAATCATAAATTCTCTGCCCGGCATCAAACTTTTGTATGCTGTGACTTCAGATGTCAATATTTTGTAATTTTTATTTTTGTATAGCAACTCAAATAACACATTCTTATAATGTATTGCAAAATTTAAACATATTGAGTACAGTTTTTGAAAAAAAATATTGTTTACTTTTGTTATTGTATCAATGATTTTCAATCGGGTAACTTTGATTCGTCACACTGAAAAAAAAATTCACCAAGATAGGCTGGCATGTTCTGTAGAAAATTGGCGCAGTTATCCTAGATTTCAAAATGGTATCATATGTCACATTAATTATCTTAAAAGAATAGTAAAATGATGATTTTCTGAAATAAGTACTAAATTTAAAACAGTTTCCCATGGAACGGTGTTCCACGCTACGGGTAGATGGAAAGTAGGTGCTTCAATATTACACCTTTTTTAAGTCTTTGCAAACTATTTGTCACCATTCTTTGTTTAAAAATGTCTCGTTGAGCTTGATTATTATTTGAGAAATTAAAATAATAATAAAACCTGGCTTTCTTTTGGCTAGCTGAATGTTTTGCAATCTCGTCAGCTGAAACTAAAAATCTATGATTTGTGTTTTCTGCGTTTCCTGGTAATCCGAGATATGCCTTATGTTTATGTCTGCTTGGCGGTAGATATGCAAGCAATAAGGATATAACGCTAGCGCTGCAGCCAGGCAGTTATCGGGAAAAGTACACGAATGCCGAACTTTATCCGGGTCACTGCATTACAGACCTGCGGCTCTATTGTCTAACTTAACTGGTAATCGGCTTCAGTTTGGCATTTCAAACCTAGCCTGTACTTCGATTGTCACTTTCGTAATGTGTAAATAGCTGAAACCGAAGACCAGTTGAATGCCTTAGACAATACCGACAGCATTCTGACTGGGTCTACAACTAGTAATCGGTTTGAAGTTCACTGGTTTTCAAGTTAGACAATAAGGCTGCTGGTGTCCTAGGAGATTACGATGACGTAGTTTGAAATGAAGTTCACGAAAAGCGGTACTTAAGTACGTGCAAAGTATCCAAAATAATCGTACATTGAATTTTGAACCGTCACAAATACCAACCCTATCGTAATAACGTGAGTCAAGTACAAAGTTTACTACCTCGTGATTACCCTCATAGAAATGATTTTTACGAACATTATTCTGCAAAAATTAATTCTATGAGGGTAATCACGGATAACGTTCGGCATTCGGGTACTATTCCCGATACCGCCTGGCTCGAGCGATAGCGAGCGTTATATCCAAATTCTGCGTATGAGATGCATGTTTGCATATGCTGCCGCCGAGTAGACATAAACATAAGGCATAATTCGGAATACCAGAAAACGCAGAAAACAAAAATCACATAAGAATGTGTTATTTGAGTTTGTAATACAAAAATAAAAATTGCAGAATATTGACATCTGAAGTCACAGCATACAAAAGTTTGATGCCGGGCAGAGAATTTATGATTTTCAGTAAAAAGCCTATAACTCTGAAACCATTGAAGATAGACGCATGATTTTATGGTTCTTCTGGATCGTCATGAACCCACCTGTCCGGCGTTTTCGGGTTCACGTTGAGTTACGGGACACCCTGTATAATGGTCGAGAAAACAGTATGTTTTCTCGACCATTATATAGATAGACACAACTTTTACAACTTTTTGAATCGTTATACATATCTCAAAAACGGTGGCTCGTAGAAAAAAAAGTATTAAATAATTTTTTGTAGATAATTTTACGATCTACAATTTTTGACTGAGATATTTTTATGATAAAACTTACCGTTTTGCTGAAAATGAGAACTTTAAAATTTTGTTTTTAATGATATTTCAAACAATCTTACCGATTTTCAGCTTGGTGGGAATTTAGGTAACTTCGAATGTCTAAATTGACCGGACTATAGTAGAGTGAAGGGAAATCATACTTTCCCGTGACACCACTATTCTTATTGGCTGATTAAACGCATATCGACACTCCCTACGTATAGTTGTGTATCTGCAAAACACAAATTTTGCAGGAGAGCGTTTTAAAGATTTGAAAATGTTCAAATGCCTATAACTGGAGCCCTGTTCAAGATATTTCTGTGAAAATTGGTGAGATGCTCTTACTGTAGATCTAGTTTAAGATGGATACAATTTTTTATTTAAATCTATACTGGTTTAGATTTTATTACACTTACGTATTTTTACGTGGTGCTTTTAAAATAATACAATGCCGTATGTGGCACATGCACACTTTTTCGTGGGAGCTTAGAAAAATAACAATATCGTAACTGCCTGTTACACGGTTACACTTAGTAGATCTATTTGACTAATTCTGTTTAACTGGTGCTTAAACGTTGGAAATTGTATAATTTATTAATATGCTAATACATCTGTTTCGGCAAACTAAGCCTGATGACCAGTAGCTTATAATACAGGTCGCCAGGCCTTAATTGCTGAATATTCACTTGCTTACAAAACTAAGCCTATTTTGAGGTAGGTAAGTAATTTGTAGTAGAAAAATGTAAAACTGTTTTCGTGAATTGTAGTTTTCCCACTCATCTGATAATTTTTCGCTAATATTGGTCGTTCGTATATTACAATTTTAATTAAAACAAGAAATAAAAGAGCTCAATATTTCATTTATCAGGGAAGTAGTTGCTCACCTAAACACAAAAAAACGTTTACAGGACTGTTATTTCAAAAATAAGAAAAACATAATTAATTAAATAACTAACTCGGCTTTAAACTCTTTAACGACTACCAAACATGACTAATCAGTCTTTACTAGTAGGAACTTCAACCTAATTATTATCAAAATGTGAAAACAGAATTAATATTATGAAATAGCAAACTTGACTATGTCAATATCTATATAAACAATTTACATAATGATAAGAAATACGACATTTATTAAATTAAGATCAAAATAATAGTTATATCATTATACGTGTTAAGGTTTTGATATTAAATTATGCCATTTGCATAATTTTATATCAAAAATTTAATATTCAATTTCTAAGATGATAAAAATTAAAGCAGATACTAAATTATTAAATTCAGATCGGAAATGTGGTTAGAATAATTTTTACGTAGGTACTTTTATAAAAAATAAACAAACATAAAGTCTTTAGATTGTAGATTTTATTTATTTGTACATCGTCATTTCTTCCTAGATAGTTCGCTGTCATTGATTTCAAGCTGCTCAGAATTATTCCCTGACATACCTGGAGAGCCAATTGGCAAATACTCGTAGCGCTGGATTGGAGGCTGGTGACGCAGGGCAGCCTAACAACTGTTCATCTGGCAAGCCAACTGGTAATGTCGCTGGAGTGGGTTCTGTTGACTCAGCTCAACCTAGGTGCTCATCCGGAGAGACAACTGACAATGTCACTGGGAGGGTGCTGTTGACTCAGCTCCACCTATGTGCTCATACGCGTTTGATGCCAAAAATGCATCAAACGTATAAGTGTGTATCTGGCAGTTAGACGAAGATACGTAGGGAGTGTCGATATTATAAAATCTCCCATGGATTATCTCATTACCAATGGCACTACTAATACTAACTATATCAAGATTGTCTACCATTTCCGACGTAAGGTGATTGAAAGGTGCCGTTGTAGCAGCGCCCTCTGCAGAACAACTCCACCGAACTGCGATCCCCAACCCGCATGCCCAGCGTGGGGATTATGGGCATTGACCCCCAAATGATAATGCCATCTATGGCGCTCATTAGGGGAGGCCTATGTCCAGAAGTGGACTATTATAGGCTGGTGATGATGATGATGTTGTTGTTGCAGGGCCAGCTACGACCGGCTCCCGGGGCACCCTGTACCGCACGCCGTGGACGCCGTCAGTTACGGAGACATTGTGAGAATACATTTATTTATTTAATACTAGCGGTCCGCCCCGGCTTCGCACGGGTATTAAACAAAAATTTCAGAAATTATACACGTTAACGATGGGTTTCACAGTTTTCATACGGACCCCTTTCTTTTTTTAACAGCATTGGGGTTTTTGAAATTGAGTCGACACTCTATAACTGACACTGGCCGTAGAGAAAAAGCAAGCACCGTTGGCTATACTATATTTCTATTATGGCTCCGCGCCATAATAGAAAAAGAGGTTGAATATATAGCGCACGGTTTAATTATTGAATTTTCCATGCGGATCCCTAACTTTTTTGAAAATATTATATAGCCTATGTTCATCAGATTCATCACGGAAAATTTAGAATTCTAATGGTGAAAGAATTTTTCAAAGCGGTCCAGTAGTTTCGGAGCCTATTCAATTCAAACAAACAATCAAATCTTTCCTCTTTATAATATTATATTAGTATAGATATTGTACATCTTGACACCGGCGACGTCTATCGAAACTCATTCACTGAATTTTCTGACACCTATTGAAGTAAAATTCAGTTTTGTTGCTTTTCCTCGCGCAAATTGACTCTCATTACAGATTTTCAGACAATCCGACTGACCTACATTATACAGGGTGAGTTATATCAGGGCTACAGTGGGTAAGTTTGAAACCGTAAGAGTTATCGAAAAGTCCAGATCCATAATAGAAAAAAAATGCATACAAAAAAAAGGCAAAAAAAAATTTTGAGATAAGTACTCAGCTTTCCAGAAAATCTAACAAAATTATTTGACTTTTTATAATGAAAAACTAATTGTTTTTCAAAATAGAGCACGTGACTCCTTTTAGGACTTTTCGATAACTCATACGAGCCATAAAAAACTCACCCTGTATACTATACTTCTTTAATAATTCAATTTAGAGTTGCTGGCAGCTTCACGCGACTTCCCTGTAGCTAAGGCAAGCAAACGTAGCTCCCACTTGCCTCTAATTTCATTCTACTTTGTATTATTCTATTATTTCCACTGCGCAGGTGAAACCGCGAGATTCAACTAGTATAGAACTAAGTTAGAAGTGATTCTTACTGGAGTCAATTACGTCAGAGCTCGTGTTGTGCTCTATCTCGCTCTGGCTCGTGGCTGTGTGCGGGTGCGAGCGAGACGGCTGTGATTTAGAGAAACAAACGTCATGTGTTCTTAATTAGGGCTGAGAAGGTTTTAGTTAAGGGGAGGTCTTGGTTCAGTCGAGAAGTGCGACGACAACGCGAAATATACATAGCGCAAAGGAAAATAATTGTGACGCATAACATTTTTATGAATAGTTTTCCGAGATGATACCTTCTTGAGTACTCAGTGACCTTAGTTTCTCAGAAATAAGTTTTTTATCAGTAGAATAATGAAGAAATAGAAGATCCTTATTCATTTTAAAAACTGTTTTTTAGATAATATACTAACCAATGCCTTTCATTTGATACCGATAACTTTTGAATTTGTTTTGTTAGTTACTAAAATTACGACACCATAATTAATATTGAAAATCTTCATTATTATTTGAATTTTTTTTAATATATGTTTCGACGTCCAACTTAGCTCGATGATAGTATCTCCATAGGGATCAGTCCTCTATCAGAGGAAAGGCAACATCTTCCTACTGTATATTTGTAACACCTAATTGTAATACCCTCCAACATTGATTGGATTAAAATACTTTTTGTAACCAAATATTTCATCGTCAGCCTATGATATACATATCAGTCCACTGCTGGACATAGGCCTCCCCTAATGAGCGCCAGAGATGGTTATAATTTGGGGGTTATTGCCCATAATCCTCACGCTGGGCATGCGGGTTGGGGATCGCAGTTCGGTAGAGTTGTTCCGCCCCCCGTTGAAATTCTGTGCCGGCACCACACGGCAGAAAATACCTTATGTCCAATTTTTTTTACATATTCAAATGCCCCGCAGTCATACAACAGTCTAGATATTATATAGAAATATTTTGTTGTATTTCTTGATTGATTCCTATAACCGCTGTAGAGTGCACCCTCCCCTTAAGGGCGCACATATTAATACGCTAAGTTTTAATCTCGCAAGTTTCGGGTCAGCGTCTCGGCGCGAACAATTCACAAAACAATATTAAATATGAAATAAATCACTTATGTTATTGATTTGGGTATGGGGAACTGTTGCAATTCAATATAAGTACCAAATAATATTATTGGGCAACAAGATTTGTTTTGTGCTCTTACCTATATATATCTCCATAATATATAAATATAGCACAACGGGTTTCTACCCGCCTCGCTTTGATCTCGCTGTTTCTATGGAAACGCTTAGTTTACTTCTATCCCATAGAAATGATTTATGGATAGAAAGAAAATTTCAGGAAAATTTCATCTCCATAGTAGTTTTGGCATGATGACGTAACATACGGCTAGACCAATTATTCTCATCTATAGTACTATAATAGAGGGGAAAGATTTGATTGTTTGTTTTTAGGGTTTTGACATCGGTTTCAAAACCCTTAAGGGATCACTTTGATTCTGTTTTGTGTTTTGAATCCTTAATATCTCAGAAACTACTGCAGCTATTGAAATTTGAAATAATAATACATTTTGTGAGCCCGTACAGATTGATTGAAAAATAAATGATGAAAAATCAAAATGAAGATTTTCAGTACAAATTTTGAAATCGAAATTTTAAATGGGACCTACAGATTCGAAAGTAGTATCAAATGAAAGGTATTGGTTGTACATTCCAAAATAGTTTTTGAAATCCCCCCCCCCTATCTCCGAAACACAAGTTTTGAAAATCGTCTTAGTTTCATACTTAGTAAAATACTTATTTATTTATTTTGTTTATAGACGATCAGCCTGTGGCTATATCATAGAGTCTTGAATTTTGTTATTGCGTCACTTTTTTCAGTTTGATATTATTGTCTCGTAACCAGTGGTAGAGTTTATTCTTGAAGCGTTTATTGATGTGGCTGATATTATTGTCTTCTGGTGATATGTACCAGTTGTGCACCACTCTATTGCTAATAAAATACGGTGAATAAACAATATTGTAGGCCTACCCACTTACCTACCCACTAATCTCTGTACTCTGTACCTAGTATCTCCAAAACCGTTGTTCTCAAAATTTCAAAGTCCATATTGTCAATGTATTCCACTGCGCTCCAAGAATTTTTAGGTAATAAGAATATTGAATAAATGAATTCCACAGCGCTCCAAAAATTTTTGAGAAGGGTAATTGTATCCAGGATAATCCACACAGCATCATTTACCCACAAGCTAAGCAAAGCTTGTGTTATTGATATTACTACGATAGGTGTTATACTTAATAAAGTATAAGTATCACATTAGATGATTTATTTTTGTGTACGTAGAAAAGGACTAGAACACCCGAACAAATAATCTGCAGATCGTACAAATATTAGTCCCGAGGCGGGAATCAAACCGCAACCTCCTGCTACGTAAGCGGACCTTGGCCCACCGCGCCAAGAGGTTGTCAATATACGTACCTACCTAACGACAAAAGTTCAATACCCTCGGCGCGCAAGTTACACTCGCACTTGACGTACTTGTTTTGGATTGAATAGGCTCCAAAAGTATGGGACCGATTTGAAAAATTTCTTCGAATTATCCCTGACTAGCGGTCCGCCCCGGCTTCGCACGGGTATTAAACAAAAATTTCAGACATTATACACACTAACACGATGGATTTCACAGTTTTCATACGGATTCCTTACATTTTTTAACAGCATTGGGGTTTTTGACATTGACTCGACATGGAGTGTCAACACTGGTCGTAGAGAAAAAGCATTCAACCTCTTTTTCTATTATGACGCGCCATAATAGAAAAAGAGTTTGAATATACAGCGCACGGTTCAATTATTGAATTTTTCATGCGGATCTCTAACTTTTTTGAAAATATTATATAGCCTATGTTCATCACGGAAAATTTAGGATTGTTATGGTGAAAAATTTTTCAAATCGGTCCAGTAGTTTCGGAGCCTATTAAATTCAAACAAACAAACAAACAAACATACAAAGAATCAAATCTTTCCTCTTTATAATATTAGTATAGATGATTGATGAACATAAGCTATAGCTTATTTTTGAAAAAGTTAGGGTTCCTTATGAGAAGTTCAGTAATGTAAGCCACCCTGTAAGTGTAAGCATTTTATCATGTTTGATTTTATTGTTTAATACCCGTGTGCAGCCGGGGCGGACCGCTAGTAAAATATATATTCTGTGGGAAAACTCCTTTAAATAAAACGTAAAGGACAATATTTTGATAACCGAGGGCTACGAGCCTGCTACAGATGTAGTGTTTAATCGCAGGCGGGGCCGCGGGGGGGTGCATTGTACGGACAGACAGACGGACAGGGCTTTTGTAGTCGCTGTCGGAGGAGGTAAGCGGCTAGGGGATGGAGTCTGCGACCCTTTCAAAATGTTTTGATACGTGGTATTCGTTATTTGAGATCGAAGGCTAATTATTTATTTATGTGGCTATTATGTACATGATAATAAAAATAATGAATATTTCGCCGCTTTTGTTGAATTTACTTATCGAAATAGATTTTGTCTGCTAAAGGGGTGCTATGAAACAGTTTCTAGGGTAGATATTCTTTTTAATCTTTTAATTTCCATTTTGAATCAAATAAGTTCTATATGCATTTCGTGAATTTTAGTTCAAATGTGAACGTTATAAAATTCTATTTGACGTTTTGTGTATTTGTACTCAGATTTGTTTTGTTCTTCCAGTGTACATGTACATGTACCTAGTGGAAACTATTCGAACCATTCACTTAGACCTAAGAATGAATGTAAATGCAAGAAAAATAAATAAAATATGAAATAAATAAATAATGCACAAAAAAATGTTGCTGTGTGAATTGTCACACAGCAAGAAGTTTTAAGACCACAGAAGCAGAGCTTGAGACATAGTAGAAAGTAGAAGTCAGGAAAATGCAGATATGTTATTTATTTTACACCTAACTTAAAGTCAATTATAAAATAACAATAATTATTCCTGCTTTACTTATTTTCACTTATTTCACAATGATTTTTTTTTAACTGTAGGTACCTATTACACATTCCTATTACACATTAGTCCCACCCTAATTATAACAGAACACTACAACATGAAACTACCCAACTAACACTTAGGCGCTAAGACAAGAGCTATATTAGATGTATAAGAGCGCTAACCAGATCTTACAGTTATTAATAAGTGTTACTATTTGGAGTTAGAGCGCACTATAACTCCTCTATACCCCCGAATTGGGCACACTTTTATATCGCCTTGGGTTATTTAATGGCTGTACAACAGAGTTACAGATTTGGTTTAGAGGTATGGAGGAGGAGCTATTAGAGAGCTATAATAGCGAAAACTGAAACTACAAGAGATAAAAACGCGATAAATAAGCGGAAGTTAAGTCCTTTAGTGGTACAATAGATTAATATAGCGTTTATTAACTCTTTGGGTGCTTTGAGGGCTGCAAATAGGTGACTACTAACTCTTTAAGGGGAACAACAGAACTACAACGTCACTCACTATGTCTTTAGGTGGAATGAGGGTGGCAAATGGGTGATTATTAACGCTCTGAGCTCCAAAAGGTATCTATAAGAGCTATAAGGTTCTTAAATTTTAACATCACGATATTCTTTTTTTTATCAACAGAATAATTACTTCTAGTTTTGTGTGCGTAAAATGTTTAGATATTTATTAATCCAAAAGGGCGCCTCGTTTGTGAAACTGAAATGAAATCGTTTAGTTCCAACTTATTGACTACAGGAGAGGTTGATTTTTCACTGCGAACGTAAGTACATTGTGATTAAGTATATGTATTATTAACAAATTATTCAAGCGCCCGATGACTAATGTCTCTTTACTGAAAATAAACAATGTATTAGATATGGAGTAACATAAAAGTTTTCGAAGAATCGAATAAAACATTGTTTATTCCAGTTTAAAGTATCGTGCTAGTCGTAATTAATACACATAATGAAGCATAAGTAAAATACTTTATATAAATCATAGTTGCTTCTGTTTTTATAACCTTAGTCAGATCAATTCGCAACCTTTAAATGGTGGGCAAACAAATTTAGGGATCCGTAGTACTGTCTGTCCGTAGCTTTTTGAGTGACATTCATTACACTTCTATTTTACAGTAACGCGAAAGTAACGCATACTGCTACTTTAAAACCACTCAAAAATAAGAAAAAGGTCCTTTATATTATGTTTATGTTTAAAATTTATCAATTATTTAGAAATCAGATATAGATTTCTGTGTTAGGCTTATAAGTACTTATGATAGGATGCCGGCATAGGAGATTCAATTTTATGTATATATTTTATTCACTGTATCTTTTCTCTCTCCTCTCATTCATCTCCTTCATCCTCCTTCATCTCCTCTTTTCAGTGACGTCATGAAATAACTTGTATTTTAATTTCAGAATGCCGTACACAACAATTGTACAAACTATAGAAAAAGGAAAATATGTGCTGTGTACTGCATGCTCCATCTAGAGAATACAATCCCGGGATCCCGAATCTCGGGATCCCGGGATCCCGACCGGTTTCTGGCCCCGAAAATCCCGGGACTGTACTTGGCTAATCTCGGGATTTTCGGGATTACCACAAACAAGTCTAGTTTGTATTCCGTAGTCCGTTGCGCCTTGAAAATAACTTTGCCTAGATTATTTTAATACATTACGACAAAAAGCTACTCGTACAATACGTAGGTACCCACTATATACTACACAGGTACAGTCCTAATAATATGTTTGTCGTAGAACTTAGAAGGGACTTCCCCACTCGGAATACTTTAATACAATACTCTTAAGGTAAATAAAATTGTTGATGTGCTGACCCCAATTAAATTGACAGTAGAAGCAATCTGTCGGCGAGATGCTAATTTATGCACAGCTGATGCCGCTTTGAAATTTCTTATAAAACAACTGTCTAGTAAAAACTCAGCACTTGCCAAAAAAATTAAAACATCCTTAGTGGAACGTATAAAGCAAAGACGAAGTGATGATTTAACTGGTGTGTTAAATAATTTACAAAATCCACGTATGGATGTTGAAAATCAGTTATTATCGGATTTGGAATGGCACGACTTATTTCCAGTCCCGACACAGGCTTTAGTGAGGAAGCAAATAAAGAGTATTGTTAAAAGACTTAGTAGTCGAGATTACACGGAAGAAGAAGCAAGGTCAGGATCACAAACAGATGATGAGCTAAGGTCAGAAACCTCCCAACCCCAATTGACATTAAAGGAAAAGTTACAGCTGGAAATTAACAAGAGTATGAAATCCCTAGATCCTGAAGTACAAGTACAAAATGAATTGGGGTTGGAAAATAGTATTAGACGTGAAATGAGCCTGTTCGAAAATGGAGGAGTTCCTGGATATAACTTAGAAACAGCATATAAGTATCTATTGTCTATTCCTCCAACCAGCGTAGAGGCTGAACGAGCGTTTTCAGCTGCTGCTTATGTTGGCAATAAACTACGAAGCAGGCTCGGAAGTCAAACATTGGATGCTTTAATATTTCTGCGATTATATTTTCGAAATTCTAAATAGTTATTTTGTGCTGTTTTTTAATTTCTTGCAATATTATAGTATTTTTTGGTTTGCGTTTTTTCTTTTCTTATTATTATTCTGATTTGTGTTGTGCAAAGACATTAAAAGACTTTTTTTTTTAATTACTCGTGTTTTTTTTATTTTAGCCCAATTAGAAACCACATAGTCTAATCCCGGGATAGGCCCGGGATCCCGGGAAAAGGCTTCAAAAATCCCGTAAGCCCGGGATTGAAAAACATGCTCGGGATTGTATTCTCTAGCTCCATCGGATCCATGAAAACATAATAATAGTACTAAAATGGCCTAAATGCAATGCGTTAAAACTTGTAAAATCTACAAACACCTTACTACAACTTGATGGGCGACGAATAAAGTGTCAAGTAAAAATAAGAAATATTTCAACTTATGCAGAAGCTGAACGCGAATTAGATTTTTTGTTATAACGATATGAAAACGTGTAAAACTTGACAAAAAAAAAACAAAGAGAAAGATGATGTTGATAAAGGACTTGATAAGTCGGAAGGCGGCCTCTGCAAAAGAGACCTACTAGTACAAGCTGTAGGTCTGATTGTGAATGATATGATACAAATTAATAACCTCTTGATCTTGACTATATTTTTATTGATTTATTACTATAAATCTTGATGATAAGCTGAATTTCATGAATCTTTATCAGATAATTTTTTTGCTTTATAGTTTTTAAATGACAAATATAAGGATTCAGTGTGATAAATAAATATATTTGAATATGATTCATTTAAAGAAAAACTAAGTTAATTTACTTTGTATAAAAGAATAAAAGAAATGTGATTGAAATATTGTGTTTAATTTGATTTATTATTTAGAAAATTATGTACGGGACCCAGATTGACATTTTCGCAGAAAACTCCCGCTTGACTACTTCTAGTACCTACTATCACTTCGCCATTGCTCTGATATCAACAAGTGAACAAATAAGGGTTACAGAAGAGGTATTGAGATCTATTACTCTACCTAAACCTATACAGAAGTGACATTAGGCACTAGAAGTTCTATGATAGCGAAAAATGTTCCCACTGTTACAACTTTAAGTAATAGAAGAGAGTATTGTACCTCTTTAGGTATTTGGTGCTATAATAACCATTGTATAAGTAATTATTGCTTTTGTACAACTTTTAGTTCTTGGCAAGAGTTCGTTAGCGCTTGCATAGCACTTTGGGGGGTTGTAGTCAGTGCTTACTTCTTATTTAGATTCTATGGTTGTAAGATTCACTTACAGCTATAAAACAAGATGCTTAGCCTGTATTATAGCGTTACAAATTGCTGCTGTATGTCTTTAACCTTTAAACTCATCTTGTTATTACCCTTAAAACTATGCTGTATAGCTCACAGTGGAATATTTTGTTAGACTACACTCTTATGTTGCCAAAAGTTGTTATTGCTGCTGCTATAGCACCTTTATATCACGTTAAGGTCTAAAATAAGCTCTAATTGACGCCAAATTGTTTGTTGGGTAATAATCCCCAGAAACATTTCTGTAAAAGTATCATTTAAAAGTAAATATAAAATGCACTGAATTTCCCTCGTAGAGTTTTGAAAGCCGATTGGTCTACAACCACGACCTCCGCCGTCGGTCTACGCTGTACCAGCTTTTTGATGAGTAGTTTTTTATTTGGTGGTTGACAATTTGGAGGGCGGATTGAATACTCGCCTGACTGTACCTTGCCGGTCTAGATGACTGTACAGTGTACAGTCGGATACATTAAAATGTAATCATTTTAGTGGCTTGTCGGCTTGAAACGTTCATTTTCTTTTATTCTATTGAGAGGTTAGTTTTGTATCTTTTATATTTGTCGTTTTAAAATATTGAAGTCAAAATAACACATAATTATCAAAGTTGAAAGGTACTCCCGTTCATTTTATTTCGATTTCATTTATTTGTTTTAATTTTTCTTGTTTATAATTATTGAAGAAAATAACAGAAAGGTAATTTCCTAGTATGTAATGTAGGTATATACAGGGTTGTGAATGACTTTGATCAGTACTGGAAATTTAATTATTTATTATTTTGCATGGAAAATAAATCATTGAATCAGCCAAAGTCATAGAACAAAAATAATTTGCCTAGATCTACCCAAGTCGCCATAAAGAAGTTATTGATCATCTACCTATAACCCAGTACTCACTACAGTCTGTAAATGCGGCCTGTCCACTAGTGGACGCCTCCCTCTGATACATCTGATAATAGTTGACTGTACTTTATTATTGTTTTTAGGGTTTTAACACCAGTTGCAAAACCCTTATGGTCTCACGTTATTTGGTGTCTGCTTTGCTTTCAATCTTTGATATCTCAAGAACTACGGCAACTATTGACTTGAAATTTGAAATTATAATAGTTTTAGGCGTCTTAACAGATTTGAAAAATTAAAAAAATTAAAGAAAAATTTTTGTGGAATGTCGGTGAATAGTAAAACGACCGTTTAGCTCCGTAGCTGGTTTATTACTGACACACTGGTTTATTACTGGCACACTTTATCCATCTATTTTAGAGCTGACTGTACCGCGGGTGTAGATCTTGATTAGACTTCGCGCCTTCTTTGTGTTTTGGCGGGAGATTAGACTTTTTGTGTTTGGCGCACAATTGTATGCAAATACACTTATTTTGGACGCGCGTCGCCCAGAGCGATACACTCCCTATTAGAAAATAATATATTTTATGACTATGTATGAATACTTTACTAAAACTGATAAGAACCAGAGAACAAAGTGATCGCAAGCTCACCACTAATAGATATACAAACAGAACAGCGCAAAGGGTTCAAATTCGAGTAAAAAAATGGACAACGAATAAAATTGATTATGAATGTAAGCGGGTTAACTACGAACCTATTATATGTTCTAAGAACACCAACGTTTCATCCCTCCCTCGTTAAGGGATGAAACGTTGGTGTTCTTACAACATATAATAGGTTCGTAGTTAACCCGCTTACATTCATAATGAATTCATCAAACAACGATAGTTTTTTATAGTAAAACGAATAAAAGTATAAAATACTAGAGGCTGCGCACGGGTATTTACCTAAGAAAAAATCAATTTATCATGCGGAACTCGATTTTTTTAAAATATTTTATAGCCTAACGGAAAATAGTTTCGGAGTCTAGGTATTCAATTCAAACAAACAATAAAATCTTTCCTTTTTATGATATTAGTATAGACCCGCGGTCCGCCCCGGCTTCGCCCGGGTATTTAATAAAAAATTCAATTTTCATGCTAAACCTTAATTTTTTTTAAAATATTCGGTAGCCTATGTTCATCACGCAAAACTTAGGATTCTAATGGTGAAAGATTTTTTTCAATCGGTCCAGTAGTTTCGGAGCCTATTACATTCAAACAAACAATCGAATCTTTCATCTATAACATATTAGTAAAAACAAAAGCTTATAAAGTGAAAAATCGCTTTGAAATTCTGAGAGTTGCCCCGGTCATACCAGTGCCATAAAATGTTTTCCATTATTCCTTGGTTTTTTTACCTACGGTTGCAAAAAAATACCAAGCATTTGAATGAAATGTAAGTTCAAATTGTTGTATGACAAAAATAAAATCTAATTTACTACAACTAAAGTTCTAAGTAAAACCGCTTCATTCAAACAGCTTTTCAAACAATGGAATTTTAACTAAAAAACGATACAAAAATAACCCTTATAACCATCTACTTAGGGCGATACAATACTTTTGCAAAACCTTACTTATTCTACCAACTTTAGTTCACTTATTTTGCAAATATTTAGCTTAATTTAACCTCTATGTACTAGGGAATAAGGGATAGATGTTATTCGAGGGGTGAATGATAAAATGGCCAAGTGCGAGTGGGGTGTCTCGCGGTAAATATTCATAATAATGGGATAAAGGTGATGCCAGTCAATTGGTCTGAGGGTACAGGGTGATGCGTTGTTGTCGGGCTGGTTATTGGGGTATCTATGTGCTTATCTGATAGGTACCTACTTTTTCACCGAAACACCCAAAAGGCTGAAGTGATTTTGAAAAAAATGGTTACGATTTGTGTTAAATTTTATCTTTGTGGCAACGGATGCAATATGTAGTTATTTCATCTCCTTATTTATAATCTACAGCAAATTATTGTCAAACTTTCAATGAGTCTTCATAGATTTTCTAATTAATTGATTCATAACTTTTTTTGAACAAAACTATTAAAAAACACCGTAATAATCAACATCATTTATTTATTTGTTTTATTTATTCAATAACTAGTACCTACGACTGCGACGCAAAAAAACGAATCGGTTACATGTATCTGTTTTTACGTGAATTTCAATAAACCTCTGAAAAAGTAATCCGTGATTCATTAACTTCACTAACTACTCGAAATATACAATGCATCCCCCCGTACATATTATGATAAGCCACAAAATAAGGCTGTCAATGAATCAAATTACATTAGTAAGAAAATATACATTATTCCCATAGAATGTCAGTAAATAAAATAAACACACTGACATATAGATACAACTTGGTTCCGAAGGACTTTCAAACGTCAGCTTCAGAGCCTCTAAGAAATCAGAAGACGAAGTTTTAGCTTGACACCGATCACGATAAATATCCTATGGGGCTAACTAATAAAAGGTTAGTAAATCATAGGAAGACGTTTGTCACATTCCATTTGTTCGTCCACAAGGTATCGCATCCCCCTGTACACAGTGCACACAAGGCGGCCACAAATCATAGCGGGCGACTTACAGTAAGTACGTACCTCCCGGTGGACCGCCGTAAGTGATTTAATACCGCCGCTGTGCTTCTCTCGATATGTCTCTGTTACACGCTGTTGCTTTATTGTTTGTTTTTACAGTTCAGACAAGTGGGAGAGGACCTTTATCCTAGGTCTAGAAGACATTATCGAGTTAGGTACTGTTACCTAACTCGCTGCTTCTGTTTTCCGATTAACTATGTACAACCTGCGTCTCTTCAAGGCTAGTGAATAGGTCTTCTAGACCTTCGTTATCTTGTCGGCCACATCTGCACTTTCATCAGGTGAGATCGTGGACAAACAGACCTCCGTTTGTTTTTTCCTCTATCAGTTATACAAAAATACTTGCGTGGGACGAGCTAATTAAAGAACACTCTTCATCGCGTCTTCTATTTTAGACTTACAATTTATAAATTTCTGGGATTCTGTCTCAGTATTCTTCTCTAATTTAATTTGTGTAATGAAATATATCCTGTCCTGCTAATGTAATACTCGTAGCGGGGAAAGTTGGTTGTAAAATGTAAAAATGTTTAGACAAGTAAATGCCAAAACGACCTAAAGAAAATTTATCTGAAAATTGCACACAAAGGTTACTTTTTATTCTAAAAACCGCTTGAGAAGTCGCGGGCTCAAGCTAGTCTATACTAATATATTAAAGAGTAAAGAGTTTATTGTTTGTTTGGATAATAGGCTTCGAAACGAATGGACCGATTTGAAAAATTATTTCACTTTTAGAATTCTACATTATCCCTGATAAACATAGGCTCCAGAATATTTCAAAAAAGTTAGTGATTCGTATGAAAACTTCAATAATCCCAACTAAGTGTTTGTTAAAATATAAAATAAAAATAAAAAATTACTCGTTCGAAGCCAGCACGAACCGGTAGTAATTGATTAAATACTTTTTTCTTGTGTTTGTTCACTTTTCTATACTCGTTTTACAAATTGTTTTAACACCCGTAGATTTTTTCTCAGAAAACTCTATAGGGTTCTATATGCTCGCCTTTGTACATGTCCATGTATTTTCTTGAATATTATGTACTAAATAACTTGTGTGTGCAATAAAGAATTTATGCTAAAACTCGTCAAGCTGCCACTCCGTTCCGTTCTCTTGCCGCCAGTATTCATCCGATTGAGTTGCGACTCAAAGCGTTGCGTTAGTTAATACATCAGAGACAGTACAATGGTACAGAATGGAATGGAATAGAATGGAATGGTATAACATGACAATGGAACTTATTGCCGGATAGTGGAGGGTTTGTCTGTTGTGTAATGTTTTTGTTTTGCAAGGGTTGTAATGATATGAGAGAGGGTCTGATTTGTCAGTCCTTTGACGTACCTAACAAAGTTTATTGCGACTAATTGACTGGTAGATAATATTTTGCGTAATTCCTCTATAATATTTTGGGTTCATTTCTTTGCGAGAAAGTAAAAGTGTTTTAGGTTTTTAATGAATAGCCCTGAACCAAAATGATATTTAACGACCGACACCACACATCTTGTGTTTTTTTTTTCACGTAATAGTTAATTAAAATACAAAATTATTTATCAGAAACAAAAATTTACATTTGCCATAAATTTTTGGGCTACAAATCAGAACTTTCTCAAGTGCTTACGAAAAATAATTGTTAGAGTTACCGTGGAAACAAGGGAGTAGATAAATCCCGAACTACAACTACAACTATTATAGATTCTTCCGTGATAATGTACATCAAATTGTACTTCTACCAATTTTAGGTTCTATCATAGGTTTATAGAATTTACTATTTGCGGCAAATTACTTTTCTTAGTTTTAGAAAGCAAAACAGTAATTTTAACCACAAAAAAATTCGCGCCTACCCATGAGGATCAACCTTAAAAGATTCCGCGATATTGTTTAGTATTTAACGAACGGTGACACATGACACGAAAAGTTTTATATTTTATATATACATATAATGTACCCACCGTATAGTAGAACTAGGAGACGCAACCAACAAATCATCCGCCTAAAGACATCCGTAGTGCGTAATCCAAGGTGAGTCCCGGACCCAAAGCCGCGGCCGTAAATCCGCGTCCCGGTCCCGAGTCCCGCAGGACTGCGCCGGGCTTGTCGCCGGGCTGTTAGTATCAATCAGGCGTTGTTTTTAGGGATTTTTAGACGGGAGAGGTTTTTAAACGTGACTAAATATACTAGCTCATGCATTAAAGGTAGAAGATTTTTCAAAAAATTAATAAATCCTGAACAAGCACTCGTATTTACCCATGTCTTGTATTTTATGCAAAAAATTATAATTTTTACCGATAAAGTTTAGAACCCTGCTTCAGTTCTTCCAAATCCAACCTCTCCAAGATTTCTTCAGGGCAAGAGCGTCTATAAGACCTTCGCAATACATCCTAACCGAAACCTACCAATCAGATCCCGTAAAATTGTATCATATTTCTATTGAGATTATGTTTTTGAAATATTTGTCAAAGGAAGTCTCGCACAGTGAACAAAGTGTAAGGCCATAAGAAACACATTAATTAAGTACTTATGAGACAAGAGTTTATTCAGGCATTATAATACTTAACTGACTGAACTGACTGATTGAACCTTCTCTTTTTTCTAAAAATAAAACCTGTCACTAGAAATGAGATTGGCCCTCTGAAAAACGATCATATGGAATTGTTGTAATTGTCGAATTTGACACTGAAGCAATATTGGACTACCAGTCTCTTTCTCACAACAGTGGTTTAACGTTAGGAAAAATCAATACACACTCTTTTTATCAGCGCCCTCTTCCTGGTTTCATTGTCACGGATGCCATTCTAACTCAACGGGTTTGTTTACATGTCAGGAGAAGTCATTGTGAGATTTTTATGTTTTGCCCGTGTTTTCGACTTATTTATTGAGCAAAACTGTAATATAAATTGAAAATCATATAGAAGAGGTACCATGAAGTGTTCTGTAGCAGGCTGAGGCCTATGCCAAAGCAAAAACAGGCCGAATCTAACCTTACACCGGTAAGTGGCTAATATTTCGTTAAATTGGTGTCTATTGTACATTGTATTTTGATATAAAGTGTGTAAAAACCTATTATTTTGAATCATCTTTATTGTGAGCTGTAGAAACCCGCAATATTCTCAATATTTCATTCACATCGCAGACATAAAAACCGGTGCTAGTGTTGAACATCATCGAACATCGAACGTTATCGATAAATTAGGTAAGGTCAGTATGGGTACCTAAGTGTAACTATTGGGCAAGTGTAGAGGACTTTTTTATTACGAAAACCATTTGAAAACCATTTTTGGATTCAAAATAAACTTTGACAAAAATATGACACACTGCCCCGTGTTGACCTTAGAGGTGCAAGTCCATCTTAACGGACTTGAACCTCTCCACACAAGACCACCTGACACAAAACCACTGATGATGTGTTGACCTTTATAAGTTACGTATTTTTTCTTGTTTTAGTTTACCAAGAAACGAAAGCCGGCGGAGGGAATCGTAAGAAAATATTGGCTTAGAAAATATCCAGCCAGGAACTCAAGACATTCATTATTCAAAGTGCAATGTGTGCACATTGCACTTTGAAGAGAGTGCATTCAAATCAGAAAAGCCTCCAAAACGTCAGGCTATAACAAAATACAAAATATACGCGATCAATTCAGTTAAAACAGTGTTTTATTACATATCCTGCTCCTGCTTCACCTCCAGTACACTCTCGGATCCAGCTCCAATTCCGAAAATGAGGGTTTCCTTCGATTTCTCCGGGATCCCACCATCAGATCCTGACTTGGTTCCAATGGGACCACCTCAGAAATGCGCTCTTCATAACATAGGTAGTATAGAACAAAGTCGCATCCCGCTGTCTGTCTGTCCTTCCCTATGTATGCTTAAATCATTAAAACTACGCAACGGATTTGGATGCGGTTGTTTTAAATAGATAGAGTGATTCAAGAGGTAGGTTTACATGTATAATACATGCATAAATAGTAGAGGAACACTGACAATTTAAGAGGTTTCCGTGCAAAGCCGAGGCGGGTCGCTGAATCGCTTAAAAATGTAAATATATTTTCCCGTCGCCTATAAGTAAGTTCGTTCTGACCTTACTTTACAGTGGCGCCAACTGGTGAGTACAAAAACGGTAGCCCTAATTGATACAAAAAAAATATACAGTTGAACATAGAACCTTTCCTTTTTTGATGTCGATTAAAAAGACAAGCTCGTCCATCGATATAATGTTATCGACTAGACGAACAAGTGAACATCCCTAATCCGCCATGTTGTTCTACCGATTTGTTTACATAGGTATCCAAGGAAAGTACATGCTTAGGGCACTTCCATAGACAATCGTTTTTCTGAGGATTGGCCAAAATGATGGCAGTGTTGACGTTGGATGGTGATGGCAGTGTTGACGTTGGATGGTGATGGCAGTGTTGACGTTGGATGGTGATGCCACTTTTACCCGAATTAATGGCCAGCATTCCGATCACCTGTGGACTCTAAGTAGCTTTGATAAACTTACATTTCTATATTACATGGCCCGCCAATCGTCACTTACCGTTAGATGAGATATAAACGAACAATACTACACTACAACTATACTACATTTATAATGAACTATATTACTAAGTGACACGACGTACAATCAGTAAAAAAATGCTACAAGTTAAGAATCACCGCAAAGTAGCTACCAGGCTCGCATGTCCGTGTGGCGATATTGATAAATCGGGCCCTCACAGAGCGTGGATTATTAACGCCTGTCCTGCCATGCTGTCCTGGTATATTGTAATACTAGTAGTGCGTAAGTGATAGTGCTTTACAGTGCTTTTAGTACTTTTATATAACTTCTAATGCAATCACCAGCGACAATCGCTTCCGGAGGTGCAAGCGTTTCCCTCTCGGTCGCGTTAAACACGCGTAAAACCATGATAGTTTTAAAAGTTTTAACATAATTTAAAGGTTGCGGGGTCAAAACAGCCCGGTTTGATATTAAAAAGTAATCATACGACAGTGTCGCAGCGAGACGTCTCGAGACAGACGGACAGACACCAGACGGAGGTTGTTTTTTGTGTTCTGCTCTCGTGATAATGTTGTGGTGTAGGAGACCGTGGGGTACTGTACCACACTCATGTTATAAAATGCGAATGTTTGGTCTATTTTAGCGTATTTACACAATATTTCATGACAAAAGTTTTGAAAACTATTCTACGATTCAAGATATAAATTTTATGTTAGTCAAAACATATTAATAAAAACTTCACAACAGCTATTTTTAAATTTTTTGATAAAAATATTACATTTCTCGTCGTTACGCTACTAAATTTATATATGTAAGTATTTGAATTTTAAGTTTATTAAGCGAACCCATAACTAACACACCATAACTAAGCTCTAATCACCTTATTACACTAACGTATTGAATGTATTTACAGTGTTGTAAATAGATACACAAACTCTTGACTTGTAATTATTACAACTAATAATGACTATCATGAGTACTTAGACTAATTAATTTGTAGGGTAACTGTAGAGCAGACGACGACGTATTTTATCTAGTAATTAACGTGTATATTCCATTCCACTAGCGTCGTGTACGACTTTCTGCCTGCAGAAAATCAAATCACCATATTTTTACCGCCATCTCTCGCACTATTGATTGTCCGTCGCACGAGGTAAACTGTACCTGGCACGGCATACAGCTGGCTATTGTGCTGCACAGCATTCAGGGCTGCGACGTTACTGCTAAACGACTCCTGAAGTACAGAACTCATGCTGTAGCGGTGCTAAATGAGTTCTATAGAGAGTTGTTTAGTTTTTATGAGGTCTAGTTATAACGGTGAGTTGTAGTTCTGTCGGTGTTGTTGAGTGAAAGGATGTTACAGTATTTATTTTTAGGCAAAACTGGCGGCTCGCTCAGTCTTCGCACGGGGTGCAATAAATATTTCGAAAAATTTCAGACTAATCCCTTACTTTTTGAAAATATTCTATACTGTGTTCATGAGGGATAATAAAAGATTCTAATGATGAATGAATTTTGATAATCGGTCCAGTAGTTTTGGAGCCTATTCCATCTAAATAAACAAACAAACAATCTAAACTTTTCGCTTTATAATAAAGTATAGATTATATGATTTTACAGGTCATATGCTGGACCATCCACACAGCATCATTTAGCCCCAAGCTAAGCAGAGCTTTTGTTATGAGTACTATACATAACAAAATACATTAGAAAGATACAGTTTTTAGATTGTACATCGAAACAAATATCTCCCGAAGTTAGATTTTTCATAGTTTTCAAAGATATTTACGTCAAACAAGGGATAAACTAGTGGTATGTATATAACTTAACTTTCAATAAATTATTTGTTCTATTCATTAAAATAACTGGTACTACGTGCGTTCTAATGTAGCTTGTCTCCCTTTAGCTAAAAGAGCCATGATTAAAACAACATAAAATATTAAGAGTAACTCACCCCACCTGCTTAAGTCTCCGATATTTATGTCTATCGAACTGTCTCCCCTTAATTGTGTCGTGACTTAGGAGCCGCGTAATGAACGCGCGCCGCTAGGTGCAGCTTTATTTAAGACTAGCGGTCCGCCCCGGCTTCGCACGGGTATTAAAGAAAAAATTCAGAAATTATAAACTCTAACACGATGGGTTTCACAGTTTTCATACGGATCCCTTACCTTTTTTAACAGATTTGGAGTTTTTGACTTTGACTCGACACTCCATAACTGACACTGGCTGTAGAGAAAAAGCAAGCACCGTGCGCTATATAACTCTTTTTCTATTATGACGCGCCATAATAGAAAAAGAGGTTGAATATACAGAGCACGGTTCAATTATTGAATTTTTCATACGGATCCCTAACTTTTTTGTAAATATTATATAATATTATATATTTCATAACGGAAAATTTAGGATTCTAATGGTAAAAGAATTTTTCAAATTGGTCCAGTAGTTTCGGAGCCTATTCAATTCAAACAAACAAACATACAGACAAACAAACAATCAAATCTTTCCTCTTTATAATATTAGTAAAGATATAGAAAACATGTGACATAAATATGTGGAGTCGGAGGGGCGATGACGATGCTCTTATATTTGATTGTTTCCATGAAACTACAACTTCTAATACCTTAATTTTACTTTGTTTTTAATTATTTCGTAACAATGATAATCCCTGGGATTATAGATATTTATAGGATTAGTAGTGTACATAGATGTAGTAATATACAGGTACACTATCTAAGCTGTCACCAGATATACATATACAGGGTGGAATTTTGTAATGCCACCTGGAGGGAAAGTACTCTTAATACTGTAGATAGAAAATTGTACTCAAAGAAAACATTCCTTTAATTTTGAAAAGAAAGAAAACTGCATTCAAAGATTTTCGAAAATTCGCTTGCCACACCTGGGAATCGAACCGACTAAAATCTGTAAAAATTACACCCTGTACTTTAATTGCATAGATCGTTAGGGTCAATAATAAGGATGAAATCTCTCTAACAAACTTAATAAATTAAATGAAAGGAAAACCATGAAATCTTAAATTATAAATTGAATGGGCCAAGTTAAGCACTTTAACTTAAAGATCCATCTGTTTACTTGTGTCAGTAATTAATAATTATCATTGACGTCATTTATCCATGAAAATGACGAATTAATATTTAGATAAGAAGATTGAAATTTACACGTGTTTGTACCTAATGCAGACTCTTAATCGCCGCAATAATCACTATTGGTCTCGAGTGAATCCTGTTCGTGTCCATGAAACTAACAGTCAAGTAAGGTTTTCTTTCAACGTTTGGTGCGGAATTATGAGAAATATGGTTGTGTTAGTCCACGTTTACGAAGGTCATTTAAACACTGTCAAGTATCTTGAAATACTGGATCTCTTAAGAAATGAGTTAAATGGTTTCCCCGAGGCAGAGCGAAACCAAATAATTCTACAGCAAGATGGTGCTCCAGCCCATAACAGCAGAATCACTACTGCCTACATTAATAACCATTTTAATACCTGGATTGGTACCAACGGCACAATCAGATGGCCTGCGAGATCACCAGATCTCACCCCTTTAGATTTTTTTTTGTGGGGATATGTAAAAAATCTAATTTACATGAAATCTTATGCGAATGTAAACGAGTTGAGAGTTGAAGTTCAGAATACGATTTATAATATTCACCACAATACGTTATTAAAAGTTACTAGAAATGAATTCGTTAGAAGAATAAATTTGTGTATCCAAGAAAATGGAGCCCATTTCGAGCAACTACATAATTAGTTAGTTGACTTTTTATTGTAAATAATTAAAATAATTTAAGATTTCATGGTTGTCCTTTCATTTAATTTACTAAGTTTGTTAGAAAGATTTCATCCTTATTATTGACCCTAACGATCTATGCAATAAAAGTACAGGGTGTAATTTTTACAGATTTTAGTCGGTTCGATTCCCAGGTGTGGCAAGCGAATTTTCGAAAATCTTTGAATGCAGTTTTCTTTCTTTTCAAAATTAAAGGAATGTTTTCTTTGAGTACAATTTTCTAACTACAGTATTAAGAGTACTTTCCCTCCAGGTGGCATTACAAAATTCCACCCTGTATATACATGTATAACTCCATGTCCAGTCCATCCCAAGGTTGCATGGAAAAGATCCTTCGTAGCGATAAGGCCCTTCATGTTTCTTAAACATGTCTGTTTGTAATGTTATCTTTCTTTGTGAAGTTTAATGAAGTTGTGTGGTATATTTTCTGTCTGGCTATATTAAAATTAAGTTTGAAAATACTTTAACACAGAAAGTGAATAATACAAAGACATACCTAATAATGGAATAATTTGTAGAGGTATGGGATAATGGCCGGATCGACTAACATACAAAAATGATACGCACAGCCGAACATGTCTTTCCTGATGAGAACCTCCTCCTTTTTTCGAAGTAGGTACAATTTATACAGTTTTCTTATTCTTAAATGTATATCTATGTTTATTAAAAATACAAGAGTATTGTTGATTTCTACGATATTACTAAAGACATAGTGCACTTTGCGCTCAGAACTCAAAATAAGTTTTGCAGAAAAAGACTTCATTAAAAGAAAGGTTGCCCTTTTTATCGTTACACCTGTTTTGTCAAATATTTTAAACGATCTGAACACATTATTATACGAACTAATTGAAAAATTAAAAACATACACGTTGTTATACCTAGTAAAAATAAAAACTTAACTTTTTACCCGTGACATCGTCCGCGCATCCCTCTACTATGCCGCGGGAACATGACACCGGGATAAACAGTTCTATGAATCCAGAATTCGTCTCCTGGTTCTAAGATTTCAGATTTTTATTTTAGACTACCTCTCCACCAATTTTCAGCCAAATCTGTTCAGTCCTTCTTGAGTTATAAATAGTGCAACTATCACGATCTTCTTACATCTAAGTCCAAGAGGAGGAGTAAGGTCTAAAGGAAATAAAGCACTTTGATTTTGATTCTACGTTACGTCACACTAATATTATAAATTCATTATTTTTATGTAGATGTAAGAAAATTGTGTTGTTACACTGATGAGCTTCCTTAGTTTTGAAGCGGCCACCGTCGCGGGACAAAATTACCCGCAACTGAAAACTGTGAAAATGACTAAACAATTAACGGCGACCATTAGCTGAAAGAGGTCATTAGTGCCCCCATTTTGTATATTAACCCTTCTGCAGTTAGTCAGGCGCAGGTGGGCGACCGTTAAAAATTGTTTGACTATTTTTGTTGAAAGTAATTTTACTTAGGCAATGAAAAGAGCAATAAAATCTTGCTTCGCTCGGAGGCGGCGCGCGGCGTGCGAATGGTTCGTTCAGGTTTATTTAAGTGTTTTAAGACCGTTCTGATCTACTTGTAATTACTTGGGAGTATATTTTAGTAGTAACTGTAAAACAGAATATAACCTTCCAACTCCGCTCGTGGATGTCCTCAGGCTGGAGGAAGATATCGCAGGAAGAGCAGCAACTTCCTTTTGTGTAGTTTTAACCTGCCTGCGATAACCGCTTCGCCTGCCAACTGCCAAGCGTATTGATGATGGCAAACCCCCCCTCGCCCGTCACCCGCTGCCCCCTTCCCTATTTGGGGTGGTATGCTCAGCAGTGGATCTGGGTTTATATTGCTGATGCATAGGTCTCGGCTTCCACAGTAATCTACAAATAATGTGCTGGAGATCTTTTCTAAGTCTAAGTAATGAAAATATTTCTCTTTCTAATTGTATTTGATTGTTGTCAGAACCTGTCTCACGAGAGCGAATTGACGAGGATAATCGACTCGGACAAACTGAACGAGATCCAGGGCAACGAGCGGCTGAGAGGTGAGCTATTCGATGTAAAGATTCTAAGATCAAGAGGGCATAAACACCCGATACATAATCGCCTTGACCTGTTACTCCATGACCTCATTAAATTTTGCAAACTTTTTTCAGAATTCTACAAGAAACTCGTATTAACAGACGCGAAAATCAGAAAACTAAAGAAGGACTACCTCTTCAACCCCGAAACTGCGTCCGGCGTGCCCTACCCGGACAGAGCGAAGAGATCACTCGACGTCTTCAAAAATCCATTCAAAATGTTCCATTCTAAGAGGAAGAAGGCTAATGAAACAATAAATGACGTTAATACTACAGCAGTAGTCGATACAAAAGAAAATAACCTAAAGAAGAACAAAAAGATTGAACCTAATACAGAACAAGATAACACAGTTACAACAAAAGACACAAGGACTAAAAGGTACAATACCAATGATGGGGGTGCCTTAGTCATAGAAAAGAAGAAGGTATCTATCCAGTTCGTGCCGAATGGTAAAAAAAGGACGTTCCAGTCCTCACACGAGCCGAAAGAAATAAACTCGTACGGAAAACAAGTGAAGACTCCGTTTCACGAAAACACGCAGAGGCTAGACGAACTGCTGGACAGGTTTTTGGATAAGAATACTATGGATGTGATGGGAGAACCTTACTCACACGCCTTGATAGCCATGAAAAAAAGTAAACACAAAAATAAAAACAACAAAGACCAAAATAGACCACCACTAAAAAAAAATAAAGCGGAAAGAAACGGGAAAGGACACTTTGAAGTTAATTTCAACGAAGCAAAGGATGAAATGCTCGAGAATTCTTTTCGAAATACCAAAAATAAGGTACACAACCAACCTTTGCCATTAGATGACACCATCAAATCACTCGATGAACAGATAGCGAGAAACAAACTGGTGGGTGACCACTACAACAAGAAATTTCAGCAAACTAGCACAGATGCTTTGCATGAGTTTATGAACAGCCACGGCGGAGCGGACAAGATGACAACCGCCAAGATGAATAAAGAAAGTGCTTTGAAGAAAGAACATTCTGAAACCTCTACCCCTAACTATAACCTGCTGATGAGCATTTCGACGGTGATTTTTAAAGAGTAAGTACAGAGATCATAAAATAAATGTTATATGGGTTTACCTTAATGGATTTTAAGCTTCTAACGGAATGTCATTAGAATCGAAATGAGCCCGTGAGAGTCGTAAGAGGTGACTGAGGGAACCTACCAGAGGAAATATAGCCGCTTCTTTGTATTTAAAAAATGTTTATTGCGATCACCATCTCCAACCCGCCTGACAAGTGGTGACTATGACAAAACCCCCTTCATTTGGGGGAGGTTCATGTTCAACTGTGGCCGTGTACCTCACGATAAGCAACGACCTGAACACAATTACCCTGTGCACGTAAAATATGACGACCTCTGTGGCTTGGTGGGCGATGGTCTGCTTGCGACGCAGGAGGTTGCAGGTTCAATTCCCGCCTCGGGACAAATATATGTACGATCTGCAATTATTTGTTCAGGGTGTTCTGGCTTGGGACTAGATAATGCTGTGGGAATTATCCAGCATTATTTATTAATTTATTTAAGTAAAATAAAATGTCATGTTTAAAGCAACGATAACACGACGCCATCGAGGAAGCGAGATGAGGAGTACAGGATGAAGGAACGAGCGCCGCTGGGGCGCCGCCGCCGGCTCATGCAGACAGAGATGGACGATGATGAGGTGTCCGCGCCGCAGGCGAGCGAGCGGGATGGCAATAGGATGCGGAGAGATGTTGTAAGATATATTTATTTATTGTTATCTTGTAAGTTGCCCTATGGCCTGATGCTGGATGTGCCAAGCTGTAGACAGGGTGTCATGGCGCTCGTTAGGGGAGGCCTATGTTCCTTGACATAGGTAATTTGTCGTCTTGTACATTCCTCAGGAACAGAATAATCTGTATTCGTTCCTCAGGAAACTAACCCGAACAACCTCATCAACCCAAACTGGAAAGGCCCCCTGCCTCTATACCCTGACGAGCTGAACTCCATCAACACCTCGGGCCCTGTTATAGTCACGACGGAGGAGAATCCCGCGACGGACACTGAAATACTGGTATTTTATTCACATTATAATATTCAAAATCTAAATCAAAGTGCTTTATTTCCTTTAGACCATACAGGACTCTTGGACACGTCACAAAATACAAATAAATTAGTAATACTGGGAAATAAAGTAATCACTTTGATTCATTGTTCACAACCTTTTTATGGCAAAGAAAAGAAGCGAACAAGAATCCTTTACGATTGTTAGTTTAATTCAGTTGAACTACCTGTACATTGTTTGCAACAGTCTGCAGTTAACTCAATTGTGCCAAATGTAAATACTGGTTCTTATTTGGTTATTTAATTGTAATTTTCTTTAACCAAATGACATAAATAATATAATAACCATCATGATGTCTAGGCATTGACTATAATTACGTTATTGTACAAACATAAATAATAACCATCATGATGTCTAGGCATTGACTATAATTACGTTATTGTACAAACATAAATAATAACCATCATGATGTCTAGGCATTGACTATAATTACGTTATTGTACAAACATAAATAATAACCATCATGATGTCTAGGCATTGACTATAATTACGTTATTGTACAAACATAAATAATAACCATCATGATGTCTAGGCATTGACTATAATTACGTTATTGTACAAACATAAATAATAACCATCATGATGTCTAGGCATTGACTATAATTACGTTATTGTACAAACATAAATAATAACCATCATGGTGTCTAGGCATTGACTATAATTACGTTATTGTACAAACATAAATAATAACCATCATGATGTCTAGGCATTGACTATAATTACGTTATTGTACAAACATAAATAATAACCATCATGATGTCTAGGCATTGACTATAATTACGTTATTGTACAAACATAAATAATAACCATCATGATGTCTAGGCATTGACTATAATTACGTTATTGTACAAACATAAATAATAACCATCATGATGTCTAGGCATTGACTATAATTACGTTATTGTACAAACATAAATAATAACCATCATGATGTCTAGGCATTGACTATAATTACGTTATTGTACAAACATAAATAATAACCATCATGGTGTCTAGGCATTGACTATAATTACGTTATTGTACAAACATAAATAATAACCATCATGATGTCTAGGCATTGACTATAATTACGTTATTGTACAAACATAAATAATAACCATCATGATGTCTAGGCATTGACTATAATTACGTTATTGTACAAACAGAGTTGTCTAGAGATATACCTACCTAAATAATTGTTGACGCTAAGGTACGTAATATGGTCAGTGCTTGGTTCTGCCATCGAAATCTTTACTCAACATGGATCGATGTCTGAGCAAGCCATTATCATACTGACCTTGATAAAGCAAAATAGCGAGGTACAAACATTGATGCGATACAATGTTACGTCAGTTAAAAGATTTCTCTAATCTGAATTAAATTTTTCAGTTTTCAGATCCAAGAAATAAAGATAAAGAAATAGAATTTCCAAGAAATAGCAACCCCTACAGATTCCAAGCTCGTGATGCAACAGATAATGAGGATTCCGAGTATTTGACTGATGTAGACTACATAGAAGATTATCTTCAAGACAAATACGAAAGCGTAGCGGAAATGACACAGGCATATAGCGATAATGGCGTATTGAAGGACATTAAAAATAAGAACGAGCGTGTCGATCAGAGATATAGGAACACAAACAATGTAAAAGGTCCAAATGCAAACAATAATATAACAATAACTCATTTATTTCAGGCAACATTAGTCTAGTACAGGATGGAAAATATTTAAAAACACGGCCCATATAAAATATATACCTTAAACTAACATACATAAAATAAACTTAATTACTAACACGTAATGTTGGCAAAGGCACCACAGTTCGGTGCTGGGAAGAGCCTCATGTCTACATCTCGTATGTCTGCATTTTTTATACCTAATATGTTGTCTGTATTCGTTTGTTTGTCCTGAAACGGTTCTAGAATACCCACTCTTTTCTAGAATCAATGATTTTGTGGAAACAATATATTATACATATAATTAACTTAACAAAAATGTTGTCTAAGCCTAAAATGGTTTTAAACTTTGATTTGCATCTATGATAGCTTACTGTTAAATACACTCGAGAGCAATGAATCCGGGTCACTCAAAGAATCCAAAAAATCTCGGAAAGTAAGAATGCTAGGTTAATGCAATAAATTGTTCTCCGACGAATCAAAATTTATGCTCTACAAGCACGATGGAAGACACAGAGTGTATAGAAGACCAGGGGAAAGATTCAAGCAAGCATGCATCGAAGAAAAAGTAGCCTACGGTGGTGGGTCTGTACTTGTGTGGGCCGGAATTTCCTCTGAAAGTCGCACAGAGCTGGTGATCATAGAAAACGGCTCTTTAACTAGCGTAAGATATGTGGAAGAAATCCTCAACGAACACGTTGGTCCATTTATGGTCAATTTGGGTGAGGATGCTATATTTATGCATGACAATGCCCGACCTCATACAGGTAGGATTGTGAATGACTACCTTCAAGAGATGAACATTACTTGTATGGAGTGGCCAGCGCGCAGCCCGGATATCAACCCGATCGAGCATGCTTGGGACGAGCTAGGGAGATGCGTAAAACAACGAAACCCTCCCCCAATCACGCTTCCTGAGCTCAAAATTGCTCTCACAGAGGAATGGGAGAATATTCCCCAAAATCGTATAAGGAACTTGGTGTACAGCATGCCAAACCGCGTAAACGCAGTAATGGAAGCACGAGGAGGTAATACGAAGTATTGAAATTCAAGAAAATCGTCATAAAGTTCAAAAATTTCATGTTTCCTATTTTTGTTTTAAGGAGAGATCAGCAGTTTTTTTTCTTTATGTAATTTTGTGTAAATAAAATGTATGGTGACTCATATTTTTTTAACTTTCATTTAAGGAGTATTAAATTGTCTATTAAATACAATTTATTGCATTAACCTAGCATTCTTACTTTCCGAGATTTTTTGGATTCTTTGAGTGACCCGGATTCATTGCTCTCGAGTGTATTTGGTACCGATGTCTGTGGATTTCGTAGCTTTGGTAGACAAAAGATACTTTTGTTTGACTCAAGAGGCTAGTATAGTATTATACAATTTAGCCGCAAAAACGACTACTAGGTAAAACGAATAATTATACACTAAGCGAAATATACAAACTAGGAACTGAATGTAATAGAACTAAACGAAAAGATAAGAGAAGAAAAAGAAGGGCATACAAATATTGTAAAATAGAGTCCCCACGTCATTCAGGTAGGTTTAATAAAATATTAATAATACTTAGGAGGCAAGGACCCTTGAACTTGACCCTTTCCCTTGGCCCTTTATTTCTAATACTACCCGTGGCGTATATACCTTGCTATGCATTTATTTTTATTTGGCATAAATGCATAGCAGGCAATATATGCCTCTTTTTACAATATTTTTATGCCTGTCTGAGAAATATATATCCCTAGAGAAAAAAGGTCAAACACTCAGATAAAATAACCAATGATTTATTATTTCAGGCAACGACGGAGGGTTCAGCATTGACAAGGTTCCCCCGAACTCACGCTTTGGAGGCATTTTTAAGAGTCTAAAGAAGCACATCATGTTCACTGGCGCGCCTCGGCCTGAGGCGACGACGGTCTCATCCGAACCAATTGAATCCAAGGGGGATACAGACACTATTTTCGAAACCACAAAAAGTGTAGTGCCGTACGGGAAAAATACACCAAAACTTGAGAAAACACTTGAAAATCCCTTTAACGAGGATATTTTTGAAACCACAAAAAGTCAAGTGAAAAATATACCAAAAGTCGACAAATCACTTGAAAACCCCTCTAACGCCGATAGTTTGAGAACCACAAAAAGTCAAATACTGGACGTGAAAAATATACTAAAAGCCGAGAAACCACTTCAAACCCCCTTTATGGACGATACTTTTGAAACCCCAAAAAACGAAGTGCTGGACGTGAAAAATACACCAAAAGTCGAGAAACCTCTTCAAACCCCCTTTATGGATGATACTTTTGAAACCACAAGAAGTGAAGTACAGGACGTTGAAATTATACTTAAAGACGATAAACCATTTAGAAACCCTTTTAACGACGATATTTTAAGAACCACAAAAAGTCAAATACTGGACGTGAAAAATATACTAAAAGCCGAGAAACCTCTTCAAACTTCCTTTATGGACGATACTTTTGAAACCACAAGAAGTGAAGTACAGGACGTTGAAATTATACTAAAGGACGATAAACCACTTAAAAACACTTTTAACGAGGATATTTTTGAAACCACAAAAAGTCAAGTGAAAAATATACCAAAAGTCGACAAATCACTTGAAAACCCCTCTAACGCCGATAGTTTGAGAACCACAAAAAGTCAAACACTGGACGTGAAAAATATACTAAAAGCCGAGAAACCACTACAAACCCCCTTTATGGACGATACTTTTGAAACCCCAAAAAACGAAGTGCTGGACGTGAAAAATACACCAAAAGTCGAGAAACCTCTTCAAAACCCCTTTATGGATGATGCTTTTGAAACCACAGGAAGTGAAGCACTGGACGTTACAATTATAGCAAAAGTCGACAAACCACTTAAAAACCCCTTTAATGAGGATGTTTTCGAACCCTTAAAAAGTCAAGTGCTGGACGTGAAAAATATACCGAAATTCGAGAAACTACTTAAAACCTTTATGGATGATATTTTTGAGAGCCCAAAAAGTGAATTGCTGGACGTGAAAACTAAACTAAAAGACGAGAAACCACATAAAAACCCCTTTATGGTCGATATTTTTGAAACCACGAAAAGTCAAATGCTGACGACGGTCTCATCCGAACCAATTGAATCCAAGGGGGATATAGACACTATTTTCGAAACCCCAAAAAGTGTAGTGCCGGACGGGAAAAATACACCAAATCTTGAGAAAACACTTGAAAATCCCTTTAACGAGGATATTTTTGACACCACAAAAAGTCAAGTTAAAAATATACCAAAAGTCGACAAATCACTTGAAAACCCCTCTAACGCCGATAGTTTGAGAACCACAAAAAGTCAAATACTGGACGTGAAAAATATACTAAAAGCCGAGAAACCACTACAAACCCCCTTTATGGACGATACTTTTGAAACCCCAAAAAACGAAGTGCTGGACGTAAAAAATACACCAAAAGTCGAGAAACCTCTTCAAACCCCCTTTATGGATTATACTTTTGAAACCACAAGAAGTGAAGTACAGGACGTTGAAATTATACTAAAAGACGATAAACCACTTAAAAACCCTTTTAACAACGATATTTTAAGAACCACAAAAAGTGAAGTGCTAGACGTGAAAAACACACCAAAAGTCGATAAACCACTTCAAACCCCCTTTATGGACGATGCTTTTGAAACCACAGCAAGTGAAGCACTGGACGTTACAATTATAGCAAAAGTCGACAAACCACTTAAAAACCCCTTTAATGAGGATGTTTTCGAACCCTTAAAAAGTCAAGTGCTGGACGTGAAAAATATACCGAAATTCGAGAAACTACTTAAAACCTTTATGGATGATATTTTTGAGAGCCCAAAAAGTGAATTGCTGGACGTGAAAACTATACTAAAAGGCGAGAAACCACATAAAAACCCCTTTATGGTCGATATTTTTGAAACCACGAAAAGTCGAGTGCTGACGACGGTCTCATCCGAACCAATTGAATCCAAGGGGGATATAGACACTATTTTCGAAACCCCAAAAAGTGTAGTGCCGGACGGGAAAAATACACCAAATCTTGAGAAAACACTTGAAAATCCCTTTAACGAGGATATTTTTGAAACCACAAAAAGTCAAGTTAAAAATATACCAAAAGTCGACAAATCACTTGAAAACCCCTCTAACGCCGATAGTTTGAGAACCACAAAAAGTCAAATACTGGACGTGAAAAATATACTAAAAGCTGAGAAACCACTACAAACCCCCTTTATGGACGATACTTTTGAAACCACAGGAAGTGAAGCACTGGACGTTACAATTATAGCAAAAGTCGACAAACCACTTAAAAATCCCTTTAATGACGATGTTTTCGAACCCTTAAAAAGTCAAGTGCTGGACGTGAAAAATATACCGAAATTCGAGAAACCACTTAAAACCTTTATGGATGATATTTTTGAGAGCCCAAAAAGTGAATTGCTGGACGTGAAAACTATACTAAAAGACGAGAATCCACATAAAAACCCCTTTATGGACGATATTTTTGAAACCACGAAAAGTCAAGTGCTGGCCGTGAAAAATATACTAAAAGTAGAAAAACCATTTGATACCCTCTATAAGGACGATATTTTTGAAACCATAAAAAGTGAATTGCTGGAAGTGAAAGATATACTAAAAGAAGAGAAACCACTTGAAAACCCCTTTGTGGACGATATTTTTGAAACCACGAAAAGTCAAGTGTCCCCACACGTGAACAACAATATACCAAAAGTTAAGAAACCACTTGAGACCCCCTCTATGGAAGATATTTTTGAAACCACAAAAAGTCAAGTGCGGGGCGTGAAAAATATACTAAAAGTAGAAAAACCATTTGATACCCTCTATAAGGACGATATTTTTGAAACCATAAAAAGTGAATTGCTGGAAGTGAAAAATATACTAAAAGAAGAGAAACCAATTGAAAACCCCTTTGTGGACGACATTTTTGAAACCACGAAAAGTCAAGTGTCCCCACACGTGAACAACAATATACCAAAAGTTGAAAAACCACTTGAGACCCCCTTTATGGACGATAATTTTGAAACCACAAAAAGTCAAGTGATGGCCGTGAAAGATATACTAAAAAATAATATATTTGAATACAGAAATTTCAAAAAGAGATCGTTGAAAAGTGTTGATTACTACCAAAGCGATGATCAGAGTGACGCTATAGAGTCTCTTATGAACTTCAGAGGTATATTTAATGGTTTGCAAAAGAAATTTTCTTCTAGATTGGGGTCAGCGCAAGATTATGCTATAAGAGTGGCGTCGGATTATGTACACGATGGTATTTACAAACGCGATGTCGACAGTGTTGATGTTGATGTCGCTATCGACAGCATAGCAGATGACAACATTACAGATAATATAACGAAAAGTATTAATCTAACAGATATCTATAACATAAAAGAAGCTGTGAAGTTGGTCGCAAATGCTACTGATAATTCTACAGCTCAAACAATAGAAACTGGAGTTAAGATGATAAGAGATGTTGACAACGATACTGGCATAACTCTTAGTGACTTTTTCATGAAACTCGCGAATTGGTTCAGTCTGTTAGATACTTTGGACTTGAGTGTTAACAAAAGTCAACAAGCGAACTTCAGGTAAGAAGATTCCTCGGGTATCATCCTTGAATTAAAACGAATATAGACTTTATTAATATTGGTAAAACTACGTTTTGAAGGTAAAGAATAAATTTAACTAAGAGCCGTTAAAGTAAGACAATAAAGTGCTATATTTAATTGACATAAATTTTTCAGTAGCACTTCCAACAAAACCAACGAGAAAGCAAAGGACCAGCCCAAATTCGAAGCTAGCTTCCCACTATACGACGCAGACATGATAGAGAACATTGGTCACCGGTCGAGGGTACTGCTAGCTCTCAACGAGACAGTATCGGACAACACCCCTGATGCCAAAGTAAAGGGTGTTGTGGACATAACGGACGCTGGGGTCGTTAAGACAGGTAACAATGGAGATAATATACAATATAATAACTACTAGTAGAGCACTGACATGAAACCACACTTGACAAACCAAAATGGCTACTCTAAAATAACTATAATATCGGTAATTGAAGACCCATCAGGTACATTATCAATTTAAATCAACTGTTGAGCTGAACAAAATAAAAGACAGTAGGTTCTTAATCATCTTGAATAAGCGCTTTGGAAGCTTCATCGATATCTTTGGAACTAAATAGAATGTAGCGTTCGAACAATCGAACCCTCCGACTGAGTCCGCAGATGCAAAGAGTCGACTAAGGAATTATACAATTATATAAGAATTAAATCTCAAATCCCGCAGAAATCGAAAACACAACTACAAGCAACCTAGAAACCTTTGGCACTGGCCCCAAAGTAAACAAAAGCAAAAACATCGTGAAGCGCAACGCGGACGGCAATCTGTTCTGGGACCACATCTACAACGACGAGGACGGAGCCGACGCAGAGAACATTGACATTAACGATGCCAGGAAGAATATGAAGAGCTTTACCAGGAGGTCTGCGGGGAATAGGTTTCCGAAGGATTGGTTCAAGAATATTGTCTCTAAGTAAGAATTAGATTCAATTACGCTTAAGCCCTTAAAATCAATTCCCGCCTCGGGACAAATATTTGTACGATCTGCAGATATTTGTTCAGGGCGTTCTGGTAGTTTTCTATGTAAAAAATATCTATATATCCCCTGCAATGTTGATTGGACTCCATGAGCTAATAATAATATATTATAATATTGTAATAATATTAGTAATATTGTATTATGTATATCAGTCATCGAGTACCCTTAACACAAGCTCAGCTTAGCCGCTTAGCTTGGGGCTACATGATGCTGTGTGGATTATCTAGCATTATTTATTTATTTAATTACTAATAATGTAAGTACCCACTGAAAGACCTTATTACCAAATTATTTCATAAAGCCCTGATAGGATATCTCAAGACAGGGCGCTATGGCGCTCATTCAGAAAGACCCATATCCAGCAGTGGACTAACATGGGCTGATGACGATGATGATAAAGGCGTGCGAAGTTTCGGGATGGTTATAGAACCGAAGAGAAGAAGAGGCCGCGAGACTCTTTACAATGGTGTAGTAACAAAACGAACGGTGTTTTATATCCCAGAAAAACGCGTTAACATCCTTAGTCCTCAAATTGGTAATACATACAATCGTATGTCGTAGAGTCAAGGAGGGCGCTGCGAAGTTGAATAGCAGGCGCGGAAGTAACGACGAGGACGAACACTACAAGAATGCCAAATTTAACGAGGGGTGAGTATCTCGACTCTTCATTGTCCAGTGATAAATGACTACGATAGTCTTCATCTACGAATAAATCATAGGGCAATAACACTGAGCCGTAAGTGGTTTCCGATTTGCATTTTTATAGAGAAGAAAATGTGTTCTAAAAATTTTGATATGTCATATCAATGTCAAATGAGAGGAAAACGTGAGCATAGTTTTGCTGAAGGTAAGTTTTGATTGTCCCTTATAATGAAATCCACTATTTTGCAGAAAACCTAAGAAAGTTCCAAAACCGAAACCGACATTGGAATCCTACTCCACAGAGGGACCTAAAAGATTCTACAGGAAAGCTGACGCCGTTAGTTGTTTTGATCACAGATAAATATATATATACAGAACTAGTTCTCGCCCGCGGTTAAGCACGAGCTGGATAAAAAGAAGCCTTTAATGTTATTCCAGGCATAGAGTTAAATCAATGCAAAATTTCCTCCCAATCAGTTCGGTAGTTTCGATGTAACAAACATCTAAACTTTGCGTTTTAAATGTATACTAATATCATAAAGGGCTTATCCATTTGATTGTTTGTTTGATTTTAATAAGCTCGGAAACTACGGGACGAAGCCGGGACGGACCGCTATTTTTTAAGTTAGTGTGTGCTATGAATGAATAAAAAAAAAAGTATGCTTCCAGGATTTTCTGGAGGAGAAGAGAACAGACTTTGCCGCCCTCACGGCGAAGATGAAGAAGATCTGCCAGAAAGCTGCCAGCGACATCAGCCTCTCGAAGAAACTAGAAGGTTTCATTTTTAGTTAACTTTGGACTGGACTGGTCTAAAAACACATTCTCTAGTCCCGATGTAACCTTTTTATTTCCACTATTTTATTTTAAGATTTTCTTAAAAAACTTTTTACAAATCGATGTCCATTTTCACTCAGTTGGAACCTATGTATGTATTTCGTGCTACATTGTACCCAACACCTGAACGAATATTTCGCAAATTAGACACACACGCTTTTATGGATAAATCCGACAATTCTTTTACTTTGTTGTCATATAAAAAAAAAAAAAAAAAAAAAATCATAAGTCATAAGTTTTCAGAATAAAGTGTTATCTACCTAACCCCCGGCTGACAGTTGGCTGAGCAGTGGATATAATGTTGAGGAATGCCAATTATTCTTCTTAGTCAGAAACAGGAAACATTTCATCAAAATCAATTTTAATTGATTTCTTATGACAAGAAATCAAGAAATAGGTAGGTACCTAAACGAATGGACCGGTTAGTGGAAGAATTCTTTGAATAGAACATTATCCCTGATGAACATAGAATATGTGAACAAAGTTAGGGATCCCAATGAAAACGTGTTGGTGTGTGCCAATTTTTTTGTTAGATATTCGTGCGATACAGGCTTACCTAATCTAATAAGAACACCTACCTAACACGATTGTTTTGTGGGCAGTCCGCGAAGACAACAAGGAAGGCCAGGTGGCGTCCAGGCTGATGCAGCAGCTGATCGGCCTCATGAGCGACCTCGTCGACTACCAGGTGCAGGAGAAGACTTGTCGCAGTGAGTCACCAGCGCTGTTCACTATCGCCAATCCCAACGCGTTTCACAGATATGACAGCGGCGTGGAATCTAACAGAATCGTATTTAGAATACATTGTGTTTGGGCAAGGAATTTCCTATTTCATAGAGAATAAGGCCCCATGGCCTTTATTCACTGTTGCCGATCCCAACGCGTTTCACAGATATGACAAGACAGCGGCGTGGAATCGTACAAAATTATATTTAAAACTAGAGGGTATATGTGCCCGAGCTGCAAGCAGCTCGGGGGTTGTGCTTCGCCTTAGGCGGCCTTATCGTCGTAGGAGTTGTAACTTTTCATAACCTAAAACGTCTTTGATTTGATAGAAATCGATACCCATGTGTAAAATCTGCGATAGTAAAATGTCAGCCATCTTGGATTTGAAAATGGACATCTTTTTCGTAATCTACGTGTTTGATTTAGTCGAAAACGATACCCATATTGTGTGGGTGTTTGGTCACACAGCAAGGCTCGCTTCGCTCGCCTTGCAGTGTGACAGTTGTCGAATTGCGGTTCGCTTCGCTCACCGCAATCCGACCCTCCTCATGGAGAGACGTGGGGGTCACAACACGGCTCGCTTCGCTCGCCGTGCTGTTCCCCTTTCGCATTGCAGCTCGCTTCGCTCGCCGCAATGCTCCACGCCTGCTGGAAGAGGGGGGTCACAGCACGGCTCGCTTCGCTCGCCATGCTGTTCCCCTTGGTTGCACGTGGGGGGTCACAGCACGGCTCACTTCGCTCGCCGTGCTGTTCCCCTTGGTCGCATTGCAGCTCGCTTCGCTCGCCGCAATGCTCCATCCGCTTGCTGGGGGGGTCATGAGGGGGTCGTGGGGGTCACAGCACGGCTCGCTTCGCTCGCCTTGCTGTTCCCCTTAGTCGCATTGCAGCTCGCTTCGCTCGCCGCAATGCTCCCCCGCCTCCTGTGAGAGGGGGTTTTTGGGGGGTCGTAGGGGGTCATGGGGGGTCACAGCACGGCTCGCTTCGCTCGCCTTGCTGTTCCCCTTAGTCGCATTGCAGCTCGCTTAGCTCGCCGCAATGCTCCACCCGAAAAAAAAGGTCAAAATTTGGCCAATTTTCGGTTTTTTATAAAAAAAGTGGGTCTGGGGGGTCAGGGGGGTCAAACTTTTTTTGGCGTTCAAAATGACTTTTTCTCCTCTACATGACTGTGAAAAAATTTTTCTTCTAGGTCGATCCGTTTGGGAGATACAAAAAGGGGGGGTGAAAATGGGCATGGAAGGGGGGGTGTTTTTTTTATTTTTCAACACGAGAAGGAACCCCCTATACGACACCGCAATCCAAATTTTTCTATTTCGACTCTTTTCGGTAGCAACTTGAAAAGGGGGGGTCAGGGGGCAAAGGGGGGGGGGGGAAATTTTTACCTGCCTTAAAACCATTTGACCCCCTCTATACAACCCCATAAAAAAGAACATTCAGTATGGCTCTGTTTGGGAGCCCCCCTAAAGGGGGGCGAGAAGGGGGGGCAAATTTGGAAAAGTCGGAATTTTCCCTAGGTCCCCCCGACACCTAGTATATGATTCTGTAAAAAAAACCATACCTCCCCCTCCACCATCAAGGAGAACAATTATGTCAATCAGTGAGTGAGTGAGTGAGTGGTAGTTAAGCTTTATATATTATAACTAGAGGGTATATGTGCCCGAGCTGCAAGCAGCTCGGGGGTTGTGCTTCGCCTTAGGCGGCCTTATCGTCGTAGGAGTTGTAACTTTTCATAACCTAAAACGTCTTTGATTTGATGGAAATCGATATCCATGTGTAACATTTGCGATGGTAAACTGTCAGCCATTTTGGATTTGAAAATGGACATCTTTTTCGTAATCTACGTGTTTGATTTAGTCGAAAACGATACCCATATTGTGTGGGTGTTTGGTCACACAGCAAGGCTCGCTTCGCTCGCCTTGCAGTGTGACAGTTGTCGAATTGCGGTTCGCTTCGCTCACCGCAATCCGACCCACCTCTTAAAAGAGAGTGGGGGTCACAGCACGGCTCGCTTCGCTCGCCGTGCTGTTCCCCTTGGTCGCATTGCAGCTCGCTTCGCTCGCCGCAATGCTCCCCGCCTGCTGGAAGAGGGTGGTCGTGGTAGGTCACAGCACGGCTCGCTTCGCTCGCCGTGCTGTTCCCCGTAGTCGCATTGCAGCTCGCTTCGCTCGCCGCAATGCTCCACGCCTGCTGGAAGAGGGGGGTCACAGCACGGCTCGCTTCGCTCGCCATGCTGTTCCTCTTAGTCGCATTGCAGCTCGCTTCGCTCGCCGCAATGCTCCCCCGCCTCCTGTGAGAGGGGGTTATTGGGGGGTCATGAGGGGTCACAGCACAGCTCGCTTCGCTCGCCGTGCTGTTCCCCGTAGTCGCATTGCAGCTCGCTTCGCTCGCCGCAATGCTCCACGCCTGCTGAAAGAGGGGGGTCACAGCACGGCTCGCTTCGCTCGCCATGCTGTTCCTCTTAGTCGCATTGCAGCTCGCTTCGCTCGCCGCAATGCTCCATCCGCTTGCTGGGGGGGTCATGAGGGGGTCGTGGGGGTCACAGCACGGCTCGCTTCGCTCGCCTTGCTGTTCCCCTTAGTCGCATTGCAGCTCGCTTCGCTCGCCGCAATGCTCCCCCGCCTCCTATGAGAGGGGGTTATTGGGGGGTCGTAGGGGGTCATGAGGGGTCACAGCACAGCTCGCTTCGCTCGCCGTGCTGTTCCCCGTAGTCGCATTGCAGCTCGCTTCGCTCGCCGCAATGCTCCCCCGCCTCCTGTGAGAGGGGGTTTTTGGGGGGGTCGTAGGGGGTCATGGGGGGTCACAGCACAGCTCGCTTCGCTCGCCGTGCTGTTCCCCGTAGTCGCATTGCAGCTCGCTTCGCTCGCCGCAATGCTCCACCCGAAAAAAAAGGTCAAAATTTGGCCAATTTTCGGTTTTTTATTAAAAAAGGGGGTCTAGGGGGTCAAAGGGTTCAAACTTTTTTTGGCGTTTAAAATGACTTTTTCTCCTCTACATGACTGTGAAAAAAATTTTCTTCTAGGTCGAACTGTTTGGGAGATACAAAAAGGGGGTGTGAAAATGGGCATGGAGGGGGGGGTGTTTTTTTTTATTTTTCAACACGAGAAGGAACCTTCTATACGGTGCTGCAATCAATTTTTTTCTATTTCGACTCTTTTCGGTAGCAACTTCAAAGGGGGGGTCAGGGGGCAAAGGGGGGGGGGAAATTTTTACCTGCCTTAAAACCATTTGACCCCCTCTATACAACCCCACAAAAAAGAACATTCAGTATGGCTCTGTTTGGGAGCCCCCCTAAAGGGGGGGGAGAAGGGGGGGCAAATTTGGAAAAGTCGGAATTTTCCCTAGGTCCCCCCGATACCCTCTATACGTTTCCGTAAAAAAAACCATACCTCCCCCTCCACCATCAAGGAGAACAATTATGTCAATCAGTGAGTGAGTGAGTGGTAATTAAGCTATATATAATATAACTAGAGGGTATATGTGCCCGAGCTGCAAGCAGCTCGGGGGTTGTGCTTCGCCTTAGGCGGCCTTATCGTCGTAGGAGTTGTAACTTTTCATAACCTAAAACGTCTTTGATTTGATGGAAATCGATATCCATGTGTAAAATCTGCGATAGTAAACTGTCAGCCATCTTGGATTTGAAAATGGACATCTTTTTCGTAATCTACTTGTTTGATTTAGTTGAAAACGATACCCATATGTGTGGGTGTTTGGTCACACAGCAAGGCTCGCTTCGCTCGCCTTGCAATGTGACAGTTGTGTGACCCACCTCATAGAAGAGAGTGGGGGTCACAGCACGGCTCGCTTTCGCTCGCCGTGCTGTTCCCTTTAGTCGCATTGCAGCTCGCTTCGCTCGCCGCAATGCTCCCCGCCTGCTGGAAGAAGGTGGTGGTCACAGCACGGCTCGCTTCGCTCACCGTGCTGTTCCATTAGTCGCATTGCAGCTCGCTTCGCTCGCCGCAATGCTCCCTGCCTGCTGGAAGAGAGTGGTGGTCACAGCACGGCTCGCTTCGCTCGCCGTGCTGTTCCCCTTGGTCGCATTGCAGCTCGCTTCGCTCGCCGCAATGCTCCCCGCCTGCTGGAAGAGGGTGGTGGTCACAGCACGGCTCGCTTCGCTCGCCGTGCTGTTCCCCTTGGTCGCATTGCAGCTCGCTTCGCTCGCCGCAATGCTCCCCGCCTGCTGGAAGAGTGTGGGGGTCACAGCACGGCTCGCTTCGCTCGCCTTGCTGTTCCCCTTAGCCGCATTGCAGCTCGCTTCGCTCGCCGCAATGCTCCCCGCCTGCTGGAAGAGTGTGGGGGTCACAGCACGGCTCGCTTCGCTCGCCGTGCTGTTCCCTTTAGTCGCATTGCAGCTCGCTTCGCTCGCCGCAATGCTCCCCGCCTGCTGGAAGAGAGTGGGGGTCACAGCACGGCTCGCTTCGCTCGCCGTGCTGTTCCCTTTAGTCGCATTGCAGCTCGCTTCGCTCGCCGCAATGCTCCCCGCCTGCTGGAAGAGGGTGGTGGTCACAGCACGGCTCGCTTCGCTCGCCGTGCTGTTCCCCTTAGTCGCATTGCAGCTCGCTTCGCTCGCCGCAATGCTCCATCCGCTTGCTGGGGGGGTCATGGGGGGTCGTGGGGGTCACAGCACGGCTCGCTTCGCTCGCCTTGCTGTTCCCCTTAGTCGCATTGCAGCTCGCTTCGCTCGCCGCAATGCTCCATCCGCTTGCTGGGGGGGTCATGGGGGGTCGTGGGGGTCACAGCACGGCTCGCTTCGCTCGCCTTGCTGTTCCCCTTAGTCGCATTGCAGCTCGCTTCGCTCGCCGCAATGCTCCCCCGCCTCCTGGGAGAGAGGGTTTTCGGGGGGTCGTAGGGGGTCATGGGGGGTCACAGCACAGCTCGCTTCGCTCGCCGTGCTGTTCCCCGTAGTCGCATTGCAGCTCGCTTCGCTCGCCGCAATGCTCCACCCGAAAAAAAAGGTCAAAATTTGGCCAATTTTCGGTTTTTTATCAAAAAAGGGGGTCTGGGGGGTCAGGGGGGAAAAACTTTTTTTGGCGTTCAAAACGACTTTTTCTCCTCTACATGACTGTGAAAAAATTTTTCTTCTAGGTCGACCCGCTTGGGAGATACAAAAAGGGGGGGTGAAAATGGGCATGGAGGGGGGGGTATTTTTTTTTATTTTTCAACACGAGAAGGAACCCTCTAAACGGTTATGCAATCAAAATTTTTCTATTTGAACTATTTCCGGTAGCAACTTCAAAAGGGGGGGGGGTCCGGGGGCAAAGGGGGGAATTTTTTTTACTTGCCTTTGAACCATTTGACCCCCTCTATACAACCCCACAAAAAAGAACATTCAGTATGGCTCTGTTTGGGAGCCCCCCAAAAGGGGGGGTCGTAGGGGGTCATGGGGGGTCACAGCACAGCTCGCTTCGCTCGCCGTGCTGTTCCCCGTAGTCGCATTGCAGCTCGCTTCGCTCGCCACAATGCTCCACCCGAAAAAAAAGCTCAAAATTTGGTCAATTTTCGGTTTTTTATTAAAAAAGGGGGTCTGGGGGGTCAGGGGGTCAAACTTTTTTTGACGTTCAAAATGACTTTTTCTCCTCTACATGACTGTGAAAAAATTTTTCTTCTAGGTCGATCCGTTTGGGAGATACAAAAAGGGGGGGTGAAAATGTGGGTGGAGGGGGGGGTGATTTTTTTTATTATTCAACACCAGAAGAAACCCTCTATACGACCCCGCAATCCAAATTTTTCTATAACGACTCTTTCCGGTAGCAACTTAAAAAGGGGGGGTCAGGGGGCAAAGGGGGGGGGGAAATTTTTACCTGCCTTAAAACCATTTGACCCCCTCTATACAACCCCACAAAAAAGAACATTCAGTATGGCTCTGTTTGGGAGCCCCCCTAAAGGGGGGGAGAAGGGGGGGCAAATTTGGAAAAGTCGGAATTTTCCCTAGGTCCCCCCGATACCCTCTATACGATTCCGTAAAAAAAAACATACCTCCCCCTCCAACATCAAGGAGAACAATTATGTCAATGAGTCAGTGAGTCAGTGGTAATTAAGCTATATATATTATGACTAGAGGGTATATGTGCCCGAGCTGCAAGCAGCTCGGGGGTTGTGCTTCGCCTTAGGCGGCCTTATTGCATTGGAGTTTTTACTTTTCATAACCTAAAACGTCTTTGATTTGATGGAAATCGATATCCATGTGTAAAATCTGCGATAGTAAACTGTCAGCCATCTTGGATTTGAAAATGGACATCTATTTCGTAATCTACGTGTTTGATTTAGTCGAAAACGATACCCATTATGTAGGGGTGTTGGGTCACACAGCAAGGCTCGCTTCGCTCGCCTTGCAGTGTGACAGTTGTCGAATTGCGGTTCGCTTCGCTCACCGCAATCCGACCCTCCTCATGGGGAGTCGTGGGGGTCACAGCACGGCTCGCTTCGCTCGCCGTGCTGTTCCCCTTGGTCACATTGCAGCTCGCTTCGCTCGCCGCAATGCTCCCCGCCTGCTGGAAGAGGGTGGTAGTCAAAGCACGGCTCGCTTCGCTCGCCGTGCTGTTCCCCGTAGTCGCATTGCAGCTCGCTTCGCTCGCCGCAATGCTCCCCGCCTGCTGGAAGAGGGGGATCACAGCACGGCTCGCTTCGCTCGCCATGCTGTTCCCCTTAGTCGCATTGCAGCTCGCTTCGCTCGCCGCAATGCTCCACGCCTGCTGGAAGAGGGGGGTCACAGCACGGCTCGCTTCGCTCGCCGTGCTGTTCTCCGTAGTCGCATTGCAGCTCGCTTCGCTCGCCGCAATGCTCCCCGCCTGCTGGAAGAGGATGGTCGTGGTAGGTCACAGCACGGCTCGCTTCGCTCGCCGTGCTGTTCCCCTTTCGCATTGCAGCTCGCTTCGCTCGCCGCAATGCTCCACGCCTGCTGGAAGGGGATAGTCGTGGGAGGTCACAGCACGGCTCGCTTCGCTCGCCGTGCTGTTCCCCTTAGTTGCATTGCAGCTCGCTTCGCTCGCCGCAATGCTCCATCCGCTTGCTGGAAGAGGATGGTCGTGGGAGGTCACAGCACGTCTCTGTTTGATGGAAATCGATATCCATGTGTAAAATCTGCGATAGTAAACTGTCAGCCATCTTGGATTTTAAAATGGACATCTTTTTTCGTAATCTACGTGTTTGATTAAGTCGAAAACGATACCCATAAGTAGGGGTGTTGGGTCACACAGCAAGGCTCGCTTCGCTCGCCTTGCAGTGTGACAGTTGTCGAATTGCGGTTCGCTTCGCTCACCGCAATCCGACCCTCATGGAGAGACGTGGGGGTCACAACACGGCTCGCTTCGCTCGCCGTGCTGTTCCCCGTATTCGCATTGCAGCTCGCTTCGCTCGCCGCAATGCTCCATCCGCTTGCTGGGGGGGTCATGAGGGGGTCGTGGGGGTCACAGCACGGCTCGCTTCGCTCGCCTTGCTGTTCCCCTTAGTCGCATTGCAGCTCGCTTCGCTCGCCGCAATGCTCCCCCGCCTGCTGAGAGAGGGGGTTTTTGGGGGGTCGTGGGGGTCATGGGGGGTCATGGGGGGTCACAGCACGGCTCGCTTCGCTCGCCTTGCTGTTCCTCTTAGTCGCATTGCAGCTCGCTTCGCTCGCCGCAATGCTCCGCCGCCTGCTGAGAGAGGGGGTTTTTGGGGGGTCGTGGGGGGTCATGGGGGGTCACAGCACAGCTCGCTTCGCTCGCCGTGCTGTTCCCCGTAGTCGCATTGCAGCTCGCTTCGCTCGCCGCAATGCTCCACCCGAAAAAAAAGGTCAAAATTTGGCCAATTTTCGGTTTTTTATTAAAAAAGGGGATCTGGGGGGTCAAAGGGTTCAAACTTTTTTTGGCATTCAAAATGACTTTTTCCCCTCTACATGACTGTGAAAAAATTTTTCTTCTAGGTCGACCCGTTTTGGAGATACAAAAAGGGGGGGTGAAAATTGGCATGGAGGGGGGGGTGTTTTTTTTTATTTTTCATCACGAGAAGGAACCCTCTATACGGTGCTGCAATCAATTTTTTTCTATGTCGACTCTTTTCGGTAGCAACTTCAAAAAGGGGGGTCAGGGGGCAAAGGGGGGGGGAAATTTTTACCTGCCTTAAAACCATTTGACCCCCTCTATACAACCCCACAAAAAAGAACATTCAGTATGGCTCTGTTCGGGAGCCCCCCTAAAGGGGGGGGGAGAAGGGGGGGCAAATTTGGAAAAGTCGGAATTTTCCCTAGGTCCCCCCGATACCCTTTATACGATTCCGTAAAAAAAAACATACCTCCCCCTCCACCATCAAGGAGAACAATTATGTCAATCAGTGAGTGAGTGAGTGAGTGGTAATTAAGCTATATATAATATAACTAGAGGGTATATGTGCCCGAGCTGCAAGCAGCTCGGGGGTTGTGCTTCGCCTTAGGCGGCCTTATCGTCGTAGGAGTTGTAACTTTTCATAACCTAAAACGTCTTTGATTTGATGGAAATCGATATCCATGTGTAAAATCTGCGATAGTAAACTGTCTTTTATTTGAAAATGGACATCTTTTTCGTAATCTACGTGTTTGATTTAGTCGAAAACGATACCCATATATAAGTGGGTGTTTGGTCTCACAGCAAGGCTCGCTTCGCTCGCCTTGCAGTGTGACAGTTGTCGAATTGCGGTTCGCTTCGCTCACCGCAATCCGACCCACCTCTTAAAAGAGAGTGGGGGTCACAGCACGGCTCGCTTCGCTCGCCGTGCTGTTCCCCTTGGTCGCATTGCAGCTCGCTTCGCTCGCCGCAATGCTCCCTGCCTGCTGGAAGAGGGTGGTGGTCAAAGCACGGCTCGCTTCGCTCGCCGTGCTGTTCCCCGTAGTCGCATTGCAGCTCGCTTCGCTCGCCGCAATGCTCCCCGCCTCCTGGAAGAGGGGGATCACAGCACGGCTCGCTTCGCTCGCCGTGCTGTTCCCCTTGGTCGCATTGCAGCTCGCTTCGCTCGCCGCAATGCTCCCCGCCTGCTGGAAGAGGGTGGTGGTCAAAGCACGGCTCGCTTCGCTCGCCGTGCTGTTCCCCGTAGTCGCATTGCAGCTCGCTTCGCTCGCCGCAATGCTCCACGCCTGCTGGAAGAGGGGGGTCACAGCACGGCTCGCTTCGCTCGCCATGCTGTTCCTCTTAGTCGCATTGCAATGCTCCATCCGCTTGCTGGGGGGGTCATGAGGGGGTCGTGGGGGTCACAGCACGGCTCCCTTCGCTCGCCTTGCTGTTCCCCTTAGTCGCATTGCAGCTCGCTTCGCTCGCCGCAATGCTCCCCCGACTCCTGTGAGAGGGGGTTATTGGGGGGTCGTAGGGGGTCATGAGGGGTCACAGCACAGCTCGCTTCGCTCGCCGTGCTGTTCCCCGTAGTCGCATTGCAGCTCGCTTCGCTCGCCGCAATGCTCCCCCGCCTCCTGTGAGAGGGGGTTTTTGGGGGGTCGTAGGGGGTCATGGGGGGTCACAGCACAGCTCGCTTCGCTCGCCGTGCTGTTCCCCGTAGTCGCATTGCAGCTCGCTTCGCTCGCCGCAATGCTCCACCCGAAAAAAAAGGTCAAAATTTGGCCAATTTTCGGTTTTTTATTAAAAAAGGGGGTCTAGGGGGTCAAAGGGTTCAAACTTTTTTTGGCATTAAAAATGACTTTTTCTCCTCGACATGAATGTGAAAAATTTTTTCTTCTAAGTCTATTCGTTTAGGAGATACTAAAAGGGGGGTGAAAATGTAGGTGGAGGGGGGGTGATTTTTTTTTATCTTTCGACACGAAAATAAACCCTCTATACGACCCCGCAAACAAAATTTCTCTATCTCGACTCCAACCGGTAGCAACTTCAAAAGGGGGGGTCTGGGGGCAAATAGGGGGAAAGTTTTTTTATCGCATTTGAACCATTTGATTCTCTGTATACAATCCCACAAAAAAGAAGATTCAATATGGCCCCGTTCGGGAGCCCCCTTAAGGGGGGGAGAAGGGGGAGGGTAAATGTGGAAATGTCGGAATTTTCCCTAGATCCCCCCGATACCCTCTTTACGATTCTGTAAAAAAAACCATACCTCCCCCTCCACCATTAAGGAGAACAATTATGCCAGTCTGTGAGGGAGTGGTATCCATCTTTAAATGTGGTGTGGGGATGGGGGGGGGGGTTGTATAAGGTGGGGGGTCACATCACAACACGGCTGGCTTCGCTCGCCGTGCTGTTCCCCATAGTCGCATTGCAGCTTGCTTCGCTCGCCGCAATGCACCGCCCGAAAAAAAGGTCAAAATTTAACCAATTTTCGGTTTTTTATTAAAAAAGGGGGTCAAAGGGTTCAAAATTTTTTTGGCGTTCAAAATGACTTTTTCTCCTCTGCATGACGGTAAAAAAAAAAATATTCCCCTTAGTCGCATTGCAGCTCGCTTCGCTCGCCGCAATGCTCCCCCGCCTGCTGGGAGAGGGGGTTTTTCGGAGGTCGTGGGGGGTCATGGGGGGTCACAGCACAGCTCGCTTCGCTCGCCGTGCTGTTCCCCGTAGTCGCATTGCAGCTCGCTTCGCTCGCCGCAATTCTCCACCCGAAAAAAAAGGTCAAAATTTGGCCAATTTTCGGTTTTTTATAAAAAAATGGGTCTGGGGGGTCAGGGGGGTAAAACTTTTTTTGGCGTTCAAAACGACTTTTTCTCCTCTACATGACTGTGAAAAAATTTTTCTTCTAGGTCGACCCGTTTGGGAGATACAAAAAGGGGGGGTGAAAATGGGCGTGGAGGGGGGGGTGTTTTTTTTAATTTTTCAATACAAGAAGGAACCCTCTATATGACCCCGCAATCCAAATTTTTCTATAACGTCTCTTTCCGGTAGCAACTTCAAAAGGGGGGTCTGGGGGCAAAGGGGGGGGGGGGAAATTTACATGCCTTAAAACCATTTGACCCCCTCTATACAACCCCACAAAAAAGAACATTCAGTATGGCTCTGTTTGGGAGCCCACCTAAAGGGGGGGGAGAAGGGGGGGCAAATTTGGAAAAGTCGGAATTTTCCCTAGGTCCCCCCGATACCCTCTATACGTTTCCGTAAAAAAAACTATACCTCCCCCTCCACCATCAAGGAGAACAATTATGTCAATGAGTCAGTGAGTCAGTGGTAATTAAGCTATATATAATATAATACACTGTGACGTCACACGGTTTGGGCAAGGAATCTCATATTTCTTAGAGAATAAAGGTTCAGCTTCAGGGCTCCAATCAGTCTGATTTGTTCGTTCGTTTGACGACCTACATGGCGTGGTGGGCAAAGGTCCGCCTGCGACGCAAGAGGTTGCGGGTTCGATTCCCGCCTCAGGACAGTATTTCACCGATCTGCAGATATTTGTTCAGGGTGTTCTGGTCGTTTGTAAAACATAATCGAACCAGCATCCTCCTGCACCGCAGGTGGATCTTCGCCCACCGCGCCACAGAGATCGTCAACGTATGGTATGTTTGTCGGCGGTACCGGTGACGTGAAATGGTGACCTCTGTCGTTGCAGAGCTGCCGATGGATCTACAACAGTTCCTGGAGTGGCTGACCAGCTCTGAGGCCACCGTCATGACGTACCACGGGCAGGCCGCGCCACCACCCAGCAGTAAGTACCACCTACCTGACACTATAGGGTCAGTGGTGGTACCCTTTGCCACCACCTTCCTGATATTCCCCCATATATAGTAGTCCCATTATAGAATCTCAGCATCTAGGGTACCACCACCTACGTGATACTATAGTGTCAGGTAGGTGGTAGTACCCTTTACCACCACCTGACACTAGTGTTACGTAGGTGGTGGTACCCTAGATGCTGAGATTCTATCCTTTAGTTAGATAGATAGAAAATTCTTTATTGCACACGTTACAATATTATTCATAAATAAAATAGAAATAACAAGTTAGATGACAGATTCAGATTCAATAACTTTATTTCTTTAGGCTTACAAAATAAGCACTTAGACAAGTCAAATTTCATACAGTTAATTAGCGGTCTTCAAAATCAAAATCAAAGTGCTTTATTTCCCTTAGACCTTACTGGACTCTTGGACCTTAAGGAGACATCTCTACCAGACAACCGTGGATAGAGGATAAACTGATTAAACGAGTTTCTTTAGCAAGAATAATGATTTGAATCTTTCTAGAACCATTGGATGACGTCCAGTCGCTGGAGGCCTTGCCCCCCGGCGAGGGGGAGGGAGCCGAGCCCAAGGCCGACTATATGAGCGCCATGGCAGCGGTCAGGAACCTGCTGGCCCAATATGAAAGCTTATCTGATGATGATAAGGTAGACTTTTCGCTGAACTGGATGTTGTTTTGTGATGCAATGAAAGGTCTGCAGATGGGTTCGGTTTCCGCGGACTGTTCTGTAACGTATTCTGCAGTGGAGACTGATTCGGTATTCGTAGTGTATAGCCCCAATGCCTAGTTGTGTTGGATATGCGATAAAATACAAAATTAATAACGTATTATTATATTCACAATATTCAGTTAATAAAATTGTATTTTCAGAGCAAAATGACCGGCGTCAAAGAATATCTCGAGGCCCAGATGGAATACTTGCAGAAGCAACTGTACATGAACAACGAGTTCAGTGTAAGTAAACATTGAAAACAGTAAATGGTTCCATTACGTAATACGTCGATAGTTCTGAACTATTACCTACCCTAGAAATTTGAACACAATTAAACCAAAGCAATAGCTTAGGGCTACCTGTTATTAGAATAGTTCATACAAATAAATAAATAAATAAATAATGCTGGACAATCCACACAGCATCATCTAGCCCCATGCTAAGCAGAGCTTGTGTTATGAGTACTAGATGACTGATATACATAATACAATATTATTACATATATAGATAATTTTTATTAGGTATCCATAGAAAACGACCAGAACGCCCTGAACAAATATCTGCAGATCGTACAAATATTTGTCCCGAGGCGGGAATCGAACCCGCAACCTCCTGCGTCGCAGGCGGACCTTCGCCCACCGCGCCACAGAGGTCGTTACACATATAAAAGACCTGTAGATTTTTATAATTTTAAATTGGATTGGAAGGAGGAATGTCCCCTTTCTTCTTTCTTTAGTCTATTGATACCGAGTGTAAATCCGCATATCACCTAAAGTCTATCTACTTTCAGATGTTCAATGCTGGCGGGTCCAGATTCAGGCGTGACGCTCAGGACTCGGCAAGAAACCATTCCAGCAAAGCGAAGCGTCCGGGATGCTCCGTTTACGTCACTTTTAAGAAATACATGAAAAATCGGAATAAGGACGGTAAAAACGTAACTAAAACAGTAACATCCTCTGATAACGCGAGTACGACAAACAAAGTCATAACTATAGCTGTGGGGATAGGAGAAAAAACGCCAGAAAGAATGAAACCTGTTAAATCTAAGAGCGATGGAGTCAAGAAGATAGCTAAGCGGAATCTAAGGGATGTGTACTACCGCGCGCTGCAGGAAGCGAAGGCTGTGACCGACGCTTCTGTAACTGCGAAACTGACGACCAGTCCAACTCCATGAACTATTGACTATTGAACATTGACTAAAATGGTATGGATACTAAGTTAGATTACGAAGAAACAAAGGTTCTTGCACAGGTGGATCCAAATACTGCATAGTTCAAAAATGTGCACTAGGTAAAGGGTTTAACTGGTAATATTTAGATGACTTTATATTGGTGCCATCAAAAAATTGCTCGCGAACCATTCGCTTGAAGCCATTTTGTCACTGAAATGTAGCACTTTATATAGATGCCATCAGAAAACATACAGTTCTTAGGCGCTTGGCCATATTGTCATTATAAAACATAGCTAAATGTGAAGATTTTTAATCCATATTTGAATGCTTATTTTTGTGCCGTGCTGGATGTGTGCGCTCAGTCCTTAAGTATTATAGAGGAGGGATGGAGATAGATTTTTTGTTTCTGTGGATTATCCGCAACAGTATTGGTTAGCGAATCTTCTGTCGACAGGTTCCAATAAGATGTTTATAAATACTACGATGTGAAATCGTAATGGATTTGTAGTGAATGGTAGCATGAGGTAGTACGGTGATTCTTAGCAGTCACCGCGCCGCCGCCATTACCATGACAAGCTGAAGACGCTATGGCATGGTGACATGAGGGCGCTATGGCGCGCTCATAATGATGAGGCCCATGATGATGAGTAATGAATTTGCAATCTTTTTATAACAAATCTAGTTGGTTATGTCACGGAGCTAATTAAAAAGAGGAATTAATTTCATGATAGGGCACGTTCTTAAAGTATGTTGCCTTCGAGGTCCTCTCGCCAAAGTCGAAGTCGGCGTCCCAGCCCAGTAGTGGTGGTTGGTGCGATATTAGTGTATGAATCAATATCAATCTCTAGATTTATATATATTCCATGCAGCCGCTGTTCGTCGGAGCGTCCCGACATTGGTGTGTAAGACGGTTTTTGCGTATTTATAGAATATGAATGAATGACGACATTCTCATCGTATCCTCTAATTACAGAGGTCGTACCATTAGGTGAGTCATGAGCTGGTTCCATCCAGTTGTTTCGCCAATTTGTTACATTTTTAACACAACTTTACAATATTTTCCTTCATTATTTCAATGTATCGTCATCATTTATAAATAAATAATCTCCATTTATCAGTAAATTAATTTGATTTAATTTCAGCTATACTATTATTAAATAGAGGAAAGATTTGATTATTTTTTGTTTTTATTAATTGAATAGGCTCTGCTAATAGACCGATTTCGGAAATTCTTTCACCATTAGAATCCTACATTATCCCTGAAGATAAGCTTTGGATTATTTTCAATAAAGTTAAGGATAGGTACTGCAAGTAAGAAGACTGCAATAATGTAACCCAACGTGTAGAAATGTATAATTTTTGAAATTATGTAAGTAAATACCCATGCGAACCTGTGACTGACCGGAAATGATCTATGACCAGATAATGGTACTCATATTTCCGCATTTGGACTCAGTAGTGGTCCATTATGCGTCAGTGTGTGCTAGCATTGCCAGCCAATTTATGATCATAAAAAATTATAATTCATCTGAAAGGTAGAAGTAACTATTATAAAACATTTTTGTTTTGTAATAAAAACATTGAACTGTTTTAAGAAACCTGAGTACTACGATGTAGAATTTTTTTTAATTTTGGACACCTATAATATTTGTTTAGTTAATATACGAGGGATTCGTTATTTTATTAGTAGAAAGCTGAATCTATTACGAGTAAGTTTATTCTACTAAAGTACAGATGGTAATAAAAGCGATGTAAAAGTTTATTGAATTCGTAAGATTAACTTTTCGTCCATAAAACAGTTGCAGACGGAAACTAGTTAATAATACAGACTTTGCCTGCATTTTATTGCTTGCAGTCGCTAATATTTAATGTATAGGGTGGGCCAGGACATGCCATAACTCTTTTTGAAAGATGGCTCTTAAATCAAGCTGTTTCTTACTTGTCAAAACTAGAAACGATAAATTGAAAAAACATGCAGCTTCTCGAGCCGAATGATCTGTTGCGTGAAGATGGTGAACATGCGCCGACACTGGTCCGCCTGCGGCCCAGAAGGTTGCAGGTTTGTTTACCGCCGCAGGACATGTCTGTTAGATTTGCAAATACTTATTTTTCCGGCTTCCGTGTTTTAGTAGTAGGTAATGTAATAAATATTGGAGATAAATGATTGTGTGGACTTCTCTGCATTATTCATTGCTATTATTAACTTTTTCATAAACTTATAAATCACACAGGTTTTTGCGCACCCTGTAGGTACGGCCATCTGAGCATCAATAGAACAGCATAGTTAGGTACCAATCACATGTTGATAGTGGTCGGGGAATAGGAAACTAAACGTATCTACTGTTTACATACCACACCTTACAACAATAGTGTCGCCCTTACCGCCGAAAGCTATTCCTACAAGACAACCTAAATGACATGTGCCGTATTGTGTAAGTTACGTTTAGTACATTATGACGTCTATAGCGTACTTAGGGCAGAGCTAACTTAAGAAGGTTGCTGGTTTGATTCCAGACACGGTATCTCTTATCAGAGTGACGGTTCTACGCCAGATGGTTCCTCTATTTTCGAAAATTTTCTAAACCGACTTTAATAAGTAAAACAGCAGTCAAGAGCATAGATGAAAAGTATTCTGTCTCCCTCATAAACAACACGCTGTCTCCCTCTAATAAACCGTCAAAATCCTAAATAATTCACTAAACAATAAATATAACTCAATACCTGTATAGTACTTACCCTATGCACTTCCGTAATAGAATAGTGTTGTACCTGTTTTTATCGATATCGAGTGTAATTAGTGCGGTACATTATCGACATTATGACGGCGAGACGGCACTCTCGTTCGGCTATTAGGGTAGGGATGGGGTGAGTTTGTCGATAATTTGATTAGAGCTTGAATAAAGTGTTGATGTTTACGCTACAGCCGCCATACTTGTTTAACAAGTGAGATGTGTTTGCGAATGAATAAAACAGTCATCTAACTAAAAAGTGTGGCTACAAAGTCGATTGAAATTACTAATGGTAAAGGATTTATGACACAAATTACCTATAATGACAGGAACTTTCTTATTTCACCTGATAAATACATTTAAAACTATATATTTTATGTTGTTTTGAGTATCTATGAGAATCTATGTTATTGCCACATAATATGGAAAATATTCAAGTGGAAAAAATAATATTTTTCTAGTCGTCCAATTTTTTGTATTACGATTACGGGTGGTCGTATTCGACTATCCAAATGCATTCGTTCCATACATTTGTAAACTCACAAATCACATTCAAATAGTCGAATACACCAATACACAGACAATTTCATCAAAGAAGTAAACAAAAAATCGGATGTGTATCGCCAGCTTACCACTTACTGTATAATGTATACCAAAATACCTTGTTATTGAATTGAAGTTCATCAAAAATCGTTTACCTACTCACGTCTATCGATGGAAAGTATCGACAATTCTATCGACAACACTGTACCGCCTCTTCCCCTCCTTAACAGAGCAATGCTATAATTTCGTACAAAATACAGCACTTACTGTGGCGGATACTTTCGATAGTAGCTTACAAGCATATACCGGGGGATTCAAAAACACTATTCTTAACTCTCGTCAAGTATTTTCATAATACAATTTTTATTTCATTTACCTACAATAGTCGACAAATTATAATGTTGACGTGAAAGCATGCATCAGGTACTTAGTGGAAGTCTAATCCGCTGCTTTAGGGGAATTACGATATGATTTTGTAGGATCCTACAATCAAGGTGTAAAACTGGTACGTATTTGGCAAGCATGTAGGTACTTTCTCTACAAATTTTTATGAATACAACGTCATTTACTAAAACAAAGTAAAAAATACGAGAGGGTACAGTAAAGATGTCTCACTCGATTTGGAAAAAAAACGTGATGGTGGAATAAATTAAGAAAACGATACAAAAAGGGGTTTAGTTTACTATGTGATTTGTATTTTGACATTAATTATAGATATTTAATTATAAGATATATCCGGAAAATACCTATAGCCGTATCTCGTGAAGAACCGACAACCGCTGGGGTAAACGTGTTCTTGTGTAAAGACCACGTCTCGGCAAACAAAGTATAAGAAGCTCTCTGGCCAGGTGGCATGACCACCACCTGCGATAGACCACACTGGAAGCAACAAGCTGAAGACAAGGCGCAATGACGCTTGTAGGGGAGCGCTTTGTCTAGCATAGGAGTAAGATAGGCTGATGATTATGTTAGGGATTCATATTACCTAATAAGTAAAATAATAATGTATGCGATCGAATAAAAGCACGCTGACAATTGCTGAAATGGGTTTCAGCTGGCGTCAGCGATTACAAAATTAAAAAAAATAGATTATTTAAAAAAAATGTTTTGCTGTGTCAACTTATATAAAAAAAACATATAAACGCAAATCTATTTATAAAAATTCAGAAAATAAATTAAAGTAAAATGTATTATTGTGTACCTTTCACAACACCCTGTATCTCCAGTAATGAGTGAGCACGTACACGGCGATGTATATTTAAATGTACCGGATACACACACCTGTATATTTGTTACGTACGTACGTTTGTACGTCTGGGACGGACGGACGGACGGACGTGACGCGAATGCTGCGACGTTTTGCGGCGGGACGATATGACGCTCGATTTACTCCGGCTTTAGAGTCATACAAATGTGAGGTGAGCCTTCCGAGGTGTTTTTTTAAATAATTATATTTATTTTAATAACCTTTATCTATACGAATATTATAAACAGGATTTGTTTGTTTGAATAGGCTCCGAAACTACTGGACCGATTTGAAAAATTCTTTCACCATTAGAATCCTAAATCATAATCCCTGAGTGAGAACATCGGATATTTTCCTAAAAGTTACCGATCCATATGAAAGTTTCAATACGTTTGTAAGAACTTATATATTTTTAATGTTTGTAAAATACCTGTGCGTGACTTGGCACTTCTGTAGGCAGAATTCTAGCGGGAAATAAAGTACATATTATTACATTTTATGACTTCTTTTTATGTCTGTCTCATCAGCACACAACGTTCACAAGCGAACATACCACCCGGAACCAGGGAGTTGTGTCGCTATCAACAAGCTTGGCATACGGGCTAAGTTAAAAAGAAACCTCTAGCTGGTCAGCCTCATAGCAGAGCAATGTAAGCCCGCAATATAATATTTCTTTTAGACTAATCTGAAAGCAATACCTCACGTGCGAGCCGCCGCCCGCCCAGCGCCGCCGCCCGCCTAGCGTAGCGCCGCCGACAAATTATTGCATTTACGGGGAATTCGTTTGGGAAATGGGATACAACGGGGATGAATATATGGGAACTAAATAGATACTAAAAGGTTTTTGATTAAACTCAAATAATGAGTAGGTACCCAAAAAGTATTGTATTGTTTTTATCAGGCCATGCAATGTGTGGAGTTTGGTGTTAGATAATGTTGTATGGATTGTCGATCGTTATTATGAATTTTTTTATGTCAGTTAGAGTTCTGATTGCCCTTAGCAGTAAGATTATACATTTTGAAGGAGTTAACAAAGTAAAGATTTCTCGTGCGCTTCTTTTCACTCTAAATAGATTGGAGTGAACATAAAATTCAATTAATCACTTTATTTCCCCGTTTTGTTTCATAATGCGTATATTATTACTTTAATGCGTATTTAATTGATATCCAACGACTGAACGAATTTATCTAAGTACAGTAGGTACGAGTACACGTTATAATGTTATTTACTAATAATTGTTACGGAAAAAAGTAATGTAGTAGACTGTTTGCAAAACGTTAGCTCAATTGTACTACCTAGGTAGTTCTTATTTGGGTTTTTAATTGTAATTCCCTTAAGGGTGTATACTACCTCAAACTGCTAATTTTCAACTCCGCCGGATGTCCATGTCGTCTAAACTACTGAATATTAAACTTTGAAATTGATATATGGTAAAGTTCAGGACTTAATCTATCGATCATATGTTTCGAAAACACGATTCCATAAAATTTTCTCGATAGAAAAAAATCGCAAAGTTACCTCTAAATTTTTACTAAAACCTAAATTTCTCAATAAATACAGAAGTTCAGATCTTGACAATAAGCGTGGTAATAGAATTAAGTATAATAAAAATGTTATATGTTTCGGATTTTTCAAATAATGTCCTAATTAATAGATAATAAGCTAAAACTTGATTTTTGGTGATTTTTGGACTTACGTTGCAATGCCCTGTCCCGCTCTTATGAACGCAAAATCATATGTCTAGCCTTTTCGCACAGAGTTGAGGTTGTATACCCCCTTAAGTAAAAGGTTTTAAATTCTTGTCAAATATTTTTGTTAGGTTCGTTTGTTAACACCTTTCGTTCATGGTGATTACTATTTCCATCCACATCCCTCTGATTTGTTACCTATAATATCTACAAGCTACAAGCTAGTTTCCGTCAGTGGTTTTGCACGAATATTACCTACCGATAAAAGTACCAAAGATCCTTCTGGATTCTCGTACCTACCACAAAAATTTTTAGGTAAAGGGTTTAAACTTACGCGTTTATAAAATAGTCAAAGTCTATTCCTATGACGTTTCACAGCATAAATCCACAAGCATCGAACCCCCATCAGCCCCACAGTCCAAAGCCGCACAGCCATTACGGCTTGTTTACGAGTCGAGCGGGGCCGGGGGCGCGCGCTAGTTAATATTTCATGGCAACAAACAGTTTATTGACCACAAGGGAATCGATGGAGACGTTCAAAGTATTTCTGAATGCGGGTAGAACAGTATCGTCACCAAAGTTCAGTTCTATTCTCATTGGTGTCTCAAACGCATTTTTGTCGACAGTTTTAATTCCTCAGTTGATGTCAGTTGATGTGATTATCCTTTGATGACCTCCGTGGCGCAAACATGATGTCCGTCCTCCGATGCAGGTTACGGGTTCGTTTCCCGCCTTGGGACAAAATATCTGTACGATCTGCTGATATTTCTTCCGGGTGTTCAGCAGATCGTCTATTTATAGTCTCTACTAATATTTTAAACAGATCGATTTGAATCGATTTGATTGTTTGTTTGGATTTAATAGGGTCCGAAACTACTGCTACCAACTACTAAAAATTCTTTCACCATTAGAATACAACATTATCCCTGATGAACATACAATACGAATACTCTTTATTGCACACCAAAATAGAGAAAGACAGAACAGAAAAACATAGACACAGACAGTTGCTCAATGGGCAGCCTTTTCGATTTCTTCCAGGCAACACAGACTATAGAATATTTTCAAAACTAAGGGATCCGTTTGAAACTTAATAATGTAACCCAACGTGTAAAAATATGCGTGAAGCCGTGCGGAGCTACCTGTGTAGTTGTAGATTGTTTAACATTATTTTATTATGTTATTATAATTTTAATTAATATTAGTCACGGGTACGTTTATTATACCTAATTTATTTGTGAATTCATGTAATCTTTGTTTTGGTTAGCGAATTCACTCCGCGGCTGATAAAACAAAACAACTGTGGCGAAAGATTTTGAAAATTCTTTCTCTATCTTATAGAGAACTAGCGACCCGCCCCGACTTTTCACGGGTGCAATGCTGATACGTTATACATAATGTTATATATAATTACAAATCTTCCTCTTACACTTAGGTACTTAAAAACCGTTTCAAAATCCTTTGCGAAGTTTAAAGATCTAAGCAGACAGGGACAGACCGACAGCTATAAACAACTTTGTTTTATACTATGAAGTGATGATCGCGAGTTGATACGTAGTTGTACCTGCCATCTCAGCAATAGTGGTAATTGAAAGACCACCATTATCTACCACGGGACGGCGGCGGCGCTGTGCCCTGTTGGGGCTGCACTGGAAATCACATTTATGGAGTTTAAATATAATTACAAGAGATACACCATTATAAATAACTAGCAGTCCGCCCCGGCTTCGCACGGGTGTTAAACAAAAATTTCAGAAATTATACACACTAACACGATGGGTTTCACAGTTTTCATACGGATCCCTTACTTTTTTTAACAGCATTGGGGTTTTTGACATTGACTTGACTCTCCATAACTGACACTGGCCGTAGAGAAAAAGCAAGCACCGTGCGCTATATATTCAACCTCTTTCCTCTTTTTCTATTATGACGCGCCATAATAGAAAAAGAGGTTGAATATACAGCGCACGGTTCAATTATTGAATTTTTCATGCGGATCCCTAACTTTTTTGAAAATATTATATAGCCTATGTTCATCACGGAAAATTTAGGATTCTAATGGTGAAAGAATTTTTCTAATTGGTCCAGTAGTTTCGGAGCCTCTTCAATTCAAACAAACAAACAAACATACAAACAATCAAATCTTTCCTCTTTATAATATTAGTATAGATTAGTTAGAAGTATAGATATAGATTAATATATTTAACATACATTCATATACTCGTACCCTAGGTCCGAGGGGTACCACTCTGTGGGTTCTCAAAATAATATCCTCGCGTCTGGTCGAAGCGACGCGTGACCCGAGAGCTGGTCAGTATCTGACGCTGCGCATCAGCATTGCATACAGCGAGGCAATGAGGCAATGCAGATAGACAGATTCGTCTTCTTGGGGACGCTTCCGACTCGGTATCAATGTGGATCAGTTAGCTACCTGTAGTTTTTAGTTTGCAACAGTCTAAAGTTAACAGTTGTTGTTGTTGTCACTTAAATAAAGTGTTTATTGTAAATACTAGTTCTGATTTGGTGATTGAATTGTATTTTCTCAGTTAGTTAAGGTTACCCTATTAAAAGATATGTTGAAGTAATATAAGAAGTTTCTTAATTTTGCCCGTCTCGTGATCGAGTCTTTGCATCGGTCCCGTTCCTTGTTTCTTCTAAATCCTCTAATGAAGTTATTTCCAAAGGCTCTTCCAATATCAACTTTTATATTTATGGCTGGAGTTCCCCCCCCCCCCCCCCTCTCCGCGCCCGAGGAACCAGGTGCTGCGGCTTTTATTTGATCACTTTTATTTTATTTAGTTTTTTACTTCAGTTTTTTATTGAGTTTAAGCTGAGTCCAAATGCCTCGCTCGGAACTAAAGGAAATTTCGTTTGGTGTAATTGTGCATCGACATATTGAATTCCACAACGGAAAGCTTTTTTCAAAAAGCTATGCGAACCAACACATGTAGAAGTTAGAAATTCCTTACAAAAAGTAACAAATACCACTTCAATAGACCGTAGGACGATACGTAAATAGAGTGGAATGAAATCCAGTCTATTATACCTGGACACAAAGCATAGATTAGACAGCACCTGGACGAGAGCTGCAACAGGACACGCCCCCGAGGGGCGTGGCTGGGGGCGTGGCGAGGAGCTCGGAAAATTGGAGGCGGCATCGAACGGAAGAGGAAGTTTTGATCTTAATCCTGTGTAGGTTTGCATTGATTTACGATGAAGAAAAAAATATCTTGCAGTGCCATTGCAGGTTGATTATCGTAGTTCGACATTGGTTGAATGGCTTCATTTGAACTCCGTTTAGTTTTCAAATGATTTTGTAGGTTTTGCTGGAGGGGTTTTCAGTATCGGTCTCGTTCTTTTCCGGTTTCAAGACTTTCGAAACACTTTTGGTCTCACTTTGTCTTTCCTTTTGTCTTTTATTAATTATTCAGCAATAACTGCAGCTTAACTTAACATGAAATAAAAAAAAGCAACAAAACAAAAAAAAAAGAAACAATAAAATGAAAATTATTACAAATAGTAATGTCGAAATTTTAAAACAGACGTACCTACAATGTCAAGTGGGATTGTCACAAGTGGATTGGTTTGTACTTTGTAACAGATCCTTCTGAAATGTAATTTCCTTGTAAAAGTAAGAATGGATCTACAATTTACAGGGTAATTACAGTGTGTCAAGTCTGTATAACCCCTCAACTGTCAGCCGACAAATTGAAGAGTTACGATATTGAACTTTAACGCCCAATATCATTACCGGTACACGAAAGAATACTCGGCAATTTATTATTGTTAAATTCATATTTCAACAATATATTTTTTGCACCATTTTTATCCCTGTGTATTCCTTTACGACATATACTACAATATACGTAACGGTGTGGAGATTTAGAAACGGTAGCTCTATTAACAGTAGCATTCGATTCGTAACATTTGCTACAATTTTTTGTAGTGTAAGCTTCTCCTATTATGTACAATGACAGATTGGGTCTTCTTTTTATAGCTCTCAGTACATCATTGTGTCTGAATTTTCTGTGTCCTTTGAAGGTACCCTTGTTCATGAAATCGTAACCCGCTCCGTAGACGACCAGAGTATTCGGCTCTCTGCCAAAGTAGTCGGTTACGATTTTCTCTATAGTTTTCTGATCATTTGTGTACTTGTCAAATTTTAATCTCTGCAATGCTCTTCTGCTGTAGATCTTTTGCTTTTCAAAGAACCACTTCAATTGAAATTCAGTATAATCTGAGACATGAGCACTCTTCGCCGACAGTGCGGTATCTGTTCGTTTATTGAATTCTTCTCTGTCAGTTTTTATTTTCTCTTCGATATCTCCGATGTAACGTTTTCGCTTCTTCTCTCTACTACCCTCTAAAGTATCATGTTTAAATTTCTCCTTTTTCAATATTTTGTAGGTAAATCCACCAGCATCTCTTTGACAGGTAACTATAGGGGTTTTAGCTCCGGGATCGACTGCTATTATACGATTATAAGTTGATTTTCTATCATCCAATTCAAGTTTCTTTTTCTTTGTTGTTGATTTCTTGATAATTCTATTCATCGAAATACAAGCACTCTCACCGTCGGTACAGAAAGAGTATCCGAAATGCGGCTTTACATTAAAATAGCGAGACCAGTACTGTTTCGTATTTTCAGAGAACAGTTGCCAAGTACTGGCCGTTTCTTTTGGAAACAATCTACGCAACAATTCATGCAACCCTCTAGAGTCGTAGCTGATAAATTTTAATCCTTGTTTGTATATCGGAAAGATGGCAAATGATGTTTCATTCGCTTCGAACAGCTCCTCTTGCATCCGTACGAATAGCGGTACGAATTGCCAGCAGTTCTTTTTCATAGATTTTTGAGTTATATTCATTTCTTTCAACCAATCTGTGATTTGAGAGTTGTCGTTGTTGTAGTATTCTGGTAGATAATACGCATTGAATACAGCATCGTGAACTAATTTCTTGTCAAGTTTAAATTTGAACCTCAAATACCTTTTTATCCTAGCGAATGCGTGCACCAGTAGATTGTTTTCGAATATAGTTTCGTACTGCTTAGCCACAGCCATAATACTGAAACTGCGTAATTTACAATTGTACAATAATTCATCACTTCCACGCAACCGTTTGTACTCTTCGAATACATGTTTCGGATCTGGTAGTTTGGTGTAGTTTACATTTTTCAATAGATATGTAAACGCTAAAGCATCCAATTTCTTGTATCTCTCTAGGAAATCGGAATCTTTAGCGTAAGTTTTATAGAAATAATTTATTAAATATGACAATTCAACTGTTAAACTGCTAATATCTCGCACATCTCTTCTGATCTCAGCTAACAGTTTAGTTTTCTGTTGATGATCCAATAGAGGACAAATAAATGTATTCAAACCACATTTAACAGTATAAACTTGCACCTCTTGATCCGTAGCCAGTTCCGATTCTCGTATTCTACGTTCCTATTAATACACTTGGAACTGCTAGTACGTTGATGGTCATCTTTGCCGCAGGATGCGCACGGCATTTCTATAATTAAATGAGACTGTGGTAGAGGGTATAATTTATATTTTAAAAGGAATTAAAACAAATGGATCACTTGTGGTCTTTGACAAGATTGACAGTAGGTTAGAGGGTCCAATCATTTCATTTAAAAAAAAAAATACAATAAGGTTGTTTTTACAATAAAGCAGGTGGTTAATTGTGGCACCGTTGACAGTTGAGGGAATAAAGAACTTTTTAAAGGCTTTTTCATTGAGTGTGTCTAATGAAAGGTAATAAACATTTTTAAACTTATACATTCTGAACACACAATTATTAGTACCTACTGTTTTAGTAAGTACTAATATTTAATGAAATGTTTGATAAAACAGTTTTAATATTAACAATATTCTAAATTATATACTTTTTGAAATACATTAAAACGATTTAAAATATTTCCAGTACTATTTACCTAATCCTCCGAAATAACTGGTACCTGTAATATGTATTTGTATGGGTTTGTGTCCACGGATCCCGGTATCAGATTTAATTGGCCACTGATACCGCCAAGGTTTATCCATCATAATCGACAAAAGTCCGAAACCCTAGGCGCGCAAAGTACACTCGCACTTGACGGATCTTGTTAGTACATCTATACGACCTAATGAGCTCTTGAAAACATTTCCTGTTGTGTACACTCGTACTGGCTGCATACAACCATACCACAATACACATATGTATGGATTCCATATGTATACTGTGATCATACTGAACATTTTTACATGAGTCAGGTGTCTTTGGTTATGTTTGACATGTTGTAATAGTTTGATACTATGTTTTTTTTTCTATGTAGTTTCGAAGTAAATTGCATTAAACCAGATGCAGAGCCAAAAATAAATGTAAAAAAATAAGTAAGCAGAACTTGTAAACTAATTTTATGGTTAATTGTTATGGTTACTTAACCATAACAATTTCTTTTAGCAGAACTTATAGGTAGCCGAAGTAGTAACGTTCTCAAAATAAACCCCTCAAAACAAACCGACTGCCACCTCCGCCGGATTCCATCATCCACGGCCAGCAGAAGGCGTCCCCGCGGCACGCCTCGCTCGATACACCCTGTGAATACTGCATGCACCCCCTGTATACAGCGAGCGGCAGGATTGTTACACTTTCAATAAACTAGGAACTTGCACCTACCTGTATGGAAATATTGTTTTTGCATCCGGCTTTGTACGTTATTTCAGTCGCTGATATCAACAATTTAGTACAGCATGTAACTTTTATCGAATTTTGTAAAAAAAAAAAATAAATTAATTAAATCTAGGATAAAACCTTTATTAACCAAGCTATGAGCTAACTATTACCTATTGAGCTAACAGCAGACTGTTGCAAAGAAACTACTAAATAAATTAATTGACTGATTGATAATAAATGCTACATACTTGTTTAGCACTATTAATCACAAAACATCACCTAGCCCCAAGTTAAGCAGAGCTTGTGTTATGGGAACTGGGTAACTGGTTATATTTCAAAAGATTTTGATTTAAAAAAATAGATAATTATTGTTTTATACAAAACACCTGGAACTAATTATCTTCAGATATGTATTACAAGTGAGATTCCATGGCATATATAATAATCATTATTTAGATATCTTCTTATGTACTTTCATTATGTAATTATGTCAATTACAGACCGACAGTTACTTTCGCATTTCAACAGAGTTTCTCTGATTCTTCCCAAGTTGGAATATCGCCTGCTAACATCATGGTTCTTTGAATTGAACCAAGTTTTGTTGGTTTAGGGGGACAGCACCTCATACAATTTTAGTGTGGTCATACTGGAAACTTCACAAAGTCACGTGTTCACAAACCAGTTTCCAAGAGTCCTGTAAGGTCTAAAGGAAATAAAGCACTTTGATTTTGATCTGATTTTGAATCGTCCATTTTTATTTACTAAGTAGTCCAGTAGTGAGTAGTCCAATATTTCGGCATAGTTTCCTGCATGCATGATCACGGAATCACGGTTGTTCAACAAAACCCAAATTATGGTAAATATCACGTCATAAATGACCCCTAGTGTCCTGAATCAAAATAAACAAAAAACAATCGAATGTAGTCAATGAAATCTTGCATATTTTCATTCATATTCAATGTAATATTTTGTTGCTTGAACTTCATAGTTTAAATATTGTTTATTTTCTGAAAATGTTTATTTTCTGATATAAATTCAATTTAAATTATAGGCTCGTAATAGCATATCTCAAATGTAAAATAAACCAGTGGAGAGACTAAAGAATTCAGTCAAACTCGCAGTGACTGCAGTAATTCAGTGATCATGAAAAGTGAAACTGTGCCGAAATATCGGAGAACTTATAACTCAAATCATGGTAAATATCTCGTTATAGGTGTAATACAGTGAAATATTTTACTTTCATAGTCACGCATGGAATCAGTGGCATATTCCATTCTTCCCCGTTGAAGATCCCCGTCAACGGGGAACAATGAACTTTTTGTTCACTCTTCCCCGTTGACGCCGATCCGAGCTTGTAACGGGGAATAATGAACTAAAAAGTTCATTATTCCCCGTTGCGTCAAAAATAAAATACTGATAATTTATAAAATCATGTTTTTATTTATTTATAAGGAAAAGATCACTTATTGATGTTATCTGAGCATCTGGTCGAAGCGACGTGTGACCCGAGAGCTGGTCAGTATCTGGCGCAGCGCATCAGCATTGCCATACAGCGAGGCAATGCAGCCAATGACTGCAGCCAACTTGGAGACGCTTTGTGGTTTCGCTATGGTGGTACTGCAGTTGTGCTACCTGTAGTTTGTTTGCTACAGTCTGCTAGCTCAATTGTAAATACTAGTTCTAACTTGGTTTGATACGTGTAATCTACTTTGTTAGGTCGGTAATAAAGGTTACTTTAGGTTTATTTTACAAGTTCCTTATCTGACAACGATTTGTACAAAACCCAGACTTATTAGCATTCGAGATGGTTACGAACAGGCGATGCAACTATTAAAGTTAATTGTGAAGTTAGCGGCTGTTAAAATATTAAATTGTTTTGACATTTTGTTGCTTTTCGCATACAAATTAGTTTTTTAGTTGTCTAGTTTGAAGACGACAGGAAAACATAGTTTACTGCTTGAGACAGCCAAGACATCTGTTCCTCTTTATCGCATTTTTTTCCCCAATCTTTTTCTACACGTCTTAAATATAATGTTTTGTGTCCACCTACGTAGTAAAGATAGATGATAAAAATATTTATTTGCTTCTGCAACACACGCTAGTGATAGCAGCAGTGTTGTATAAGTAAACATAATTTTACAAACATTATAACAGGTAGCATTCATTATAAGTAATTATAACAAAGCGGTATATGCTGCAGCTCGCCTATTCCCGATTGTACCCCCTGCGTTCCTACTAGAAACAGCTCCTGCTAGAAAATTCCCGATTAAGTGAGTGATGTGTCTTGGTTATGTGATGGATGACTGATGCAGTCTTTGAGAAATAAATAATATTAACAAGTGTAAACCTACAAATTAATCCCTAGAATAACAGCAAAAGGGAGGAACCTTCTGAATGTAGCAATACCAGTGCTTCCTATAGCAATAAAAACGGAATAATATATCAGTATGGAAAGTATTGAAATGTCACCACATACGGTGCCACGCACCTAACGGTGCACTAGCCGACGGAGATTCTGAACTACAGTTCTATAAGTATAAGGTATTTGTATTATAGTCAGTACGTCATCATATAATTTTTTTCATCGCCAGCCTATATCAGTCCACTGCTGGAAATAGGAATTGTAGTGGTAGGTCCAGGCCTGTGTTGTGGCGGTACACTTAAATAAAATATTTAAAGAGTATTATTATTCCCTACAGGAATTAAATAGATTAAATAATAAAATTAAAAAGATATAATTATAAAAGTAAGAATAAGACTTCACATCAAATAAGCTCCGATCGTTACAGCGGCCCTATTGTCTAACTCAACTGGTAATCGTAAGCGGCGTCTGTTTGGCATTTCAAACCACTCTGGACTTCGATAATCACTTTCGTATTGTGTAAATAGCTGAAACAAATAACTTAGACAGTACCGACAACATTCTGACTGGGTCTACAACTGGTAATCGCTTTAAAGTTCACTGGTAATGGATTTCAAGTTGTCAATAAGGCTGCAGGCCCCCGTTCGTCTATGTAGTTGTACCTTTACGTATGAAACCGCGACAATCCGCTAATGCCCGCCTGCGAGACTGCGCCCGGATCTGGATAATCTCCTGATATTGTCACTCTTCAGACAAATCTGAGCGCGAGGAGTCAGCTGAAAAAGATTCTGGACACTTCCATTGATTTTATATTTACATTATATTATGATAACTATAAACCACTTTTCAAAACAACATGGTTCTTAGGAATTTGACTGAACGGTGCACGAGAAAGATCTCGTGCAGTCGGTTAAGAACCGACTTAAAATTCCACTTCTTACATTTTCTTTCTACTTCTTCTTACGATTTTTGTATATTTTATCGTGCAATAAAGAATTGTGACTTTTTCTTATAATATTTCTTATAATTTCTTATAAAACAAATAAATAAATTGTTTTTATTTCAGACACAGATCCATATTATTGTTAGTACAAACTTATACTATGTATAATAATTTAAGTTGCTCTGCTCTAACACCAGGCTCAACTAAGGTTATAAAAAAGGTCTATTATTACAGAGAAAATAAGTAAACATTAAATCCATTTTTACAAGAAAAGAAAATCGAGAAGGGAGTGTGAGCAGTTTACTGCTAGAGAAATTGAATATACAGATAATTTTAAATAATATTTGGTTTGTTATTTTGCTGCGCAGTATCATATCTACCCTCGAACACACAAATAGTTCACTTACTTTGATTTCTTTTCATTTAGTCTGTTCTAGACGTCGCAATAAGTTCATCTATGAAGGGCTCCGCAACACTGAGGGCCGAGGGCCGAGGGCTGAGGGCTGAGGGATGACAACGCAGCACAATGCGAACAAAGGACGAGCACTCACAAACAAAGCAACAAGTACTTAGTGGAAATGCGCAAGAGAGGGATGTCACTCAACTATAACAATTTAGAACTTAGTTCAGTGTTCATAGTCATACCTATTTAGAACTACAAAAACATTTGGCTGTTCTATTTCAGAATAAATTGAGGTATCCTATCTTTCTTTTGCTCTAAAATATGTGGTTTTAAAATGTTTCGTCTTACTAGGTGTAAAACTTGTAATAATACTACAAGTTTGAACTTGTAGTAAAGTTTGAACGTCACGTCACCCCTATCAAGTTGTATAGGGTAGTTGAGTTAGGACACGTCGTCAAAATTGCCCATTTTATTTTTGCTCTCCTAGAACGTTTATTATAGAAAGAGACGGAGTTTACGCCACACAATGACGCTAAGTATCTGGATGTTTTATTGTATTATAAATATTATAATGACGTAGACACAAACCTTTGGTACAGCACGCTATCCCACATTTCCTACTATTTCTTTACATACTTTGCGACGTCAAACAGATAATATAATTAAAAGCAAGTGAATATAATTTGGACACTGAAGAAAGAGCCATATACATATAAGGGGTACAGTTGTATTAAAAAATAAAAAGGATAGTGCCTGACAGGTACATCAAATAACAATATATGTAAATACTTAAAAAAATATGTTTTAAGCGTGCTTTATACCTAAGAAACACTAAATGACAGTAACAGTTTCTTGATTACAAGTCCAATATAATAAATATCGGACAATGTTAAGAAATTTGTATTGACTCGTATAACGATGCCTTGAAAAGAAATCTAATCACGAGATCGGAATCAATCAAAAAAATCCTTTTTCTATAAACTATTTATTATTACGCCTCTGAAATGTTGTTCGAGATGAACTGCATTCCTACGTTTCTACTATAGCTTCATACTGTAGCTAAGTCGACATCCCTCCTTGGGATGTTTGTCTGTCTGTCGCGGGACGGACTCATTTGAATAAACGTTTCGCTGGGCACGGCTTAAAAATACAGAGATTATGCTGAACAGCTGTGGATACGACACAAAGGAAAAACTTTTAATTTGGGCTTTTTGTTGTTAGTGCCTTTACACGCTGCGCTGGATAATATACAAGAAATTAAATAAAATCTCAAAATAAATTAAACTTTGACGGGAACCTAGAAATATTAACTACTCATTTATTAGGGCTGTTATTTAACATTTTACTTAAGAAAAACGTGCGAACACGCAAATAAAAGGCTAAGATTTGATTAAAATTGTTTGGAATCTTAGTGTGTCAGTCTTTACATGCATGTTTATTGATAAAATAGGTATACCAACATGATATCTACATATTGTCTTCACGCGACTTCCACTTATAGTTTTACATAAATTTAAAGTCATATCCACTCTATCCTATCTTGAGATGAAGCTCCAGCTTCCAAGATCTGTATAAAATACCAATTATCTTCCTATTTTACATGTCTATTTGTATTCCTACAGCCCTCGCATTTATTTGCATTCGCTTTTATTTATAATTTGTAAATTATTTCATTTTATTTCAAGATATCCGAAAAGTTTTTATTGCAGTTTCAACCAAATCTTAAGGCAAGCGAAATGATAATCAAACTTTTTACCCTGGTTACATATAAAATGTTCGTTACGGTAATGCATTCTGTTATAATTTCTTAAGAAAGAATTGTGAAGTCATTCAATTAAATTTCTGAAGAAAGTATACTGAAGTTTTTAAATTATACGTAGAGATGAAACAAGAAAATGATGCACAATATTTAAACCTCCAAGGCTGCGGCAACCGAATCAATTCGGGGAGTTCAGTAGGACAAAAACAAAATTATTTAAGTACTTGATATTTGAGTAGATTGTTTTGCTGCAGAGCAACAGAGCAAGCTATATAGACAGGTGTGAATTTTGATTGAATTTAACCCAACGTGTATTATGTGTGTGTGTAAAAATTTAACATTTCTGTTAAATACTGTTTCCTAACTAAGGCTAAAGTGAAATGACAAATACCTGTAGAAAAGACCCTTGTTTCACCACTATCTCACGACGGTAAGTGGTATCACGGGTAAAGGTAAGGTATGTATCACGAAGGTCTAGAAAACCCATTCCCTCTTATCATGAAGACAACCTGGATGAAATAGGCGGGCAAAGCAACCGACATACAAACACATTTTAACAATGTCCCTAGTGTTTCGTCATGACATCTAGTTAATAACATACAAGTTCTGAACCAAACAAAATGTCTGTCATATCCAACGAACTTCACATGTCTTTGTGTTCATGAACGGAGTTAAATAATATTATATTCAAATTGAATTGATTGTAACTTTGCGAGAACAATCGAGTCGTGAGAGGAAACAGCCAAGACGTGTCGGTTCCGACAGTTTTGTGCGGCGGCGGGGCGGGCGGCGGCGGCGCCCAACTATCACTACGAGTTCTCGATTGTAACTCGAACCGACGATGCTGATGACTTCTGCATTCAGTATTATGTATGTGGCTATAAATATAACACCATAATAAGGATTATGTATTGGTAAGAGAAGAATCGAAATCAATAGTTTACCGGGAGTGTATTATTAACTTCGCTATCGTGGAAACTGGGCTGAAAGATTTAAACACAAATGGAAGTAAATAAACTAATAATTATCTTCAAATAACGTACGTAATATTTTGAAATGTATCGAAGAATTTCATTTAATATTTTAATATTCATTCTTTGATCATCAATATTATAAATAGGAATTTAAAATTACTTATTTTTAGAGGAATTCTTTTAACATAAATTTACATCGGGGCTACCATCATTCATTGCGGTATATTTAATGTAAAAGTGATTTTTAACAGCTGTTTTGTATCTCATTACCAAAACTAAATATTATACTTTTTAAAAATGCCCTGTGGTTATAAAACATTTCTAATTTTCGTTCGAGTTACATTCTAGAAGGAGTAGTACTCGTACTCCCTCATGCGTCATTTAGTTCGCAGCTCCCCTCGATCCATTGTCGCCCGTGTACGTCTACCCTTAGCATTGTCTCGTCTAAGATGGCCTAATTCGATACAATCACGTCACTGATGCCGTGATAACGGACTGGCATTTTACCACAAATTTTACTGAGATAAGTACTTTGGTTCTTTGTAATAAAACATTGCGAACTTATTTCTATGGTTCGTTCTCAAAAATATAGATGTACTTACACAATACACATACAGGTGCACTCATCATTGTTTAGGATACAGATTTTCTTTCTCCTAATTTTCCTAGACTACAGGACTCTCAAATGAACTAAAGTCTACTAAAGGTACAGTCGGACGGTTAAAGTCACTACTACTTATAAATTTATCTGTTTGCTTTTATGTACACTCAAGGCCAGAAATGTCTAAAATGTGATTGATGATTTACATTATATGCGCAAAAAGTGTGTGAATGTCAGTGGTTAAAGTAAAATCAATAATTTTCTTTGCTAATGTAATTACTTACATTTTCTTTGGGGAGCTGCAGAAGCTGCCGGTATTTTGTTCGTCGCTCCTGTTATACCTACTGCATGAGGCAACTGCTATCACGCGAGGGCTATATGTTTATAATAGCATGTGGAGAGTGCTTAAAACCTGGTTATTGATAGTTTTCTACCATAACATAACAAAAGCGACTTAATTATGTCAAACAGCCTATAAGATCGCTTATTCTGATTCCCATTTAATGTCCTGCCCTTGCATGGAGCCGCATACGAACCAAATGAAAAGGTAGATACAGGGTGTTCGTGCCTCGTGTAACTACATAGATACAACTTGTTTCCAAACAAAACGCAGCAACAACTAAACGCAGCCGAGCACCGCCGGAAGCAGCCGACGTCGCATTTCCGGTCAGCCGTTAAATTTGAATTTCGAACTGATAGCGCACTCCGAGCCAGACTTTTGTTGCGAGCGGACGTGTCGGGCGAACGGAAATTGATCCAAGTTAGCCGAGGTTTGATAATCTGGGCTATGGTGGAAATGATTTTATGCCGCTATTTTGAGTTTACTCTAATCTCAACTTCAGTAACCCAGTAGAAAACTTTTTCGTAAATATTAGATCCTCACTTATTGAGGTTAATATTTACGAAAAAGTTTTCTACACAACTCATAAAGTAGATATGAGGGGAACAAAAAGGGATGGGATGGACGGTCGAATACTTAGTCGAGAAAGCCATTAAATTTGTAGACCATTTTATTTTTTATAATTATACAATAGGTACTGTACTTAATTCCAAAATCTTTTTCACGAATCTCTATTGATTCTTTAAAACTCAATGTTATTAGCAATTTCCATTTTTCTCTTTTATCAAAGATTTTAAAACCACTTTAAAAGATAGGGTTGTATTTCTCCGCCAAACAACCTGTCAAAGTTGACAGATGACAGCCGTTTGGCGCCAAACGATTTTCAAGATGGCGGGATCGTGTCCTATCGCTACGCTGAAATCGTTCTCACCGTATGAGGTTTAAAATTTAGAAATTATAGTATTTGAAAGTTGTAATGGTTTTGCAAGAACATTAATATGGAAAACAATATTGTTGGACTATTCACACAGCATCGCCTAGCTCTAAAGCCAAACAGAGCTTGTATTTTAGGTATATTACTGATAATATCCTATCTACATACCTGTATTCCTTTAGACTTACAAAATGAAGACTTGCAGAGTTCATCAATTGACTATATACTCGTACCTACAATCTAAAGTCTACTGTGGTAATCTATACCTTTGTTTGTATGCATTGAATAGGCTCCGACACCACTGAACCTATTTGAAAAATTATTTCGCCATTGTAATTCCACATTATTCCTGATGAACATAGGCTCTAGAATATTTTCAAAAAGTTAGGGATCCGTTTGAAAACTTCAATAATGTAACTCAACGTGTATGAATTTATAATTTTTGATATTTTTGTTACTGGATAACCATGCGAGGGCGAACCGCTCGTATTTTATGTATATAGCACCTCTAATATCGTATTATCACACCGACAATAACATAAACTTATGTTGGCCAGCCATATTGAAGAACCGATAACAGCTGGGGTAAACGTGTTCATGAGTAGAGACCGCGACTCGCTGAACGTAGTGTAGGACCTTCTCCTGCCAGATGGGATGATGATCTGCGAAAGACTTCTGGCAGATGCTGAATGCGACAAGCTGAAGACAGGGCGCTATTGGCGTTCACCAACTTTGTCCAGCTGTGGACTAACATAGGCTACTGATGAATCACATTATATTATAGTGACATATAAACTGACTAGTTATCCAGTCAATGCACTCATTGGCTAGGCAGGATCATCGGTAGGTGCTCTATCACAGCTGTCTGCCACTCACTACGACAAAGTTGTATTCAAAGCAACCGGTCGCGTGTCGCGGCAACGACTTGAAGCAACAAAGGTATTATATTGAATAGTGATATAAGTTTAATTAAATCATTTCACTTTGTTTCGTGCTCTCTGCGGCGCAGGAGCTGGTAAACTGTGGACTTGCAACTATTCAATCAGTATTTATTATTAAACTAATAATTAATTAATAAAATAATAAATAATGCTGGACAATTCACACAGCATCATCTAGCCCCAAGCTAAGCAAAGCTTATGCTAGATGACTATGTTATGGGTACTAGATGACTGATATACATAATACAATATTATTAAATAGATAGATATATTTTTTCTTATTTATTGTATATAGAAAACAACCAAAACACCCTGAACAAATATTTGCAGATCGTACAAATATTTGTCCCGAGGCGGGAAACCCGCAACCTCCTGCGTCGCAGGCGAACCTTCGCCCACCGCGCCACAGAGGTCGTGGTCTTTATACATTTTAAGGTGTGTTTGCAAGCTAATAAGTTTGTAATGTATCAAAAACATCTTAATATTTATAAATTATGCGGGAAAATCGACACAGCATCACCTAGCCCCAAGCTAAGCAAAAATTGTCTTATTGGTACTAGATGGCATAACTGATACACTGAATTCAATACGAAACAGTGTTCAGTTAGGCCGATTGTTTCACTTGTAAATACATTTATTTAATTGCAATTTTCTTTGTTAATAAAAAATGTAACAAAGGAAATTATACATACGACATGTACAATGGGTGGATTTATCACTTAGAAGCGTTCTCTTCCACGCATCTTGAATGGCAAGAATTATGTATTAATTAAGGACTGATTTTAAAAAATTTTTCGCTAATATGTGCGATATGGTCGGGATAATTTTTCAATTTTTTTTAGGGACCACGAACCAGTGGTCTCTTTAAAAAATATTTCCGAGGGTTTAATAGTATTTGTTAAAACTTAAAAAAAAGTGTAAGGACGGAAGTTGGTTCTATTTTTTTTTTTAAACAAAAAAATATGTGTCTTTGAGAACCCTCCACGTACAGATAAATATTATTTAGATTCAGACCAAAACTTGTCCAAGTCCACAGCTCTCACAGTGCCGCAAGTTTAAAACTCGATTGCCGGTGCATTGTTACAGCGACAGCTAGCTGTCTATTGTCTGCACTGTATCTGCTCTACCTCTGTGTTACGTAGTTATTGTCTATGGTCTACCTACAGTGTTGAGTTGTGATATCGGAGCAACACGGGTAGTTATTGTTCAGTGACATGGGTTGATCATAACATAACCTACTTTCGTTCAGCTATCTTAGCTGCCTTACTTAATGTTATCATCATCATCATCAGCCTATGTTAGTCCACTGTTGGACATAGGCCTCCCCTAATGAGCGCCATAGCGCCCTGTCTTCGGCTTGTCGCATCCAGCATCTGCCAGCAGTCTTTCGCAGATCGTCATCCCACCTGGCCGGAGGGCGTCCTACACTACGTTTACCGAGTCGCGGTCTCCACTCAAGAACACGTTTACTTAATGTTATACAATAATACAATGTCAAGCTGTTTTATTTATAAAACCCAAAATTTTATCTGATTTTATCAACAAACGCGCTAGAGGATTTTCTTTCGCTTTTTCACTAGCTTTAAGGATCTAGAAAAGTATATCGCACTTTAGACAAAACCTTTTCGCGCAATTACCTTACAAATATTATAAACGCGAAAGTTTGTATGTATGGATGGATGGATGTTTGATACTCTTTCACGCTAAAACTACTAAACCGATTTTGATGAAACTTGGTACATATTTTATGAACTAGAATAACATATAATGGGCCACTTATACCGAAAATCCCACGGAATCGGGAGTTGCCACCAAACCACGGACACCCCGCTAATCTTTTTTAAATTATGATTTTCATTAATTTTAGTTAAAATCATAAGCCTCTCGTCCTTGACGTAAGGAATAAAGATAGTTTTCATGCTAGGTTTTATTCATTTATAGACAGAAACCGACTAGAAAAAATTACAAAATATTTAATAAAAGTTCAGATGCTTCGTTCTATTCTATCGCATGTTTAAATGACACTCTAATTAAATGCTAGAGCAATAATAAATTGAAATAACGGATACGTTTCATGATGTAAACCACAAAACAAATATGTTTATGTTTGAACGGACATCGCGACACCAATAGCTACAACTCCCTTATAATGTCTGTCGATGTATACACATATACGACTGGACAAACAGACTGACCGGTGTTTGTATGTGCACTAGGTCTCGCCCGCGGGTTCGTTCGGCAATATCGAAAGGTGTTTTATCAAAGGTTTTGTTGAGTCGTCACTGACTATAAAAGCATGGCCTGAAGGCAGGGTTCTATCGAAGTAGAAAGGAGAACTTTACATTTATAAAATACTAGCGGCCCGCCCCGGCTTCGCACGGGTATTAAACAAAAATTTCAGAAATTATACACACTAAAACGATGGGTTTCACAGTTTTCATACGGATCTTTACTTTTTTTAACAGCATTGGGGTTTTTGACATTGACTCGACATTCCAAAACTGACACTGGCCTTAGAGAAAAAGCAAGCACCGTGCGCTATACAACCTCTTTTTCTATTCTGACGCGCCATAATAGAAAAAGAGGTTGAATATACAGCCCACGGTTCAATTACTGAATTTTTCATGCGGTTTTCAACTTTTTTGAAAATATTATATAGCCTATGTTCATCACGGAAAATTAAGGATTCTAATGGTGAAAGAATTTTTTAACTCGGTCCAGTAGTTTCGGAGCCTATTCAATTCAAACAAACAAACAAACAAACAAACATACAAACAAACAAACAATCAAATCTTTCCTCTTTATAATATTAGTATTGTATAGACTAGCAGTCCCCTTCGCACGGGTTTTAACAAAAATTGAAAATTTTTACACACTTTGGGTACATTATTGAAGTTTTCATACGGATCCCTAAGTTTTATGTAAACATTCTGTAGTTTATGTTCATCAGAGATTACGAGTATGTATTGTAATAGCGAAAGAGTTTTTCAAATCGGTCGAGTAGTTTCGGATCTTATTCATTCCATAAAAACTATAAAATCTTTCCTCTTTATAATATTAGTATAGATATAAAAAGTAATAACTTAATATACGGCTATATCTTTGGCGCACCGAACTAACGCTTGCTTGCGACTCAAGAATTTCGATTCCCACCTTAGTACTCATGTTGGTACGATCTGCACATAATTATGTATGTATGGTGTTTTCTATGTACAATATAAAATATCTATTCGTGTTCAATTATATCAGTTATCTCTTGCCTAGATTACTTAGCTCTGCTAGTCCTTGGGCTACGGTAGATGATGCTGTGTGAGTTCTATAACATTTTATATTTATTTAATTACTAACATAAACTCAATTAAATCCGGCTATTTTAAAATATTAAAAATCTCGTAAAGCGATTGTAACAATAATTTTTCTATACGCAATTAAAATTATAATCTTTTGCATGCTTATTCACCTAATTGTATTGACACTTGACATGATACTAACTTTATGCTAGTTTTAGTGTACAGTACCTATGTTGATGATCAATAAATAAATAAAAATCGACGATGTATTTGATGTGTCTTCTAAATACATATCTGTTACGAGTGGTTATAGTACAGTTTCCTGATGAACGACCTTCAATACCTCTCCCCCCTACCCCCCGGCCAGGTAACCCCCGGCTACCCCCGGCTACCCCCGGCTACCCCCAGGTCGCTGGCGCCGCGCCAGCTGCTGCAGACGACATTCAATTTACCGCGAGTTTAATATAAAACTAACTGTTTACGGGCTGCGAGCATCGGATCATAGACTCAATGCCAGCCCTGACGTTGTTGATATTTTCTGATGATAAGTAGATATTGGGAGATACCTTCAATATAAGTTACCTACACTCAAAAACTTACATTAGTTTATTTTAATTGTTATTGTTTGTGCATAAGTGCTGGAAGTAAGTTCCATAGATTCCCTTAGTCGGCTCTTGCTAATCTACGGACTGAGTTGTAGAATTAAATTTTAAGTAAATTAATTTAATTACATCAAATTTTTCGTGAATTCTTACGCAACAGCTACGGTTAATATTATTTACGTCAACAACATAATTCATAAATATACACTATCACTCTAATATACCAACATATTATAAATACGAGAGTTTGATGTTCACGCTATAACTACCGGATCAGGTCGGGTTGCATTTTGCATATAGATTACATAGTTCTAGGTTTAGACTAAATCAAAGACTTCATTTATCTTGTTAATCAGTTTCCTGAGATATAAACAATCGTTGAACTGGGATATAAAGAGCGCACGCGAAGCGGACCGACAGAAACTTTCATAAATAATTTCTTGTAAAGCATTTCCATAGTACCTAGTACAGAATTGTTTATGTGTACACAGAGACAGTAGATTGTACCTTCTCCAGAAAAAGCTATAGCTTTTCATCGGGACAAACGCGTCTGAACATCTGGTCATAAAATAATAAAACGCCCCGAGATATCCCGATATAAGCAGTTTGTAATTACAGACAATGAAGACAACGAACAACCAGACGGCGACGTACCCGGCGGCCAGCACGAGCAGCCCCAGGGCGGCGCCCACGTCGTCTCCCGCCCGCCCAGGCGCGTGGTCCAAGCACTGCGGGTCTATCGCCGTGCATTGGATCAGGTACCTGGGGAATAATCTCTCGGTTAACCTAGCCCATTGTTTTAGGCACCTTGATTCATTGTCAACGAAGCCTACGTTTCGCCAAGACAAGCTTCGGTTTCGGTATTGTCAGTACATACTGACACCTCCGACGACTAAATAATAAAAAATCAAAATCAAATCAAAATCAAAGTGCTTTATTTCCTTTAGACCTTACAGGACACTTGGACACGTCACAAAATACAAGTTAAATAAGAAATAAAATGGGAAATAAAGTGATCACTTTGATTAATTGTTCACTTCAATCTTTTTAAATATCTATCTATGTACTCGTATATCATTATGTTTATCAGTTATCTAGTGTCCATAACACAAGCTCTGCTTAGCTTGGGGCTAGATAATGCTGTGTAAACTGTCCAGCATTATTTATTATTTACTAGCGACCCGCCCCGGCTTCGCACGGGTCCAATCCTCATACAAAAACCTTCCTCTTGAATCACTCTATCTATTTAAAAAACCGCATCAAAATCCGTTGCGTAGTTTTAAAGATTTAAGCATACATAGGGATATAGGGACAGAGAAAGCGACTTTGTTTTATACTATGTAGTAATTTAATTTGCCGTGTGGTGCCTGCATAGAATTTCACCACCCCAACTCTTCCCGTGGGTGTCGTAAGAGGCGACTAAGGGAAACACACCGGGGGGCGGGCAGCAGCGCCTTCTGCAGAACAACTACACCGAACTGCGATCCCAACCCGCATGCCCAGCGTGGGGATTATGGGCAATAACCCCCAAATAATGATGCCATCTATGCCGCTCATTTGGGGAGGCCTATGTCCAGCAGTGGACTATTATAGGCTGGTGATGATGAATGATGATTGAATTAAATGAGAGGTACCTGATGGCCAGCACAGGCGCGGCGAGCACGTGCACCGCGGTCAGCGCCAGATACAGGGTCAGCAGGCGCGTGGACCGGCGGACCGCAGCGACCAGCAGCACGACGTTGGAGACGCACACCAGCCACGCGGCGGCTCCCACCGCGCCGTACAGGATGGCGGCGTCGGGCTCCGCGGCGACGAACTCGTACAGGGCCAGTTTGCTGTCTGAAAGGATAGAACTCATTGTTTGACCATGGCAGGCTAGAAAGCGGTTTTTTTTTTACATTTCATATTTGTTATTAGCTTCTGGTCGTATCTCCGCGAACGTTTTCTCTCGGTGAAACGTGGACCTTATACGGGCTATCCACCGTGAACACATCATAATGTGTGCTGATTTTAAAAGTAGACAGATTACAAACATTATATATTATTTCACGTATATTATAATGTTACTGTGATGCTCCAATACCTACAATTTAAACTTTGTGTCGATATGAAAATAGAAAAATAACTAAGAATGTTTCAAGATATTTTTAAATAAGTAACTCGCTGTGAAATTTTAAAGCGCCCCGTCCACGTTATAAGATGTAAGTGATGAATAATCCGGCAAACAACAATTAGTTTTATGTATATAATATCTATGATAGTTCGAACTACACTGTGTATACTTTGCTAGTTTGTAAATATCTGCGGACAGTGAGCGTATACAGACCCTGTTCATACTCGGAGGTATAACAACCCGTCGGAAGACAATCTCTGCTGACCACGACTGTATACAGTCGCAGATAGCAGGTCCGCAGATATTGTCTTCCGACGGGTTGTTATACCTCCGAGTATGAACACGGTACCACGACTGTATACAGTCGTGGTCCGCAGATAATGGCCCCCAATGGTCGCTATACCTCCGAGTATGAACACGGTTCGTGGTCCGCAGATAATGGCCCCCAATGATCGCTATACCTCCGAGTATGAACACGGTACCACGACTGTATACAGTCGTGGTCCGCAGATAATGCCCCCCAATGGTCGCTATACCTCCGAGTATGAACACGGTACCACGTCTGTATACAGTCGTGGTCCGCAGATAATGGCCCCCAATGGTCGCTATACCTCCGAGTATGAACACGGTACCACGTCTGTATACAGTCGTGGTCCGCAGATAATGGCCCCCAATGGTCGCTATACCTCCGAGTATGAACACGGTACCACGTCTGTATACAGTCGTGGTCCGCAGATAATGGCCCCCAATGGTCGCTATACCTCCGAGTATGAACACGGTACCACGTCTGTATACAGTCGTGGTCCGCAGATAATGGCCCCCAATGGTCGCTATACCTCCGAGTATGAACACGGTCTGCAGGGGCCCCAGCACGAAGGAGACCAGGACGGCCCCCACGGCCACGAGTGCGCAGGACATGCGCCACGTCAGAACTTGACAGCATTTACACATTTTATCAATTTCACTATATTTTTAACATAATTTAACAATATTTTATTGTTTTGTTTTGGTTGGTTTTTGGCTCTGAAAAACGATTGTCTATGGAAGTGCCCTAAGCATGTACTTTCCTTGGATACCTATGTAAACAAATCGGTAGAACAACATGGCGGATTAGGGATGTTCACTTGTTCGTCTTGTATTTGTCTAGTCGATAACATTATATCGATGGACGAGCTTGTCTTTTTAATCGACATCAAAAAAGGAAATGTTCTATGTTCACCTGTATATTTTTTTTGTATCAATGAGGGCTACCGTTTTTGTACTCACCAGTTAGCGCCACTGTAAAGTAAGGTCAGAACGAACTTACTTATAGGCGACGGGAAAATATATTTACATTTTTCAGCGATTCAGCGACCCGCCCCGGCTTTGCACGGAAACCTCTTAAATTGTCAGTGTTCCTCTACTATATTATGCATGTATTATAGGTACATGTAAACCTACCTCTTGAATCACTCTATCTATTTAAAACAACCGCATCCAAATCCGTTGCGTAGTTTTAATGATTTAAGCATACATAGGGAAGGACAGACAGACAGCGGGATGCGACTTTGTTTTATACTATGTTATGAAGAGCGCATTTCTGAGGTGGTCCCATTGGAATCAAGTCAGGATCTGATGGAGAAATCGAAGGAAACCCTCATTTTCGGAATTGGAGCTGGATCCGAGAGTTTACTGGAGGTGAAGCAGGAGCAGGATATGTAATAAAACACTGTTTTAACTGAATTGATTGCGTATATTTTGTATTTTGTTATAGCCTGACGTTTTGGAGGCTTTTCTGATTTGAATGCACTGTCTTCAAAGTGCAATGTGCACACATGAATGTCTTGAGTTCCTGGCCGGATATTTTCTAAGCCAATATTTTCTTACGATTCCCTCCGCCGGCTTTCGTTTCTTGGTAAACTAAAACAAGAAAAAATACGTAACTTATAAAGGTCAACACATCATCAGTGGTTTTGTGTCCGGTGGTCTTGTGTGGAGAGGTTCAAGTCCGATGGACTTGCACCTCTAAGGTCAACGGGCAGTGTGTCATATTTTCAATTTATATTACAGTTTTGCTCAATAAATAAGTCGAAAACACGGGCAAAACATAAAAATCTCACAATGACTTCTCTCTCACAACAAACCCGTTGAATGGAATGGGCATCCGTGACAATGAAACCAGGAAGAGGGCGCTGATAAAAAGAGTGTGTATTGATTTTTCCTAACGTTAAACCACTGTTGTGAGAAAGAGACTGGTAGTCCAATATTGCTTCCGTGTCAAATTCGACAATTACAACAATTCCATATGATCGTTTTTCAGAGGTTTTTGGGAAAGAACATTGTCGTTGCTGACATTTTTGCAATTTGACAATATGTTTAGATTGATGATGACAGAAAGAAAATAATCAAGAAGTAGAATTTTCAAGTTAGATAATAATCTATGACAAAGTTCTAAGATTTAAAAATAAAATAATAAAACTTAGCGATAGGTAACACCTAAAAGCATTGTAAAAATCAATTTAAAATAATTTTAGAAGGTGAGGTATGAGATTTTAATAACTCGAGTAGGGCGTAGCGCCGTAGCACCGTAGCGCCGTAGCACCGTAGCACCGTAGCAACGTACCTACTAAGAAAGCGATGTGAGTCCTAACGAAGCCTACATTCTTTACGTACAAATTATTTTTAGCTGCAATTATTCTTGATTTTTTGTAGAGGTAAATATAAACAAATTTCTAAATTAAATAACCTACTTTTAAATCACTTTGATAATCATATTTAACGACATTCCCAGCCATTATCCAAGAGTCCTGTAAGGTCTAAAGGAAATAAAGCACTTTGATTATTATCATGAATGATAAAGCCAAATGATAAATAATGCCATCTATGGCGCTCATTAGGGGAGGCCTATGTCCAGCACAAAGGCATAGGTCTATGTATGGACTGAAGGCTGATGATGAGGCTTTATCATAACCACCAGCACTCTCGGCAGGTAGACTGGTGGTCGCAGGAACGGTATTAAAATACACAAATGGAAGCTGTTGCCTCTCTTCTTATAGGTTCCCTTGGAGTGCTCTTACGATCTCCGCGGGCTGAGGGGTCTATTCTTACGGCCTAATTCAACCAACACCGAAGAAAGCGATGCTCAGCCACCTCCATCGAAAAACACAATATACCTTTGTAAGCAAATAAACTTTAATAGTATTTTTTAATTTTATCTTTATTAATATTAAAAAGAAAATTTGTTTGAATTGAATAGGCTCCGAAACTACTGAACCGATTTGAAATTTTCTTTCACCAATACAAGCCTACACAGATTCAGATTCAAATTCCTTTATTGTCATAAATCAAACATAAAAAAACTGTACAATATAAAGGTACCTTAATTATATGCCGAGGCTATGACTCGTCAACACATGATAAATAACACTATACCTGACATACATTATTTACATTGTCTAAGTGCTTATTTTGTAAGCCTAAAGAAATAAAGTTATTGAATCTGAATCTGAATGCAAATACTGTCGTAGTCACTGGATTACTAGAGGACTGGATAAAACCCGTTAACATACTACTTATTATTATATTGCTACATATAACGAAGAAGTCAAGTCAAGTACTAATAACTATGTATGTATTCAGATCGCGTAACTTTAAAAATATTTACTGTGTGAAAAAATTATAATTTTTGCATTTTTTGTGAAATATCATAGCGTAGCCGCCGAGGTGGGTCGGCTAGACTACAAACAGTTGTCTATCGAGTGATGGAAGTGCATTCAGTGAACAAGTTGTGGAGAGTGGAATGTGCAATAGAGTTGTTGAGTCTGCAGCGATAATGAGTTGCGAGTGATTTAGCTACGGACGGACAGACGGACAGATTTGCAGGCGGCGGGAAATGTGAGCGGACCATTATGTAGTACCCGCGCTGACTGATGTGGATCGAGAGGGTAGGTAATAAAAACTAAGGAGTTTTTGATATGCAAAAAATACAAATAACTTTGGTTAACAGCAGTATTTTGCTCATATGTTTGTAACGTGAGACTTCTCCCTGCATTTTATGTAAAATAAGTAGTTGTTCGTAATTTTCGACCATATTGAAGATGTCGTAAAAAACTTTTTCAAGTAATACGAACTTGAAGTGAAGAATTCAACAGTTTTACTACGTTGATGTTTTAACCAAAATACTAATACTTAGAAAATATACTTACATCTTATTTTATAAATAAGAAATGAGCGATTTTCGGTTTGCATAAATAAAAACCAAAGGTGGGTTCAAAATATCTCGATAGATAGATGGGGCAGAGCCTCAACTGGAAATTAGAGTATGTCAATGTCAAATTAAAGGAAAATCATAATTTTCGAGATTTTTTAGTCAGGTTTTTACCGATTTAGCAATTTTTTTTGTTTTTCTTTCATTTGACTTTGACCATACCCTTCCGGTTAAGGCTCTGCCACCTACATATTATGTATATAAAATATTTTTTTCTGCATAAAAATGCAAATCGTTCTTCGCTTATTACGTGTTCGTTTGAAACATTCCTCATTCCAAGCCCGCGTTTGCCGGTACCTAAAGGAATGTGTTAAAAAGTTCATTACCGTAGGTAAGTACGTACAACAAGTGAATGTACAAACAAGCAGACAGTTTGCATTTACATTTCGGGGGCGGATGTGAAATGAGCTGATTTTAGCAGTTATTTTTAACGTTGGCTGTTGAAATTCTAATTACGAACACTGTCTATGTTGGAAACGAATTTTTGAGTTTTACGTGGTGGAAAATCGTTTTTGTGAATTTGTATTTGTTAGTACTTTTCCAGAGTTTTTTAAAATGTTTTACTGGCTAACTCTGGCTCCTCATAGGAAGAAGTGGATGCACAGAAAACGAGATCCTTGTCCGGCAAGTGGGTTGCCAGTGTTGCCACAATGAATACTCACAATAAAATATCACGTTTTGTCTAAAACTCCGTGCGTGTGATATCTCAACAGTAAGTGAATATAATAATGCTGCATTTAGGTACCTATGTTTGTTCACAAAACACAAAACAAGCTAGAGGTATAATATGTAAATTCTGAACTCTACCGAAAAGATTGCTGATATGTGACTCAACAATGTTAAGTTTAATAATCACAAGACACTTATTTCACAGTATAGTTTTATATCAAGATCATCTTGTTTCTAAATTCAGTTTAAGTAAGTTTGACCGCTTTATTTTCTGATATACCATTCCTATGGCTCAAAAAATAGTTCAACATTGCCAGTTATAAAATCATACCTAGACAGAAAACTAAACTAACTTCGCAAAAAAGCGGCTGAAGCGCTGTTTGCTCACGCACACGCGATATAAAGCGCAAATTGCTTGCATTCCGACTAAGTTTTTTAATAACTGCCTACCTGCGCCGACAATCTCCGTGTGGAGGTACTCTCCACGCGTGGGCAGTATTCTGGGATCACGCATTATTATCATCACCATAATAATTTATTGCTTTATTTATTATAATAAGGCAATGCCAACAATACACACAATAATACATCAACAATTAGTTACATTTATAAAAATCTTAGAATAGAGCATGTACTTATATAGGCATGCACAACATTTACATAGGGTGAATACAAACAACAGCAAAAAAATTACATCCTGAAGGGGTTAGGTATACCACTATTTATAATAAACTAGCGGTCCGCCCCGGCTTCGCACGGGTATTTAACAAAAATTGCATTTTTCATGCGGATCCATATCTTTTTTGAAAATATTCTATAGACTATGTTCATCAGGGAAATTTTGGATTGTAATAGTTCGTCAAGTTTTTTAAACCGGACCTGTAGTTTCGGGGCCTATTCAATAAATCAAACAATCAAACCTTTCCTCTTTATAATATTATTAGTAAATAAAGAAAAATCCAATTGATTGCTGTCTAAGTGACCATAACTTAGTCTGCCGTGGTCGTGACGTCGCCCCTAACCACACCTTGAATATCCTTAGAGGCAAGGGAATCTACCAGGGATAGGGCTGCTTGGTCAGAAATGTCAGTGAAGAAAATATTAAAATAAAGTGTCATTTCGGACAAAGTGTCTTAATTTATTCTGTCCGAAAGCTGTCTGTCAGCAATCCGCTTCCTCCAGGCAGCTTCCTTCTGTGTATCTTAACGTCTTCACTGCGATCACCAACCTTAACAAATGTTGTGATGATAGAAAACAATGCCGCCTCGGAACAAGCCATTGTATCGAGGAGGCAAGGCTGTCCTTGTTTCGAGGAGGCATCTTCAACATCATCGTCATCATCAGCCTATGCAAGTCCACTGCTGGACATAGCATCTTCTGCATCTTCAACAGTGATCATTATTATGATGAGGGTGGATGAAATGAGCCAACTCGTTTGTATAACTACAGGATAATAAATATGTTAAAAAGTGTGCGACTCCCCCTTGACGCTTCAGAATACTCTTCCCGAATGAACTAAAGTATGCACACGGCTTTGTTCATTGTATTCTTTTACGTTTTTTGTAAATACTTAGTACCTCTGTTCCCAGCAGTAATTACTGTTTTGGAGTTTTTAATGAAAATGTTGCGATTTAAAGCATTTTCCCAGAACTCTGCTAGTTTATCTTTTTGCGTGAGAGAAACGGAAGCTTGGGAAGGGTTAGGTAACTTGGTTGATTTTTTTGATTGATATGATTAAGAGACTCCGCGTAATTAATTCTTCATAATTGTGTGCGTATGTCCAGCACTGGACTAACATGGGCTGATTATGATGATGATAATTTGTTGACGTTGTAAATGTGCGCCATGGCATAAGATATTACTTACCTACTCTATTTATGCTCTTCACACAAAGTTGTTGTTTTGACCATGAAGATGATGAGAGGATATTTATCTAATTCACGCAGGTACATCAGGGCATCTTAAGTATTGAAATAAAATGAAAAATGTTTATTTGTTCAAAACACAGTTGTACTCTAAAAGCTAAACAGATGTTAGGACATACTTTTAAGTATTACACTAGTGCCAGGATGAACTGCTGTTCCATACAAATAGCGAATAAAATTAATTAATTATTCAATGACTGAATATTGAAATACAATCAACAAGGTGTATCAAAACAAGTTAACAACGTGAAATTCTAAAGAACACATTTTCGTGGGTAAATTGAGCTGATCCCACGGTTCTTGGGTAAATCGAGAGGTGCGTGGTGCATCTGATGCGGGTGCCCCAATCTGATGATCAGGCCAACTCATCATGTGGAAACACAGGTCCCGGGGTCCCATCAGTGCACCCCCAATTAAAAGAAGCCCCCTTTCTTGGCCATGGATTTAACGTAATAATATATTTCAATAATCGTCATCAATAAACAGGTTTCCTCGTCAATAAGGCCCTCTCTAACAACGTCGAAGAAATCTCCAGTGTGTCGACCAGGGTAGCGTACCTGATCCTTCGGCTGTCTAAGCGCTACAGCTTGAAGGTCATTCAGGTTTACGCACCGACCTCGACACACTCGGATGATGAAGTGGAGGATATGTACGAAGACATATCCAAAGCCTTACATCACACCACCAAGGCTCACTTCAACGTTGTTATGGGGGACTTAAACGGCAAGGTGGGAACCCAGACTGGCAACGAATCCCGAATAGGCCCGCATGGTTTTGGTGTTCGAAATCACAGGGGACAAATGCTCGTCAACTTCCTTGAGAAAGAGGGGCTGTTCTTAATGAACTCTTTCTTTAAGAAACAGCCCCAAAGGAAGTGGACATGGCGGAGTCCCGATTCTGTGACTAAAAATGAGATCGACTTCATCATGACGGATAGCAAGCATATATTCAGAGATGTCTCAGTGATCAACAGGTTCAATACCGGATCTGATCACCGACTCCTTCGAGGCTCTCTGAATATAAATTTGAAGCTTGAAAGAAACCGTCTGGTGAAGTCCACGCTCCGACCGAACCCAATCCAAATCATGGCGGGCACCGAGAAGTTTCAGCAGCTTCTCGGGGATAGATTCGCTGCCTTGGAACCCACTGATGACGCTGACGAGACCCTACACAATCTGGTAGAAACGCTGAGGGACGAGGGCATCAAGTTTTGCAAAAAGCAGCGTACTGGTAAGAAGTCCAAACTCTCGGATGAGACTCTTGGGCTGATGACAAAAAGACGGGAAACCACCCAAGCGACTTCGTCAGAGAGGTCAGACCTGAACAAGCGAATTGCGAAGATGGTACGACGCGACCTTCGGAGCTCTAATACACGCCTCATTGAAGAGGCGATAGAGCGAAACCGAGGGTCCAAAGTATTCACTCAGCAGCTTGGAAGGAGCCACCTGACGAAGCTTTCAACGCACGACGGAAGGACCGTTTTGTCGAAGCCGGAGATATCGGCCGAGATAGAGGACTTTTATGGCCGTTTATACGCTGCACATGCTCCCCGTTCCCAACGAGACGACCACGATTCTAGAGCCACCTTGATACGCCACTATACCGACGAACTGCCAGACATCAGTCAAGACGAGATCGTGTTAGCTCTGAGGCAGCTTAAAAATGGAAAAGCCCCCGGTGAGGACGGAATAACATCAGAGCTTTTGAAAGCTGGAGGATACCCTGTTATACAGGAGTTACAGAGCCTCTTCAACGCCGTCCTTCACAGTGGGAGAACTCCAAAGGCGTGGAGTGGGAGTTTGGTGGTGCTCTTTTTTAAGAAGGGAGATAAAACCCTTCTTAAAAATTATAGACCCATCTCGCTCCTAAGTCACGTCTATAAGCTTTTCTCACGAGTTATATCGAACCGTCTCGCCAGGAGACTCGACGAGTTTCAGCCACCGGAGCAGGCTGGGTTTCGCGGAGGATATGGTACCATAGACCACATTCACACAGTGAGGCAGATTATACAGAAGTCCGAAGAGTATAATCAGCCCCTGTGTCTGGCTTTTGTGGACTATGAGAAGGCCTATGAGAAACCTGGGCTGTTCTACAATCCTTACAGCGATGCCAAGTAGACTATCGTTATATCGAGGTGCTGAGATGTCTCTACGAAGCCGCTACGATGAGTGTCCGAGTACAGGACCAGCAGACTAAACCGATCCAACTGCGCAGAGGAGTGAGGCAGGGGGATGTCATATCCCCGAAACTGTTCACGAGCGCGTTGGAAGATATGTTTAAGACGCTGGACTGGAAAGACAAGGGCATCAACATAAACGGCGACTACATCTCACACCTGCGATTCGCTGATGACATAGTCTTAATGGCGGAGTCGCTAGAGGAGCTGAACCGGATGCTGGACAGTCTAGCTTCAGCCTCCCGATGTATCGGTCTTGGCATGAATTTGGATAAAACCAAAGTCATGATCAATGCCCACATTGATCCAAGACCGGTGATCGTACATGGCCACCTTCTCGAAATTGTTTCTGAGTACACTTACCTCGGGCAGATTTTGCAGTTGGGTAAAAACAATTTCGAGAAGGAAGCCAAGAGGAGGATCCAGCTAGGCTGGGCAGCGTTCGGAAAACTACGTCGAGTCTTCTCGTCATCCATACCGCAATGTTTGAAAACGAAAGTTTTTAATCAGTGCGTCCTACCAGTCATGACCTACGGAGCTGAGACGTGGACACTCACGATAGGGTTGGTCCACCAGTTCAAAGTCGCTCAGCGCGCTATGGAAAGAGCTATGCTCGGAGTTTCTCTGAAGGATAGGATTCGTAACGAATACATCCGACAGAGAACTAAAGTCATCGACATAGCTCAGAGAATTAGCCAACTGAAGTGGCAGTGGGCCGGCCATATTTCGCGAAGAACCGATAACCGCTGGGGTAAACGTGTTCTTGAGTGGAGACCGCGACTCGGTAAACGTAGTGTAGGACGCCCTCTGACCAGGTGGGATGACGATCTGCGAAAGACTGCTGGCAGATGCTGGATGCGACAAGCCGAAGACAGGGCGCTATGGCGCTCATTAGGGGAGGCCTATGTCCAACAGTGGACTAACATAGGCTGATGATGATGATGAAACAGGTATCTATTTATTTTACGGATCTAGGATTATGAAGTATTTATGTATTTGGTAACAACACCACTAACAACCAACCGCACACTTACAATGAGAGAGCAAACCAGTACAGCGCGCGAACGCTTATGGTAGAAATGATGACTCTACCTGGTTTGTTTTCGATTGTTATGCGAATATTGTGTAACAACAAGTGTTTTTTTTTTTACCAATTTATATCTTTTACTTTGCTCTCATATCATAAAACTTGACGGAACTATAACTATATAGTAGCGACATCTAGTGTTCAGTAGCAAAATATAAAAAATAAAATGTGTAATTTTACTAATTCTGCACAAATTGATTTGGAATTCCATTAGATTTTTTGAGAAGGTTTTTACTAAATATATATTCGTTTATTCAGTTGTAAGAAAATATTTTTGACAAGCGCCACCTGATAGCGAGTAGCTCAAACACAAACATAATGAAATATTCAACGCCCCGCTAGGAAGTTACTACATTACGCAAAGTGACTCGTCAACGCGAAGTGAACTTTCTAGTGGTAGAAATAAGACAGAATTTCATGGTTCGTGGACTTCAAAGTATGGGTACTAAAATATTTAGACGGAGTCGGTTGCTAAAATAGGGATCCTATCGTTTTCTTACAATGTTTGCATTACCTTGAGGTAAGTGTATTTATACTTTTGTTTAAACTTTTTTATGAAGTTTAAACACAAACAATTAAACACTTAGTTTAGAACTTAGTGGAAAAAAATATTCTACAGTTTGTCCACTAAGTTGTAAACCTACCTAGACACCTATCTAAATTTATCAAAATAAAATCTCCTTAGTACAAAAAAAAAACACATTTATGTTTTCTTCAAGAATTATAGGTAATATAATTTCTACGATTTAAATCAATTTGTTCACCTAATGCACTATATTACAATAACGAGAGAGAGAGAGTAAGAACGGACTAAAGTACGATACGATATGAAACAATAGGGATGTACAATCTATCGACAAGGTGTCGATGTTTTGTACAGCGCCCTCTGTGTGCGTCGTAGGAAGCTGAGCGCGTGTGTAGAAGGAAGCTGTGCGCGCGTGTGTGTGTGAGGGGTGGCTGTGTCCGCATGTGTGCGTGCGAGGGTTGAGATCGCGGGTACGGTCGGCAAAGTACTTAAGGTAGGAAAATGTAATGGATTACAAAGCAGGTTTTTTTCAGATAATATTATAACTTTCCACAGAAATTCATCTAGGGGATCTCTTGGTCCCGCTGACCTCAGGAAGCTAAGCGTGTCTCCGATGAAATCGGCTTGAGGCGAAGTTGGATTTTTTTGAATAGGTAAATCGCTACCTTAGAAAAACTTAGTTTGTGAGACCAGATTGAAAAGACATGAAGCCGCAATCAAGAGATATCTAACAACGTGATTAAGGACTTTTTGACAGAATTTGAAAAATGTCTGAAAGTTCATTTGGCGTCCAACGTGGGGCAAGCCAGTTTAGAATACAACCAAATCTTTCCCATAAGCATTTTATTCTCAGAATATTACCGTGAAACGTTTCAAGAAAAGCAACCCTTTCTCTTCCATCCCTACAACTAATCTCTACCCCCTCGCGTAATAGGCCATCTCCGCGTCGCCATGGCAACCGCGCAAAATGGCTGCCGTCCCCCCTCCACCCGCACCGCTGGTATAAAAGCTCGCCCTCGCGGGTCCATCTTCAGAGAACCAGTGCTCACAGTCAGAGCACGTACTGTGTTTTTTCATATTTTCGATAGAGAATTCTTATTTCCGCATTTCAAGTCTGCTCATGAAACTCTACAAGTCACTATCCAGTTTATCCGGGTTTTTCGTTCTATAAACTATTATTTTGTAAATCTCTTTTATTTTTGGTTGATTTTTGGTTATTTCTTTTTCTGTGATGGTGGTTGCTGCGCAGATTCAAGGTAAGAGATAGGTTATGCTCTTCCAAATATCTTTCCAAAGATTTTGGAGTATCCACAGGGTTCCAAGAGGTTCAGCGGGCTGGAGCACGTGTCGAAGGTAGGAATCGATCTCTGCAGATGAGGGGTAAAAATAACTCATCTCTCGCAAGGAATATTGGACTTTGTTTTATAGCAATAGGGTCTACAGTCGTTCGGAGATCTCCAGAGTTGCCAGCAACGACGCGTATGCAGGGAAATTATTATTAATGTTTAAATTGAATGCGGCGGTAATGGATTTTAACAATTTGTCGCGGAATTTTAGTGTCATGAAGAAATTCTTGGTTGCGTTGGAGTTTTTCGTGCGTCTGATTTTGCGTCTTTTGAGATTATTCTTACGGGTTACACGGGTATTTAAACGTGGAATTTAATATAAGCTCTTTCAATCATTTAAATAACTAAGTTCATGGAAATCTTATATCCAAGGACTTTTGGACACGTCAAAAAATACAAACAACATATATAAAAAGTACTTTTATTTTTAAATATAAAAACATCTCATTAATTCTAATAAAACGCAAGATATTATTTCCTTGTTAAGTGCTTAAAGTCAAAATTTAATAAACTGTAAATTAATATTAAAAACTTAATGGCGCCCAACGTGGTATTATAATAACGGTATACAATATTTCCATTCAAAATTTTTTTGCGAAAAAGGTACTATGATAATACCAAAAGGATTCTTAATTCTAACCACAAATAAATAGACGTAAAATTAAAAGGCTTGTAAGAATAAAGGAAGACCTGTACCTACTACATTAACGGGCTTAAGACCTGCGAGGATTGTCATATACCTCTATAACAAACCAAATATTAATCAGCGCCACAATATAAGAGAGCATCTTGTCTCAGCATTCAGCTGCGAATCCAACCCAGATTCGTTAACATTTTGTGAAGATCTGTTGACTTTGTCCTCCGTGACGTCAGCGTGGTAATGTGATCGGTTGTCGAGCCCTCTTCCGAATGATGTCCTCTTGTGGCGTGTCCTTGAGTGGGAGATACAAGAGATTTGTGGGAGATTTTCTTAAAACTATATTATTATGATATGTGTGCAAATAATAACTACCTATATTATTATTTGCACACATGGGTCACAAAGGTCTTTGATGAATGGATAAATTCCGTACATGTATTGCCTTAATCTAGGTATGCAAATTGGTTATTTGACATTTTCACAATTCTTCATAATACTTTAAAAATTATAAAGAAGAAAAAAGAAACGCTAATATTTATCTACTAATAAATTAAATCTTTTTTGTTTTCTATAGTAAGTACCTATTGAATAAGCTATAAATTTTGAATGTAATAAATTCATCTAAGACCTTAGGTAAATTTATTTATGAATAAAATATACAGGACATTTAATACACTCGGGAGTAATAAAATAGTGATGGGGTAGTCCCCTTCAGGACGTATCGATAATCGAGTTATTGCAATTCGATTGATACTGCAATCAAATTATTGTTATTGGTCATTTTTCAAATTGAGGCGCGTGTCTCTCCTGAGTATAAGATTATGGGTTCGATTCGGTAAAGCATTCATTCGTCATGTCACTGAAAAGTGTCACTGTAGAGTCTCTAATGTTCTGCTGTGCTGTGTTAATTAATGACGGTACTTGTCAAACTTATCAACTATTGTGTGAATGATTGCTTACAAAAAGGGTTCCAACCCACAAGAACTCTCATTACTATGCCTGTAGGATACAATCGATCACGCAGGTACCTACATAGAACTAGCATCCGCAGGTACATAGAACTAGCATAGCTAGCCGCGATTCCTACAATGTCTATGTCTTTCTGCTTGTCCAACTCTATCTCTGTAATCGTTGCGGCAATAGGTAGCAAGCTTTCGTAGCTGTTGCTTTTGTAGCTACAAAACCTACAACTACGAAGAAAGATAGCCACGAAAAAGTCAAAATTGAAGATATAATCTATTGATATTAATGATCACCACTTCACCAAAACTTGTGTAGTATTACTCGCACTTGGCTAGTTCAGTAGTTTTGTACTGAGCACAAGCCTTGACATTCCTAAATAGAACAATTTCCCAAAAACATGTAATCTAAGGCTTGACAGACAGATACTCCTGATTCAACACACAACTATTTCCTAAGCCGTTTGTTCGCCATTTTCCCGCTTCTTTTGATCGCGAGGCGACGACACTTCATTTGGCAGAAAATAACGAATAATCCTTTGAAGATTTATTAACTTTTGTACAATAATGACATGCCATCTGTTCTGTAACTTTGTAACTTTCTGTAATTTTGTTATCATATTTCTACAAAAAGTAGACTGATTCAGCTTGTAAAATAGCCAAACTTGACACTTTTAAGTATGAATAAAAAACAAAAGAAAGTAAACCAATAAGTGGCGATTCAATAGCGTAAACTTCTATGGGCTTACAAAATAAGTTAATACTAAAGTGAAATTAATTACAAATGCCAACAGCTTCCTCCTCAAAATTTTTAAAAGTCGTTTCTTTTCTTTTACGGCTAAATAATGCTATTTTCATTCTACTTCATATTAAAAAGACGGTATATTTTATCGCATATAATATAAATTCCCGCGTCGCAGCACTCCTAAGCAATTTCCTTGAGCGCCATTAGCGGCCAAATATCAACTTATCGATAAAACATTGATAGAAAGGTCAGCGGGGCATCACTTCGGTGGAGGCGCAGAAATAATTTAATTACGTCGCTGATAAATATTTATAAATAATACTGCGTCAGTTTATAACTAAATGATAATTGAATTTTATATTTGTAACTGGATTCAAGAAATTCTCAAAAGGAGATACCTAATATGATAATAGGATAACACAATATAATAAGGGTTTATATTGAGGCTTTTAAAATAAGCTAATAAACAACTAGACAAGTCCATTAAACGACATTACAAAAAAAAAAAAAAATATTTTGTTGTCCACTTGCAGTGTACATAGGTGGAAAACCCCTATTTCACTTATTCAGCTAGTGGTCTCTAGCCCCACATGAGATTAGTGATCCATGAGAAACCGACGGAACACTTCATAAGTCTGCCTGCACATTAATGAACTTCACTGCTTGCTATATACATAATTATATATAGGTATCTCTACCTAGATAGTTAGATTAGAGAGATCCAAACTAAATTGTTTTTCCACGAGATAATGCCATGGAGCAAAAAGGTTGATCGCCTCTCAATTAATAAACAGGTCACAAATAGCTTTTCTTATGTAAAATCGTATATTTCTTGAATAGCGGTCCGTCTTGCCTTGTCGATATTATACATTTTTACACACGTTGGGAATTCGGGATACATTATTGAAGTTTTCATACGGATCCTTCTCTTCTTTTACTTCTTCTGAAAATATTATATAGCTTAAGCTCATCAGGGGTGATGTAGGGTTCTAAAGGTAAAATAATTTTTATGTCCAGTAGTTACGGAGCCCATTTAATCCAAACAAAAATGAAATAATTCCTCCTTATAGTATTAGTATAGATAACCGAGAAGAACTTATAACAGTGTGACAGATTGGGTAAAATATTAAAGAGTATCTATTTAGGTAATTTAAAATATTATGACTAGCGGTCCGCCCCAGCTTCGCACGGGTATTTAACAAAAAAATATTTCATGCGAAACCCAAACTTTTTTCATAATATTCTATAGCCTATGTTCATCACGGAAAATTTAGGATTCTAATGATGAAAGAATTTTTCAAATCGGTCCCGTAGTTTCGCAGCCTATTCAATTCAAACAATCAAATCTTTCCTCTTTATAATATTAGTATAGATAAACTTAAACTTTATAATTTGTAATAATTCCGCGATCCGATACATTCCCTACCTCACCTAGCTTGCTAAGCCGTGTTTACACAATATGTTCTACAACTCGCACATTAATCCTAAGCTCAGTACAAACTAACCCTCGTAAAGAACTGGGAACACACACACGGGGTGTAGCGAGTTACGGGGCTTTGCTTTTTAAACTTGTCAGGCGCTTTCACCCAATCAAAAATAAAACGTCTGTGTACCAACATAAAGTTTCTTAGATTCTTTATAATTATAGTATAGTTTATAATATAGAATAGTTTATTGCAAAAAAAATCATCACAAATAAGGACATAATAATTTGTCAAGCATTATGAAATTATTGACAATTTGTAAATTCATAAAGTTCAATTTATATGTAAGGCTCTCAGTTGCCTAAACTAGACTGAAATGTCTATGATATAGGCAGCTGTGCTCCCCAAAAATATTAAAATACAATTGTTATGGTGACGTCTTTCATAATTGTAAACCTAACATGCCTATCATAACTCTAATAAGATTGCAGAGTTATTAATATTGAGAAGCACTTGGTCCAATCCTTTGACACTTTATTAAAGGTTGTATGTTAACTGTTCTGCCCTTCCTGGAAGCGTGGTGTACACGCTCCTCATTATTTTCATAATTCATTACAATTGGAGTATTTATCGGTACTATGACGGTTAAAATTATATCAATACAAAAACTATCGTAGTTTGACGAATTCAATATGAATTTAAGCTTTGGTTTTCTTTCACAAAATAGGTTTGTAGTTAAACCGCTGATAATCAGTTTGATTTATATTATCACGTTTAAAAACTATCGAATATCTACCAAATCTCGATAATCTTCTATCGTATCTTTCCAACGCCTACCTACATGGCCGTAATGTAGTCAACAAACGATAAACACGAAACAACTTCCTTCGGCAGCTATCTCCGGTCCTTCCCAATGCGCCTGCCACCAGGTCCGATGTTCCTCCGTCTGTCACATGAGGCAGTTAACCTATTGAACATTGAAAATATCGCAGGAAAGGTCATCAGGTCATCGACCGCGAGCTGATGGGATGCTGGATCGATAGGTCGCGTCTGTGCGCTAGGGAGGGGACGCGGCCGGCGCAGGTGTCGATGAAACTCGCACCTTGCACTGTTATTAGATATTCTGAGACACTGATCTAGGTTATATCTACTAAAATCCAAAGGCCTTGTTTCACTGGTGAGGCAAACCTTGTGTTTACTTTCGAGCGTGTATTTTCCCAAAATAACAAAAGTACTAACTGAACTCATTAACAAAGAAAATTACAATAACAGAATGAAATAATTACAACTACATAGCATTTACACTGATGTCTATTTCCTAAAAAAGTCGAATCTGTCGCTAGAAGGCAGAGTGTTCAAAATGGTGGCACTGGCAGCATAGCCACGTTGGATGGCGATGCTAGTTCGTATACTACCTAGAAGACATCTAGTCCATCTGGGAATCGAATCCGCTACCTCCTGCATCTTAAGCGAACCTTCGCCCGTCGCGATTCTACGCGATCTTTGCCTACTTTTAACTCTCAAATCGCTACAAACTACATAAAAAACGTTTAAATATTCAATAATATAAAATTCTATCCACATTTACATTATCCTATTTAAAGTCATAATAAATAAATGTATGACAAAATAAATATATGAATAAAAATACTTTATTCTAACATAAGTAGCTTAGGGTGATGTAGTACAAACAAATTAGCATATCCTTGGGGGGCCTACATTATTAAACAAAGAGCCACAATCTCGCAGCTAGACTCACAAAATAAATCCGACTGCGCCAATCTAAATTCGTAATTACCAGCTAATCTGATAATTACCCGACGGACGGTAACCGGTAACCAGCAGTAACACGGTTACTACCTGCAGCTGATGGAGTTGCCAGCTTGTAATTTATACCTGGCTACATTAATTTAGTTCGCAAGTTTGTTGGCAACACTGATTGAGTTTGAAGTAAAATTGGAGGTAATTGTGAAGTTTGAGGTCGAGTTAAAAATACAGCGGGAAAGTTGAGTAAAGTCAAAGATATCTGCGGAAAACATCACCAGTTTATCCTTGAAAAGAAAATCGATTTGCAGACGGCCATCCACCACTACGCCAACAACGCCTTAAATCACCCTCAGCTTGAATTCGTTGTTAATTACATAAAAATATTTTTTTCCTGCCGTTTATCCTTTCACGAGATATTTTAATATGTAAAGGTTTTATTTAGATTATAGTCTTTAAATGAAAAACTGCAGTCCGATACCTATCATTTAGCTAAGTTTGTGGCTAAATGTGAGTTTTTATCACAAACTAAACCCTAAAAAGGTCCTAGCGAGAATCAAAACTAAAAACATTGACGCTAAGAAACGTTGTCAATTATAAAATAGTGAATATTGCGTTCTCAATCTAATCAAAGTAATCCCATAAGATCGCTAATTGTTGCTCGTCTCAGATTAGCGGCAGACATCACGGTCTGCCAGACCGCCAGCCAGAAATCACGGTCTGGCAGACCGGGCTTGGTTGGTCCACAATTTTCAGCCAATTTAGTGGCTTGATGGACCCCGGGGACGCTAATTGAGAGGGATGATAGTTTTGAAGATTTTGCATTTTCCGCAAAACTGTGTCTTACTCGGTAAGTTGTTTCGGTTTGAGTTTTATGTACCTAAGTTAGTACTAAGTTATTTCGTGATATTTGGTAAAACTATATTACGATGATGAGATCTTTAGTAGTAATACTTGGTAACTTTCGGAGGTGTCCACAATCCCTATTAGTTTTTTTTTTATATTTGTATTATTTTTTAGTTTTTGTATTTCGAGGGGTATGGTAGAGTTCTCATAATATCTATGTGGACGTAAGTGTCACGTGGATATTCCAACGGCGCAAAATACAGAAGACAAATATAATAAGAAAAATAATAAATCTATATTTACTAATTGGAACTTAAGTGTAAATTCAAAACCCTATTTACCTTTCGCGCCTCCGTAATCAAATAATTCAAACCATTAATGCAATAAATCAAGAAACACTTTATGATTCCATCGCAGCGTTTGAGTCGAGTTTGTTCGACAGGTTGTTGGAACTTCTAAAACGCTTTCAAATACAATTAAAAATAATGAAAGACACCTGAAAGGCGCGCAGACGGCGGTAATGAGGTTTGCCAGAACTCACGACTCACGACTCACGGCGGAATGACACTTATTAAATGTTTGGATAAAGCCCTTGTGGTTAGGATAAGGCGATAAGAGGTATGTTCTAGTATGTTCTTGGTAAAACAAAGAAAACAATGACATTGCCCATAACTACGTATTGGTTCGCAGGTAGAATGTGCAATTTGTAATTTTTATACAAATTCCTACATGTTTTGCACACATTTTTGTATTTATCGAATACTTTTTGAGTTGTCATACCTAGAAGTATTTCTTTAGATTTTTCGTTAAATTTCCTTAAATTTTTCGAGTGGTTGTTTAATTAACATATTTAAGTAAAAACATGGTGTCAGTCTATGTACATACTATTTAATTTAATATAATTAATTTAATACTTTTCAACATTCTTATATCGTCGTTTCGCTCTAATTCCATTTTGCCGCGCTGTCGCACGCTCTCTTAACATTAAGCTCACCTTTATGTTATTTGTGTTCATTTACGTTAATAAAGAAGTGTTTCAAATAAATTTCATAAGAAAATGGAGCTTTTTGGTTTCTTTTATTAACTTTCGTTACCTAAATGATAAGTTAAAACAAAACTCGACCATAAAAGCCACCCATTGTGTCTGTCTTGAGTAATGTTTTTGTCTGGTGCGCATTTTTGTATCGTATTTTATGAATGTAAGAATAATTATGGAATTCTAATTAAAAAAACCGAATCTACAGAAAAACGTCTCATCAGGTTTCAGGAGAGCAATTTCATCGATAGTTTCCCAACCCTAGTGCGTCTGCCCTCCCTCGTGGTACTTACCTATCTGTATGCTAGTAGATAGAGATAGGTACTCTTATGCAAACGCTAGTGTTGTACCTATGCAACCCTATGAAGTGTTGGGCGTTGATGTGTTGTCTACTGACTACCCGCGAGTATGACGGCAAGTCAAAGATGGGTGTCCAAAACATATCTACGATATCAATTTTTATTTTAAAGGCCGCGGAAAATCATTCCAGCCGCCGTGTCGGTCGTGGCGTAAGAATCGACCCCTCTCTCCCACCTGCAGCTTTATTGTCTAAATTGAAATCCATTAACAGTTGTAGTAACATTCTGACTGGGTCAGAATGTTGTCGGTCTAAGGTGATCTTCGGTTTCAGCTGTTTACACAAAATGAAAGTGACAATCGAAGTCGAGGCTAGGTTTGAAATGACCAACTGAAGCCGATTATGATTACCAGTTGAGTTAGAAAACAGAGCCGCAGATACACACACCGGTGGGTAGACAAGAGCTTCTATGGTCTTCAAAGGTTCTTAAGTCACGCGGAGGAACGTTTGTAGGACATGTCGGCTCAGTCCTTCACCGATGGTGCTGAGGATAAGGGCGGGGGCGTGGGGGGCGGGGTGCTGCCCCCTGTGGGGCTCGGGAGGGTGCGACTTGTTCACGTATGAAGTGTATTTGCTATGTTTTTATAAATAACAAGTTCTGAGAATGATGATGATTTTAAGGCAATTAAATTTAGAATTTTTTACTCATAAACTGCCTAAAGCCAAATAAATTTGATTGTTTTTTGGATTGAACAGGCTCCGAAACTACTGGACCGAAATGAAAAATTCAATAACATTATTCCTGATAAACATAGGCTATACTAGAATATTTTCAATTAATTAGGAATATGAAAATTTCAATATTGTTCGCTCCCGAGCGAAACCGGGGTGGACCGCTAGTCTAAACATAAAAAACTAAATCGCACCCCATTAACCCCTCCCCGTAACTATGGGCCGTGAAGCTGACATTCACTGAATGTCACGTTAACCCCGTGTCGTCGCCATAAAGGAAAAATAAACGATTTCGAAATGTCAAAGTTTGCTATTTCCTATGATTTATTATGTATCGAATTCCTTAGGTTAAAATCTCGTAATAATTTTAACGTATTTTATCAAAAAATCGGTCAGTTCTGATAAACAGAGAGTGGAAGTAGGTTGCAGCGGGTTCGGTTCTCGAATGTTGGTCAACATAACCACCTCTACAGAACATTATAGATCATTATTTTATTTTAAATATTTATCGTCATATTATATAACATTGATTTATATTTTTCTCGAAGTTTCAACAGTTCACTTAAAAGAAACGTTCTAGAGAGTGAAACAGATGAAACGGCGGAAAATAGGTAAATCAACGCGATATTGTGTATACCTAAATATTTATCAAACATTTCAGCACTTAAATTTACTATTTTCACTGTTTCCTTAATTTATATACAAGAACTTGCGGCCCGCCCCGGCTTCGCACGGGTATTAAACAAAAATTTCAGGAATTATACACACTAAAACGATGGGTTTCACAGTTTTAATACGGATCTTTACTTTTTTTAACAGCATTGGGGTTTTTGACATTGACTCGACATTCCAAAACTGACACTGTCCGTAGAGAAAAAGCAAGCACCGTGCGCTATACAACCTCTTTCTATTCTGACGCGCCATAATAGAAAAAGAGGTTGAATATACAGCCCACGGTTCAATTATTGAATTTTTCATGCGGATCCCTAACTTTTTTGAAAATATTATATAGCCTATGTTCATCACGGAAAATTAAGGATTCTAATGGTGAAAGAATTTTTTAACTCGGTCCAGTAGTTTCGGAGCCTATTCAATTCAAACAAACAAACAAACAAACAAACAAACAAACAAACAAACAAACAAACAAACATACAAACAAACAAACAATCAAATCTTTCCTCTTTATAATATTAGTATAGAAAATGCACAGCCGAGCAGTTTGATCATGCCGTAGGTAGTATAACCTTTAAATATTAAAACTTTATCATTAAAAAATAACAGAGTAACACCACTTTACTCTGTTATTTTGCATCTAATATTTATTTTTCATTGAACATCCTAAGTACATGAATAAATTAACAAAAACCCCTGGGAACTGTAACTATGATTAATGATTATATGCTCCAACTACATGCTAGTTGGGGTAATGTATAACACTTGTCTGGAGAGTCCTAGATCTAGCTGTGGTCTAACGTAGTCTATAGATGGAGGAAGTTGCCGTTGATAATGATAACGAAAGCTTACGAAGACCTTTCAGCTTCTCAAGTCCTGATATCTGAATGTGCCATGCCACAGCAGTGAGTACAACAGTTCGGTATCGCCCCCCGCAGCCGCGGGCGACACCTCCGAACTAAGTTCGTCTGCAGCGCTCCTCCGAGGCAAAGTTTCTGTTTCCAAGTCCTCGCCAGCCCCGAATTTGGCATAAATTCAAGTCAACTATGCCGGGATCCCAACTTCGTGGAATTCCAGTTAAAGCGCCATCTATTGGCGGATGGCGGAATAACTTAAATATTACCTTGAGATTTATGCTGCAATTTGGGTTATTTTATCGAAATTGGTTAGATGCTTTCGCTTGGCGTAGCCAAAATTTGAGAACCTTACTTGAGATACTGAGAATGATTTTATTTGTGTATCTTTTTATGTACTCAAGTATTGTACTTAGGTACCTACCTACTAGGCTCTTTATAAAGACAGAAATTTATAATTAATTATTACTATTCAACCTTTACCTAAACTGATGAAAAAGATCATATAAAAATTAATACTTTCTAATAAATAAAACTTGTCGACCTATCTCAGAAAAGTTATCACAAATTGCGATAGTTTTACATTACAAACTACTCGTGACATCTATTGTGGAGTAGCGGAATCTATTACACGTGAGTGCTCCGCGCTCCGTTTTAAAATGCGGATTGCACGAACTACAAGTTATTTACGAATGAATAAATTCTAAATAATAATACTTTACATTGTTCCGTTGGAGTTGTAAGGAATGCTAGGGCTGAGGAAAAGCTATAAACTATCTGCTATAAGGTCTACCTACCATACACAATAAATTGTTAATCAACTTCTTTAGAATTCTAAATAAAATGTCTTAATTTTACAAATTATTTGAGAAGCAAATTTATGAAAATCCTGAAATGAGAAGTGTTAAAAAAAATCCAAAAAGAATTTGGAGGTGCGGGGTATCGATCCCCGTACCTCTCGCATGCTAAGCGAGCGCTCTACCATCTGAGCTACACCCCCTGATGACAAATCCGCTAAAAATATCAATCTTTTAGTGATTTTGAACTTCACTATAGTTTCATTAAAAGTAGATATGCCACAGATAATTAAATACATACTAAGTAGAGACGTAAACAATGTGCCGTGATTCCAAGGCTAGCCATGGGCGGGCATTTTAGGTTTATTACTATAAGCATACCTAATAACTTTTAGACGACTCCTCCTACAAGTAGCTAGTAGTATAGCTTATAGCAGCTAGCTAAGTCCTAGGTAGGCAAGGTACCTACCTAACCTACTTAACCTACATAAGCACCTACCTATAATAAGGATATTATAAATTAACATTATCTATGTCACATAGATAGTTCTACGTAAAAACAATTCTAATTGACTAAATAAGTTCCTACTCGATCAAATCAGGCATTTACCTTCAAGTTCAAGTTCTCTATACGTACATACAAAAATTATGTTCGAAGACAGATATTAATTTAGCTAAAAAAACACTTTAAGACCTATCTATAGTACCACCACCGGTGATCCCTGTAAGGACTAAGGACTTATACAGACAAGTACGTCTGGTACAAAGGACGATTCACACAGTTTTCCCAAAAAAAAAAATAACAAAATGATATCCGCCCAACGTGGGGCTCGAACCCACGACCCTGAGATTAAGAGTCTCATGCTCTACCGACTGAGCTAGCCGGGCTGTGTTCATTAGCTTGAAATTATGTAGGTACTATAAAAGTCAAAGCTAAATTTGCCAAGGTAAAGGAAAAATTTTACTTAGGACTTTAAATCTTACGTTCTACTGATACGAATGGATTATTCGTTCGATATTTATTTTAGTTTGATTTGTATTTCATCTAGGAACCAACTTGTTCAACTTCTGAATAATATTAAAATGTCTACTCCGCCTTCATTGTGTATCACAAACTGTCCATAAATCGACCACTTATTATTCTAAACTTTTACAATCCTAATTGGTCTGAAAAAGTGCTTCACCCGGGTTTAACCCGCTCGTTATAAGTTCTTCCGGTTTTTACTAAACTTAACCGGAAGCGCTGATTGTCGCGGGCGGCTCTCAAACTTTTTTATTGTTGATATCGGAAACGGAAATGGTGGACGTTTAAGTACTTTTAAAATTGATTGAACTTTTAGTAAATTGTGGAATACGAGTACCTAAGATACAAACACTTTTAAAATATTATCGCTTTTAATATACCAGAAATTGATAAGATTTTTACAATGAGGTGCATCTGTGCTTGTAAAGCATAGGGCAGAGCGCAGACTTCTATTTATGTAGAAGTTAAATGCCTAAAGCCGTGTGGTGCCGGCATAGAATTTCACCACCCCAACTCTTCCCGTGGGTGTCGTAAGAGGCGACTAAGGGAAACACAGCGGGGGCGGGCAGCAGCGCCCTCTGCAGAACAACAACACCGAACTGCGATCCCCAACCCGCATGCCCAGCGTGGGGATTAAGGGCAATAACCCCCAAATAATGATGCCATCTATGGCGCTCATTAGGGGAGGCCTATGTCCAGCAGTGGACTATTATAGGCTGGTGATGTTGATGTTGATGATAAATGCCTAAAGGCATAGACAAAATAAATCAAAAATAGATTTGCTTGGTTGTAAGGTAGTCAAGGTAAGGCACCCACCCAGCCGAGGGCCGTTCATTCAACTGGTTTTGCTCCAACTCGAAAACTAACAATCTAACAAGGTAAAGTTTTCTTTACTTTACCATAAAAAGATTGAATAACAATGAATCAAATTGATCACTTTATTTTCCGTTTTTATTACATAAGTAACTTGTATGTTGTGACGAGTCCCAACTTACAGTCCTATGAGGTCTAAAGGAAATAAAGCATTTTAATTCTGAAACTGATGCGGTTGGTAGCTTTCACTATAGATGTGGTATAGATGTGTTGATTGATTGACATTGCTATTATTATCAATCAGGCACGAGTTAAAGACCCTCACTGGATTCCTATCCAGTAAGATAAGATAATTACCCGTTATCGGAAACAACACACGTTTTTTTCTGGTTCAAAAGTTAAAGGGTAAGTATCTTCAGTCCATCAGTTTAGTTGGAAAAAGGTTGCAAAATGATTATCACTCTAACAAGTATTTCAAAGTAACTTAGCGACCCGCCTGCAATGATGATGACTCTAATGCATTTAACTATATGTATGTACATAAACCTGCCTCTTGAATCAAAGCCACATTAAAATCAGTTCAGTTGTAAGTAGTAGTTTTAAACATCTAAGCATACACACAATTTCACACAAACAAACAGCCAGTGGGCAGCGACTTTGTTTTATAGGTACTTTGTTGTGAAGCGGGTTCATTAATAATCTTTATTAAGTGATTCTTAAATACAGGTAGGTACTTAGTTATGAAACAAGGGTCGTATTCAGGTCAAATTAAAATTAGTCTCCCCCTCCCCCGCCGCGCCGCAGCGCCGGACAAAACAGTGAAGTCCGCGCGGCCAACCGCAAGCCCGCCCCGCCCCGCCCCGCCCCGCACCCCGCCAGGCCAGCGGACTTAAACTTGCACATCAAACGATTGTTTCACTTAAACAGTGCAGCAAAAAATGTAAGCCGCGTAGACTTAGCATGTCGTAATGTTACTAATAATTATAAAAAAAAGCATAAGACTCAACTCAATAGGTACCTACCTAGTTAGTTTCAATACCTTTTTGTTGCAAGAAGTTTTTCGCCTATGCCAATACGGGTCTTTTTTAATCGACTTCAAAATTCGTTCACCTTTGATTAATCCTTAAAGAATGATCCCTAGGGATTAATATTTACCCGAAAGCTTAAAAAAGTATTAAATAATTTATGCAAGAATAATACATAAACATAAAAATGTTTAAAAAACTCCATTATACTAAAATATAGTTAATATCCAGTGTTGGCCAATCAATGACCAGATTCAGATTCGATAACTTTATTTCTTTAGGCTTACAAAATAAGCACTTAGACAATGATGACCAAAATGTAGGTCATGAAAGTGAAGTGTCACACTCCGCTCCCTAATATTCTGTGGTCGGTCCGGATATGTCCGGGTGGCGGGCGGCTGTTACCGGATCTATGAGGGTTGGCACCCGCAGTGAACTGAGCAATCGCGCTTACATTCCCCGGATAAATAAAAATATAAAAAATAAAAATTTGTTTATTCAGACAACTTTAGTCTATTTTGTTAGTACACTTAGTTCTAGGTGGGTTAGTACTTAATATTAAACATGGATTTTGTCCTCTGATGTAGGGTATACATCAGAGGACAATCGAATTTGTTGGATATTACATCCAGAATGCTGTTACTGCTCCCGCGGATTCTGCTGAGCAGTGATGCCGTCTTTTTGCGCCATATTGCATCAAAGGAATCTGTACGGGCTTCGGCGAACATACCTGAGGCGCTACAGAACCGCGGCAGACGTAACAGCAACCTGAATGCGTTATTATATTGGATACGCAAAGCATTGTACGCCTTTAGGGTATAGCGAACCCATAGACTCGCTGTATACAATGATGTACAGAATGCTTTAAACAATGTGATTTTCACAGCATCTGTACATCGTGCGAATCTACGGGCAAGCATATTCGCCCTGACGGACAATGCTCTGCGTTCCCTCTCCATATCTAAGTCATCCTTCAGGTCCTCAGTGACAATGTGGCCTAAGTATTTAAACTTACGTACCCTTAGAAGTTCCAGGCCATTTAACTTTACTATGATAGGATAATTGGAACATAATTATTTGCGTAAGAAGCGGATTTTCTTCTCTTATATCTAGCAAATTTTTAAAGCAGCAATGAAAAATAATTTTCCACTACTTTTACTACTCGCAAGACTGAAGAAGTCGTTTGACGAACTCTGAGGCGTGAAGAGCGAATGTCCGTTCTTTCACGCCTCGGGACAAATATTTTTACAATCATAAATGTTTGTTCTAGATATTTTCTGTGGGGGGTAGATGTAATAAAACGAAATATAAGTATAAGGTATAGTGTATTTTAATTAAGTAGATTATATAAGCTATCTAGTACCAACCCATAACAAAGGTTCTGCTTAGCTTAGGGCTAGATAATGCTGTGCGAATTTTCCAGCGTTTTATTTATAAATAAATGTCCCTATTGTTATCGCTTTTCGAGACATCCAAAAAATGGTTGCAATCTTGTATATTAGTCACCCAGCCGGGTATGCTATTTGCCTTTTCTGTATTTACTATACTAAATATACCTAAGGTTCTCATAAGGTTGAGCCTTACACAAAAATCATTGACAAACTTCGTTCTAATATTTAATATAATGTTCATTTGAAAATACCTGAAAACGTTCCTAAACCTAATACATAGTACAAAACACTATCAAAGTTATAATTAAAACACTGATTCGGAGCCCAAATCCAGGTCATTTGATAAAACGACTGTAATTTAATTTTGTGTAAAACATTTGTGGTAACCCTTAGCCGGTTTAACCGGTTATTACCGGTTTACCCCGCAATGGGGTGTCCATGTTTTTATCGTGGACCGCAGGATGTGCTACTAAATACATAATAAAGATTAGGGTGTCTGTTTCGTCGGTATGTAAATACTTAATGGAGGTAAAACAGATAGCTTAGTTGCATTTTTAGGTCAATGTTTCTAAGTTATTGTTATTTTAACAGTAGCATACCTGCGTTAATTAATGATGCCGGAAATTTTACCAAGCTAAATCTAGTCTCAAAGATCTTACGCAGAACTGTTTTATTTTTATAAAAAACACTGGTTAAATACACGATATTAAAATAATACTTGAATGAACGATGATGTGGTATTTTTTAACTAAACTGTGTTGTCTCACTGAAAAAAATAGCTGGGTTATCAAATGAGCCTGGTCCAGGCTAGTATCAAAATATAATAATAAAGGTATTTTCTTTTATCAGACAGAATGCTAGTTGTGCAAACTTATTTGCATACATCGTCCAAAGTCGGTCGTTCTGACAAGTTCCAGAGTAAACACGTAACCTACTTCATTTGATAACCGTTTTTAATCTTGTGTACCTTTGTATTTTCCCTTTAATTATGACCGCATTCGCACACAGCGCTGTTTGCGAGCCCGCGTTCGTCCGGGATTTTGAATTTTTTATCCGGTTGCCATCCGGGTAAAGGACTATTTAGGTTTGACTTTGGATATTTTTTGATGTGGTCGAGCTGTGTTGACCTATTTTTGAAATTTATACGTTTAAGTCTCTAGAGAGAGACTCAAACATTTAAGGTACATTTGTCAGGGTCTGCGGTCCTGCCTATGCCGCTGTCGGTTGTATTCGTTTGATGTGAAACAACTACAAATATCTAGAGACAATAATTATCACGAGTAAAAAAATTATGCCGGTAATTTCACGTTATCAAAGTTGAAATTAAAGACAAAATGATTCGCAACCGGAATCCATGGCAACATTCCGCCCTGTCCGTACATCCGGAGTATGGCGCAATCTAGGGTTGCCTTCCGCGCCCTGATTGTAGCAAAATGTAACAGTTTCCCTGTTGTTACCAGCACCTTTGTGGCGTTACTGATAGGACACCGATGTATTTTAAATTGTTGGAACTTTCCAGAACACTGCCAACGAAATAAGTGTGTGACAAAATATGAACGTGATTCGAATTGGCCTAGACATCTACCATGCGGAAGAAATTTTTAATTTATTTCATACACACAGCCTGTGACAGTCATAATTATGTCCACAGCAAGATTAGATTTTTTCAAAGGTATGGAGCATACGTTAGGTGCGTAGTAGGCATCTTTCATTGAGTCCAAGAACAACGTGTAAGCCTCCTCAGAGGCTCCATTGTTAATCTAATCTCCCTTAAACGCGGCAGCCATTCTGACACGTTCGTAAAGTTTTGTGAGCTTCATTACAAGTGCTAATTGTTATTGTATTCTTACATTTTGCAGTACATCTTATACTTACCATACCTACGTATTAAAAATACCCTGCAAAAGTAAGATTTGTATTGCGACAAAAAGTTCAAGGAAAACTTTGTGAATAAAGGCTTACTACTACCTACTCTAAAATACAGACTTACCAACCTATCTAATAAAAACAAGCAAGAGGAAAGTTACAACAAAATTTTTAAAGTTCTTTTACGAAAGTTTACCTAACCTTACAACTTCACAAGATTAGCGTTATTATGCATTTTATAAAATTTTTGCTTGTTTAAAACAACTTTTTACCCGACTTTGTGTTCATAAATACCAAAATAAATTAAACACCAATAAATCACCAGATATCCCTAATGTAAAAATTTGATACATGAGATATTAAGGAGTTAGCTAAATGGGAGTGTAAGCATGTTATACCTCGTTTTATCTCATGAAACAGGAAATGTTGGGAGCCGCTGGCCGCAATAATGTGCTGTAGGGGCCGTAATGGCGGTCAAGCTAAGCCCATAATCTGCCAAAAACAATGTTTACTATATTAAACGCAAGATTTTTCGCCAAAATTAAATTAAAACATAATTAATGTGGGGTTTAATTTAATTTGTTGGAGTCGTTTTTGTGAAATAGTGTTTCTGTTAATTCGACTTTATTAAAAAGGTCTTTTTTTTTTGTTCCAAGAATTTATTTTTCAAATCTTAAGTTTATTTTTAATCAAGCTAGAGTAAACAAATTTAATACAAAAATAAAGAACTAATAGCTTATTAAAGCTTAGCAATCTACAAAGGATATTAAAATTTTTGAGTAGGTATTCATAATAGTGTGATGATAATTTAGTTTTTACATTGAGTTACTTACGATTAGATTAACTACCAAGTCAAGTACCATTTCTGCAACAAAGTATTTAGTTACCGAACATACTGCATACGTGAAATACTTCACTTCATTTAGACTCCTATGTCCGTAACCTCTCAGTTCATTTTTGTGAGAGTTTTTCAGCAGTTTGAGACAAAAAATACTGAGGACTATGCCTGTGGAAAATCCTTTCAATTTAGACTCTACGCTAAAAACCTCCGGTTCATTTTCCCTTTTCAGCTTCAGCCTCCACACTGAAAGAATTCTGCATTGTATTTTGGACGTTAAAAAGATGGAGTATGGTTGATTTTAAAAGGGTAGACCGAAAGCTCTAATGCAAATACTGTGTTGGCAAAGGCGCCGTAATTATGCTCTTGGCAAATGGCGGGAACACTGCCTTATGGACGCTTTAGCCACAGCTCTAGTTTATACAATTTTTTGCTTTTATGGAATACGCACCCAGTATTAGCATAGATAATTGTTCTAAAGCCTATGAGAAGTTGATCAAAGGGACTATAGAATAAAAATATTAACAAAAAGGACTTTTCTTAGAAATAAACTTTGAAAACTCTGTATGATAGCTATCTCCGAAAGACGAAAACACTTTAGAATCGTGTTTTATAAACTATATTCACTCATGTCATAAGTTTGAAATTTAACACACCCAAGCAGGAATTCTCATTGTCTATACAGAAGGAGCTCACATCACAGCCTTTTCTTATCAACTGCTGGATTATGTTCCTTTTTAAGTACCTTATTGGCAACATCTTAGGGAGTTATGCGTTATTTCGCCTTTTATCGCCTCCATTTCACCAAGAAAAAGCTCATTTATTTAAGTTCAAATCTTACACATGAAATTACTACTTTTGTCTAGATTTATTACTTTCTTTCTAATGTTAATTCATTCTAAAATATTATAGGTCTATTATCATCACATTAGTTATTACTTCAATAATTATCATAGTTAATAAAAGTTAAAAACAATACTTAATTTAAGGGACATCAATATTACCGATCTGTGTATATTCATAGACTCAGTTATTGCTCCATGGATACCGAAAAAAGCAGAGTGCGTCGATCAGTACCAAAAGGAATTTTATTATTTTCTATTAGTCGCAGCGCAGCAAATAAGGCATCATGAATTAAAACAAAAACAGTTAAATATATGCACCTAAAGTAGGTTGGTAAGCAAGTAGATGCCAGCATTTTCCTTATTTTCACATCAAAAACATAGCTCCGAAACAATTCCTTCCTAAACATGCCCTAAAGAGGGCAAATTCACGTGCCCTCATTTCTAAGAGCAGGAGCAAGGTGACATCTTCAAAGTAATTTTGATGAAAAAAAACTTTTAAACGGAGGGTTGCGTCACAACATTTTTGGGGAGTTCAGAATTCGTAAATTACTGATTTCGCTTGTTTTCTGAAACTCTGGAGTAAAATTACCAGAAGGTTTATGTTAAGTTTGTTTGAAATTCACCACGCCGCCGGCGCCGATGTTAAGATCAAGAAGGATAATTTTACTTCCAACCTCGAGTACTGTCCTTGTATTGTTCCTTGTATTATAAACCTATTTGCATGAAAAACGAAAAGGTAAATAGTACCTACCTAGGAAAATGAACTTTACTGATATTCCGGACCGGATTTGTTTGAAATGAATGAAATGAAAAATGAATTTATTTTGGTTTCCATTTTTAATAGGTTCTTAGTCAAGCCGCTAACATACATAGGTAATGAATTTACATACGTACTGTCATAATAGTTAACAAAGTTTTATCGCTGGTGTTTGTTCATTTCATGTTGTCATGCTTGCGTTCATCTATTATTCATATTCATAGCTACTCTGGAATTGAACTGCTATTAAAATCATTCAAATACTCGATGCTAAAAACGACACTAAAAATAAACGTCAAAATCCGCGAACAAACTAAAACAACGAAAGATTGACATCCGCAGGCCGCCGCCGCCGCTCCGTTCGTAGTTCCCGGCTCGCACGCTATTGGTCGGTGGCAGTGGCGGGAGTGGCGCAATCCAGCGGTTTCAACTCTAAAAAGCGCTGTCCGTTAATCAATCAGGATTTTTTTTTCTTCATCAAAATCCATTTAATAAGACACATCAGATGCTAATAAATCTGCGTTCAAAGCATAACTAGTTAAGTCAGTAACCAATGAATTATGGCTATTTTATAATAATGAAAAAAAATACTGATTATTTTTATAGCTTTAAAGCGCTTGAACCGCTGCCTGCTCACGCGCCAATGCCTCCCTTCAACTATATCTGATAGTCATTCCATTCAGTCAGTCAGCTTCTGTAATATACCTTCATTCAAAAATCTGTCAGTTCATTATTGCACTCAAACCGTGGTGGTCGGTCGCGAAATTCGTTCTATTTCCAAATAAAACTTTTGAAGTGTTTTCTATCAAATTAGACGTCAAAAAGTGAGCGTGTCTATTTTCGGACGGAATGTTCCAATTTAGAACTTTTGCTACTTTTTAGTAAAGTAAAAAAAAGTCGGCGGGGCGGTGTATTTGAAGCTGCAGTTTCGTTCGAGGAAAAACGGTGAGTTCTTTTAAAAATAGATCGTATTTCAGGAATATTGAACGATTGAACCTTGGCAATGGCCGTCACTCTACGGTAGGCGGTATGCTTGCTTTATGCAGAACGTTTTAAGAAGACCTGATGACATCCTCACCTCTCCTGGTGATATGATAACAAACATTTAACATTATGCTATGACTGCTTGCTTGCAACCTCTTGTACCTACCTACTTACTTACCTACCTTCATCAATTCTATTAAAAATGTTCAATTAATATACATACGAGTGAATTAAGTACACCCCGGACTGCATTTTAATGTGGTACGAATGCGTAAGTAGCGAGCACCCTGTCATTCATAAAATCTTATAAATTTATTTGTATTTTAATAGGTATTTCGTCAGCTGGAAAACAAAAGAAAAACACTAATCGTAATAAAAATACTTTGTTTTATACCTACCGCCGGTAAATAAAATTTATCAAACGAAACCTATCAAACAAATAAGTACTTACCTACCTAAGTAACCAATAAATCACAAATAATTAGTGGGTAACGTCTTAGAAGTAGAATGTTTACCTAAATTAACTTCAACATAATCTAGCTTAACTATACCTATGTACAAAAATCGACAAAGCCCGATATTTTAATGTTATGTAGGTACCTAGGTACTTCACGCCCTCCCGACCTCACACACTATCACTCATTCTGTGACTCGTGATAAACTGATATTGATAGTAGTACCTACTGTACATAAGTAGGTAGGCACTGTATAGAGCTCGTATGTTAATAGCGATAACAGTCGAAATCATTCATTAGTTTATGTTTATTAGGGTTTGGCTGTGGAAAGTTTGATGGCTGAGGCGAGGGGAACTCTATAAAATGGGTTAATAAAGCTGTGTTAACGCTTTCACTGCCCAGCCGTCGCTTATGGGACGTAGTACCTACGTAGGTTTGTCGTTTACGAGTACCTAGTTAGGTACCTAGGTCCCTAGGTTCGTTTCGTAGGTTCCCATTGCGATGTTTATGAAAGAATCGATTAAATCTTTGCAAGTAGGTAAGGTAAGTAGGTACCTACTACTGCAGTAAAGTTAAGAAGTAAACCTCCAACCTTCCTCCAACCTTAAACTGCTTTAACTTTAATTTCCGAATTCCGACGACGACACACATCTAGCTAGTGCTGCAAGTCAATTCAGTTACTGCGATAAAAATGTAATTTTTTTATACTTACCTACGTAGAAGTCATACGTATAGTAGGATAACTGAGAAGGTAGTTTCTACCTACCTACGTACCTGGGTATTTAGCACAAAGGAATTTCTAGTAAGCACCGTTCTAGGAAGCATAGTGCAGGTTCGACAGTTTTCGCCTCCTAGGTACCGATGGAAGATTATTTCCACACGTGGGCAGCATCTGATCTCTTCATCAGCACACGTGCAGAAAGTTCGGTCTCGTCTAGGATTCCTAGCAGGTTAGGTAGGTACTACTCTCGCTTGGTCCAACTCCCATAAAATTAAATGATAAACTGGCTTTATTCTGCGGCGTCATTCGCGCTAACATTACCGTTTGTCCGTCCTCGGTCGGGGCCCGGGATAGGTGCTGCCTTCTTCTTCTTTGTCCTCATGTCTCATATCTCTCAGGCTCAGCTCTGTTAGACCCCATGCCCCACTCCGGGCGTTTAAACTCAGCGTTTATGTTTGAAAGAACTAAACCCTGAGTTTAAACGCGGAGGACCGATTTAAAAATTATTTCACTATTACAATCCAACATTATTTCTGATAATTTCTATTCCATAAAACAACAGTAGGTACACTATTTATAGATAGATAAGTAATCCAACATCTACAAAATAATACCCGTGCGAAGCCGGGCGGACCGCTAGTTATTTCATAAAATTCTTGGTCGTTTGTCTCCTATAAAATATTACTTGACTATGGTACCTAGCTAGTACATTATGAGTCATCTCTCTCATGGTCTATAGACAGCAGCGTCTTTGACTATTCCTTGATATTTTAATTGTGTATGCATATTTGAAATTTGTAAAGGCAAGTCTAGTCCATATCCCACGATAGTATAACAATATTGACAAAAGCAGAGCTTTACTGGTATAGTTTGAAAGAGGCATCGTAAGATCCCGGCCACGTGTGCCGACACAATGGGGTTGGGTTCGAGTCCCGTTCAATGCTCGCTCGGAGGGGGCAGATGTCGACCCACCGGACAGATGCCGCCGACCCGCTGTGTGCCCGCTCTGTTGCTAGGGGTACATCTCACGGAGGTGAGCTACTGATGCGGGCTTACAATTAAATATTATAAACAGATTGAAGTGAACAATGACTCAAAGTGATCATTACTTTTATAATTTGTATTTTGTGACGTGTCCAAGAGTCCTGTAAGGTCGAAAGGAAATGTAGCACTTTGATTTTGATTTTTATATTAGTTCGAACATTGGACTAGTGAATTGAAAATATTCGAAGACGTTGTAGGCCTCCTGGTATCTTAAAACTGTGTGAAGCCTACACCCAGACAGTTGGTGATGGTATAGGCTGATGATGATGTTGTACCTACTAACTTATTTATAATTTAAGTATTCTAATTCTTTAAAATAGCTAAAATTATACTAATACTGAACCAACTTAAAACTATAAAAAACAACCTGCGTACCTACCTTACATCCTTTATTTTGATCTTGGTTGGAAGATTGTTACAAGTTATTGTACATATATATCATGTGCGGGGGTGCAATGTGGATTCTTCATACAAAAACCTTCCTCTTGAATGACTCTATCTATTAGAACACCGCATCATTCATAACCCGTTAAGTAGTTTTAAAGATCTAACTAAGGGGACAGGCAGACAGCCAGGATCGATCGTAGGATCGAAGATGTTATGTCATTGTTAACGACCGTGTTCGATTCTGCCCCTGGATGTCGGGACCAATGTTTGTACAGCTATAGGTAGGTATATTCATTATTAGAAGCTATATGCTGACCCCTCAGATCACTCCTGAGCACACTTAACGTCCTGTGGCTTATTCTCTATGAAACAGGAGATTCCTTGCCCAAACCGTGTGACGTCACAATGTCTTATCGATACGATTTAGTTCGATTCCACGCCGCTGTGTTGGCATATCTGTGAAACACGTTGGGATTGGCAATAGTGGATAAAGGCCCTGTTGAACGTGTCCCCAAAATGGGAAAAATCTTGGACTCCGCTCAGCGTGTGGTGATTTGACAACCAGCGCCACTCCGGTTTGTCAAAAACACGCTTGGATTGTAAGCCCGTAAACATGGAGCAAGACGGGCCACCGGCGGACCGCTTGTAAAGCAATATACAGAGCAATATTAGAGAAAGGAAATTAAATATTTAATATATAAAATTTTCCCAAAAATTTTCTGACTCGAAACCGCGGCCCTCCCTCAGTACGGGAGTGTGCTGGCCACTACACCACGGAAGCGAGTACACGACAAGTCGAAAATCTTTGGGACTTTCTGCAAACTATAGCACCATTTTAGAGAAAGTCTCTTAGTGCAGTGTTTAGGTATTCTGGCCTGTAGTCCTGAAGTGTACAGTACCTACCTACTTCATCTCATGGGATGTCTGCACGTGATGACGTCACTCCGCCGCATAACTGAGCTCAGGCGGCCGCTTTGAGATCTAGGTACTGGAACTATGTGGAGCAGATGTTATTATAGTTACGTTTTAATTAAACTATGATATTGTATCTTAGTAATGTTAGTTATGATATGAATCTCTGAGCTGATTGGACAAAAATCATCATCGCCATCCAACGTGACAATGCTGGCAGCATTCTGGGCACTCTGCCTTCTGGTGACGATTTAGATTTTTAGGAAATACCTAGGTATTAAATGTTATTGTTTTGTTCTGTTAGTACTTTCACTATTTGAAAATGTCTGATGATACCTATCTATCCTTTCTCATATACAGGGTAGATTTTTGTACACTGCGCATTGGGGAGGTATTTTATCCGATGTAGCTACAGGAAAAGTGTTGAAGGAGACTTCATATTTTTTGAAACATTTTCATCCACAAACACATACACTTTTACAGTCAGAAATCACAGAAAACATTTCCTATAATTATGTTCATTAAAATAATCACTAATCAGTCACCCTAATGTGTATGTCCATACAAATCAAAGCTATCATTAATGCAATGGATGGATGTGATAATTTTCCCTCAAGTTATCCTCTTTGTTTCAGAATGACCAGCAGAGCTCGCGCTGCTGCTGGCTGGTGAAGGGGTGGTACCCTCTGGTGAGTCTATTTATTGCTTTATTGGATCACTTGAGCTTGTTTCGTTCTTGGTTCAATCTATATCTATACTATACTCTATACTCATATTTTGTGATTTGATTGTTTGTTTCTTTGTTTGAATTGTATAGGTTCCAAAACTACTAGACCGATTCAAAAAGTTGATTCTGCATTAGAATCCTATATTTTCCCTGATGAACTATAGAACATTTGAAAAAGATAAGGGATCCGCATTAAAAATTGAGTCGTTCGTCAACTTACACCATGAATCTTGTCCCAACTGGTGTGAGTTGACGAAAGGTAAAAAAGCTATACTCTTCATTCTGCAACTCACACCACGTCTTTTACTCTGGCTGAATTTCTCTGGGCGGACCGCTCGTTGTAAATACTAGTTCTAATTTGGTAATATGTTGAAATTTTCTTTGTTGATAAAGTTTATAAATTTTTTTTTTTTTTTTTTTTTTTTTATCTTTATTTATTATTGAGGGTTTGATCAAAGTGATCATGCCACCATGTCATAGTTTGAAATACTTAATTTTACATTCTTATTCTTACAACCTACGTTTTTCGACTTCGGTCCGGGCACATCCCACTCAACAAGTTTGCATTTCTCATGGGTAAAGTTAACTCACCAAATTGCCAGGTATGTGATGTTTTGGAGGATGCATATCATGTCTTGGTTGAATGTGTTAGGAACGAATCCGAAAGAATGAACCTGCTACAAAAGGGAATTGATTTGCGCGAGTTAGGAAAGTGTAATGACATTTTGGCCTATCCTCTCTCAGAGGAAGCCAAACTGTTATACAAATTAATTAGATCATGTTTAAAACGTAGGTTGTAAGAATAAGAATGTTAAAAATTTATTTAAATTTGGAAGAGTATTTTTTTTGTCACTATTCGGTGATTGATTATGATTATAAACGAAGCTGTGATCATGGCTGTGATTATAATAATTGGGTAATAATGATAGTTGACGTGCGTTGTCTAAGAATTTAATATTTAAATTAAAAGTTAGTTACTATAAAATTAGTTATAAGTAGTTTTACTCCAAGTCTAAAACATAAGCGCGATCCAACGTCGTAACAAAATATCTTGTATGTTGTAGCTAGATGATGCTGTGTGGATTGTCCGGCATTGTTTATTATTATTTAAACCGCAACGCGTTGTACTCGTAGTTATAGTTCCCAATCATTCTCGCACAGAACACAGCCGCGCTGTGGTACATATAATTATTGTAGATACAAGTATTTGTACATTTTGTACAGTTATCAGTGTTATCAATGGATCAAGGTCGGTCGGTGCTTATCAGTCAGTCATTCGTTGTAACGTGATTACATTCGTACAGTTCACAATCATTCTGTTTTATAACGAAACCTTGTAGAGGAGACCTTTACCCAGGGATGGGCTTGTCAACTAGACGAGTCGATGTAGGTTTGATAAGTTTAGTGTACCTATAACGTTTTAGTAAGGTAGGTAGTAGGTAGTGCATTGGTAGGCTTTTATAGATTGTTACCAAAGCCCGACTTCAATCCCTGTATAATTTAATTAAAGGACACTTTATTAAGTGTTAAGAAATTAAAGTAAATTCGGAAAACTTCTTATACTTACCTTAATTTCTTGGAGACCGCGAATCGGTAAACATAGTGTAGGACGCCCTCCGGCCAGGTGGGATGACGATCTGCGAAATGCTGGCAGATGCTGGATACGACAAGCTGAAGACAGGGCGCTATGGCGCTCATTAGGGGAGGCATATGTCCAGCCGTGGACTAACATAGGCTGATGAAGATACTAAAATGTATTAAAAATATCAACCACTACCTACGTTGTTGTTCGTACTCATATAATGGCAACAGGAACATAACGTGGTTTGTGGACAGTCAACCTGTTAATTAGTACACTTGTCATCAGAACTTAACCGATGATGTTGATTATTATTACACTTTCATTTTTAAAGTTAAATTTAATTTAATTTGTTTGTAATAATTGTGTTTTTTATGGATTTTTTGTGATCTGAAATAAATGATTTATTATTATTATTATAAAGTACGTTTGTAGGTTACGAAACATTGGATCATGAAGAAAAAACTTCAAAGCGTAATTTTCTATAGCGTTAACGATGTAAACTGAAGCTACATATACGAGTGCTGCCCCGTTCAACCCAAGATTTTTCTACCCTACAGGTATTTTGCTCCGTTCGACCCAAAACATTTGATTTGAGTTCCTCTCTCTACCCACACGTACTTATTCCAAAATATTGTACCTTTAACGAACAAGGCCGTTATTCACTATTGTCACCTTTACACAGATACGACAAGACAGCGGCGGCGGCGTGGAATCGAACAAAATCGTATTTATGACGTCACACGGTTAGCACAAACCGTGTGACGTCACAACACAACGCATTCTTCGTCGCAACGGATTCTCCTATTTCATAGAGAACAAGGCTCAGCATCAGCACCATAAAAGTTTTACTAATCGTCATCAAATAGTGATTTAGCTAAGTGTAAGTTGGTCCCCACATCTGTCCGTCTGGTTGACGGTTCCCATCGCCCATTGTACGGCACGTGCGCGGCAGATGTGCGCTATTTGTGTGCGGGTTCGCTTCCCGTTTGGGTCCAGCGGAGGTACAAGGACATTGGGATTTCCGTGGATTATGTCTTTTCATTTAGGGGAATACATTTAGAAATATTATTATGACTTAACACGTGTTTTTTATGATACAAACTTACGACTGAACCGGAATACCACGGTCTTAACTAAAATTATTTTTTTTTGCATCAAAATAAACTAAAACTTACTTTTGCTAGTTTTTAGGGTTTCGAGATCTGTGTCGAAACCCTTATGATTTCGTATCGTAAAAATTTACTATTCCCCCAAAGTTGGCAGAGCGATCCTTGTGTAATGTACTAGGCTTTTAGATATGGATCTATATTTTACAGGAAAAATACATGTATAAAAGTCTTTAACTCGAACACTCATTGAAAAATGGTCAAAAAACTAAAATAAATTAAAGGGACATATCAAATCAAAGTATGTACTGATTTGGATATTTCAAAACGTTCTTGAAAATTGTCTATGGTTCATACTTTTTGAAATAACTACCTCTACATTGATAAGAGTTGAAAAATTTACCCGTACCTTGCCGGACATCGTAAGAAGTTTAAAAAGTTTGTTCTTCATAATAATGTGGTAAATCTCTGTCAAAAACATTTTCTTCACCAAATTAATCTTTTATCTCCAAAGAAAGTAACCTACTGTTTGTATAGGTACATAATGGAAAAAGTTCGAAACCCTCGGCGTTATACTCTCACTTAACGGATCTCGTCTTTCTTGTAGAACACCTTATAGAGGCAGCTCTAACAACAAGCTAATTCGTAACTCTACAAATATTCCCTGACTCTGTCTGTAGGTACGTGTAGGTACGTAGGTACTGTGAGTAGGTAGGGTACTAGTACGGGGTACCGCGTTACCCGATATATTGTTTATATTTATAAACAAAGTTATTTCGTCTAGGGCACAACTGTTTACGTTTCAAATTCCTTTGATAGTTTCTAGCGGGCTTCGGTTTCAATACAAATAAATGGGTGTTGTGTTCATTATTACATACAGAAGTGCTCATTAAATGTAGCTTGGTTGAAGTTTAAATTCATAGGTATAGGTACTATCTCGGTACTATGTAACATGTCACTATTCTTAAGGCGAGGTATTCCTGCAGCTGCAGGCATTTTGTCCTGTATAAAGCTGCGCGCGAAATACTTAGCGCAGACGCGGCGCCAACGACATAGTATAGAAATAAGCAGTAGCATAATATTATTTCACTTTAGAAACGCTGTTGCTATGATCAAACTTTGTTTATAGTTTTTAGTTAGAGTTTCGTAAATAAATGAAGTTGTTACAACTTCATCTCTATTTATGCTTCTTCAAACCTGCGTCGCAGGCGGACCTTCGCCCACCGCGCCACAGAGGTCGTCTATGTGGTGTAGACATTGGTTCTTACAAAGAGTAAAGAAAGGCCCAGTAACATGAAAAAAAAAACCTCCCCTTACAAGAGGGTTACCTTTTGGGGGTAGAATTCAAATTTGCTACCCTCTTCGCTTGAGGGGGATATCGAGAGGTCCCTGGTCATCATGCCTAAAGGCAGTGCTTCACTCTACTCACCTGTGAGATTGTACCTCGGCCACATTCAGGGAACCAGGTTAGGTACAGTCAGCACAGCACATATTCATATATTTATTTGCTAGAAACATATGTGCATACAATAAAGTTTTAATATAAATAATTAATGTCCATTATGTTTTACCATTAAAAATTAGGCATGCAAATTTTTCACATACCTTATAAAATAAATAAATGATGCCGGACAATCTACACAGCATCATCTAGCCCCAAGCTAAGCAGAGCTTCTGTTATGGGTACTAGATGACTGATATACATAATATAATATTATTATTATAATATTATGGAAGGAATTTGTTGCAATGTACTCGTAGAAGCTCAGCGATTTTAGAATACAGAAACATTAGGTAGGAGCTTCAAGGAAGACTTGTGAAGTATTTTAAATGCATTCTTTCATCTATACTTTATTAAGAGGAAAGATTTGATTGTTTGTTTCAATTTGAAAAGGCTCCGAAACTGGGCCGATTTGAAAAGTTATTCTAACATTAGAAACCTACATTATCCACCGCCGTATTTCGCAATAACGAATAAGAAGGCGGCTACTATGTATTTCATAGTGTAAAAAAAAACAAATAAAGTGAAAATTTTCAAATGCATTTTATAATGTATTGAGATGCGTGGGGTCTTTCTGATTTTATTTTCTGATAATAGTTTCAGTTTATTTATTCAAAACATTGTGTATGAACGGACATAATTAGAAATAAATCTTACAATTAAGTACATTGACATTAGTAATTATTAACGCATACAATAAAAATAGATGATCAAAATATCATGCAATTAAAAAAAAATATCCAATACATTGTTCCTAATGATGATAACTTTCTCTGTAACTTTTATAACGTGCGTGCGCGGCTGACTGTACTCGGAAGTGGTTTCTCAACCTCCTCAAAGGATCGATGCGTCTCCTCGTATCCCGAGTGCGGGATCGAGGACTCGGGATATTGAGAACTGTCATGAACTAGTGCCTTACCGTGGCTTCGTCTGTGTGGGTTATTAAGTTAATATGATTATAGGACGTGTAATTTTACTAATTTCTGTAAGGTCGGTAAAGTTTTAAAATATTTTTAATTTTCACCGATTATCGCCAACTTAAAAAAAACATTGAGTATGTAAATTTAAATGAATTGGTAAGTAACTAAGTAAGTAATTGTAAGGATAAGATTTTCTAAAGATTTTTAATAATCCGCAAGAAATCTCGTCCATTCACAGCACAATCGCACCTAATTAACTAATCCTAATTACCGCATAAAAGAAAACAAAATGAAAATGAGTCCATTGCATAGCAATAATTAAGTTTTACGAAGGCGCCGCTAGATGTCGCGCGGCGCGGGCGGGGCGGGGCGGGGCGGGGCGCGGAACAATTGAAATGTGGGGTGATTAGCGGGTCCAAGCGTCGTCGAGTTGAAATACTGCAGGCGCGTGCTTACACTACAAATTAGTTATAAGAAAGTAATTTACGTCTATTAATTTCAGGGTTTCTTTAAGTTTTTTAAACGTATGCGCGATACAAGGTAGGTAAGTACTAATCTAATACTTTCAAAGGCAAAACGAAGTAAAAGATGACTGACAAAGCTGTGAGGCGGTCGATGTCGTAAAGTCCCTACGGTCTTCAAACATCCATGTACCAATTTGAGCAACGCGAGAGTAACATCATCTGTATGTAAGGTACCTACTTATCTTGTCGTCTCTTAGATCCTGAACGGACCTTAGTGATATTGCGCAGGGGAAGGGGGAGGGGTCGTTATACCCTAGGTAGGGACATAGGCCATCTAGTTAGTATCCAAGAAAGACGGGTGCAAAGCCAAGTACAGCGAGTAGCTTATTCTTGTACAAATCTCTGAAATAAACTGTAATGTGCAAGCAACTTCATAGCATATCGCATAAACATAAAGCTCGAACTCGGCTGTCAAGCTTTTAGTACGGTCACAGAACTACAATAGTATGTCCCGAGTCGAGAAAAATAATGGACTACAAAGAAAATTGATCGTTAAATCTGAGAGCAGAAAACTGAATTTCGTTGTAAAGAAAAGGCCCTACCATTTGCTCCTCGCTCGAACGCAACTCGAAAGAAGAATAGACGAGTTTTGTATTCATAAACTCAGCTGCCGCATTGTTCGCGCACAAAAGTGTGTTTTTTGTTTGGATTACAATAAGAATTTTAACGGGCGTGCTCGGAAGTGATTTTGCACTGACATCTGCTTCTGGGACCTAATCCTAGCTATTTGTTGTTGGCTTGATTTCCAATTGTCCGAAAACCGGTTTCGAATATACATTTTGAGTCATTTATTTTAAAAATATCAAAAAACGTACAATACCAACAAAACTTGCTCATATAATTATTTAAAATAATTTTGAATGTTTTCAATAAGTTGACTGCTTATTTAAGTTTCATAGAACTAAAGTTTCTATATTAGACAGACCAAAGCCGTGGCTGTAACTACTTTATATTAATTATACAGTATAGACGCCGCGGGCAGAACCTAGCTAAATTGATACTAAATAGTTTCCAACGCTATGACAATAAAACCAAAATGGAAACTACAAGTGAAAATTCGATTACAAAATAAAAGCTTTAAAAATATGATACTTATTCAGTTTATAATAGAATGCAAACTTCATTACGCGCCGCTAACTCGATAAAAATCGACAGTCTCGATGTGTTCCAAATTCAAACTCGCAGTCCGTTCCATTTCCAAATTATTTCAAATATGGCCGCCGCCGTAACGAGAATGGACAAACATCAATTGACCCCAATTCGCGGGCTAATGGTGGAGCGACACGATGCGTATTACATTTCGACATTGATATTTTACGGGCATTTTTGTCCTTTTGTCCGCGGGTTGATAATTTTCCATTATAGCGCTGGGGTGGTAATTGTGATTTGAGACACCTTTTGAAACTCTCCTCTCTCCAGGCCTTTCAAGCCGTTATTTATAAAGTGTTTCCGTTCTTGTTTAGCTTGGAAAGAAAAATTGATGTACCTATTACCTTACATCATTACCACCATTAGTACCTAAACCAGTCTCTCGAATACGCCAGTCAAATCGTAAAGTGTCATCGAATCGATTCTGATTCTGATGTTAAAAAAGAAACAATTAATACAGAACTAAATCCTTCCTATTTTAGAGCCTTTAAACGGTCTCTAACTCGACAAACTGCCAAGTGTACCCTTATCTGTCAAATTGCTGTTTGAATCAAGATCCTGCAGTGGACTCGCCGCCGCCACTTATCCGCAGATAAAGACTTCTTTTCCGATAAACTTTTAACTTTTCCGGCTCGCCTTGCGGTCGGCGGACGATGGGTATCGTTCTTGTTACATTTTGTCTGCTTTTAACAGACATGTAATAAGCTGCAATCTCTTAGCTGTATCTTTCGTTTTTAGAAATTGGACCTACGTGTATTTGTGAGTCGAGTGTGTAGCGACCCTATTACAAGGGAATTGGTCTCACATTAAGACTTGTAGATGTTAATTTATTGCGAAGGAGATACGATGGTTTCATGATTGAATAATTTTGTCCTTCCCGATATTAGGTATCTCTTTTAAGAATCAATAATGATGTATATTTTTTTTTTAAACATTATAGACGCAATAGACTACAAAAAATCTGAACTGGTGAATAAGGTGACAGCTGATGGATAAGTGAACATAGGTAGTGGACCCCTCATTGAAAGTCTATTCAAATAAAGAATAAGGAGGATGTAAAAAAACTCCTTTCATAAACAAATCAAAGAGCATTCAAGACAGCACGGCCTGTTATATCAGTGACGAAATCACTTTAATTTAAATAACAAATTCCCAAACACGTCAAGGGAATTTCGCTTTTTCCCACAAGAAATACGACTTTAAATTTAAAACTACACGAGGCTCCAGTGTCCCAGTGAATATGAAATTGAATTTTATATTCATTGACACTGTTTTGCTGCAGTTATGTTTAATTCATCTGATGAATAATTCTTCAGATTTAATTTCAGTCTGCGTGGAGGGCTGACCTCGAGTCTGTTGCGTACTTGTAAAGTAGGCGATTGATAACGCTTGTTGATTGATACATTCTTATTTCCTGTTGTTATTATTACTGACATTTTTATTTATTACAACACTACGGTTGTGTATCGACTTTCAGCAAGAGGCCATGAAAATAATGACAAAAAAAAGCCGCTAGTGCTACCGCTTCTGGATTATAAATAGTATAGGAGGTACTCTCTGGCAGAAAATATGCACATTGTTTAATTTTCTTTTGTTTCTTATTCGTTATCTAGTTCAGTCAATGAGCGGTGTAAATAGTGGAAGTCCTACGCTCACTAATACATCTGAATCAAGCTGCTCTTATTTGCTTGGATACCTAATTATTTTTTGGCAGAGATGCAAAAATAAACTTTTGAGGGGAAAAAAACTTCGCAACATAAACAAATTAAATGAAAATTTTGTTTATTAAGACCAAATAGCAAGAAACGCTGATTTGTTTCGTCGTTGGATAGGACCTTTTTAATACAATACAAACCCTTTCAGTATTTTTATTCTGAAAATTTACAACAACATGTAATTTTTTATGCAACCCAAATTCAAATCGACGTTGTTATGTTATCTCTTATTTGCCTTCCAAAACAGATTACCTATGCGTTACCTAGCAGGACATGCGTCACAAATAACATTTACAGAGATGATTCAAACGGGGCCGTTTTGTGCGCCCCTGGCCCGTTATCGCGGGTCAGGCCTTTATATCGAGGCATCGACTTATCGCCGCCACTTCCCGTCACAACTTGAAATATTTAAATTCGGCTGTCAAACGTTGCCTGTTTTAAATCGATGGTGCTTTGGGTTTTTGAAGTGCTTTTGGTGATTTGAGTGTACTCCGGTGTTCATTGAGTTGTGCAATGTGGAATCCTCTGTTTTATCAGCGATGACAAGGGCTTTTGAAAATGGCCAAGTTGCAAATTAATTAGAATTATGAGTTCATATTCATACTTTCATCCAACCTATAATTGCGCATTGTCTAATAAAATAAAATATTACTCATATCATAACATAGGGTTTTAAGGGTTAGTGAGGATCATGTTTATTTAGATGTTTCAATAATAAATACCACACAAAAAGCGAAGTAACACACAGAAAATTATACCTTACACTTTAAAACAACAACTAAAAATGCATGCTTTGTTTTCGAATGTCGACAAATGCTTTGTATAACTGTACACATAAACGATTAAAATTTACAAAATGTCAAACTACAAACTGAATTTAAATGGGGTAGTGTGTTGTTTACCTCTCAGATCAAATGATTGAGGTCAAATGTTTGAACATCTGGTCAAACAGAGATTAGGCACTTACAATATTGACTAACTCCCCTTCTATTCAAAATATACAAATTCAATTTACAATAATGACTTTTAGGATTTACTAATTATAAATTTATAAACTGCTGCACAATCCACACCACCATCACCCAAGCGAAACAGAGCTTGTGTTATGGCATTGTTATGGGTACTAGATTACTAATATACATAATAAAATTATATAAAATGTGATCTTCATAATCTTCATACAGTTATTATATGCTTTTGTTAATTTATGTGTGTACAGTGGCGCTTTTGCTTTTATACATCACAATTTAAGTGCTATACCTTGACATTTAAATCTTGTTTATTATGGTTCTCGACCATGTTTAAAGGTAATTTAACTAATTTTATACAATTCTAAAGTTTTAATTTTTCATATAATTTCATGTCAAGCTGAAACTTTGATTGATGAGATTCCACACACTGTAAAAGCATCAGACATTCCCATAGACAATTTCAATCATTTTTCATCCGATTAGAATTCAGAACCCAATTTCAATTTTGTAACGGTCATTAGTAGGAACATGCCTCTGTCGGAAGCTGGAGGGTTTGAACATAATTGATGGGAGAGGGAGTGCGAAGCATGCCTGCGTCTCGCTCGCACAGTTCGTAATGGCGGGATTCGCATGTGGGGAACAGAGAATCATTGTGTGGTGGAGGTTGGCCATAACGTTTGTGCGAACCTTTAGAGGTTGCCGTGATTTTAGTTTTGCTTATTTCTGTGTTTTATTTTATTATAGCTCTTCCGTTTCGGTTCTTGGGTGTTTGTGTCAGTGATGTGTGATTGGACGGGGTTTGATTCAGGTTTGTGTCGAAATAATTGATGTATGATTTGAAATTATGTACGAGTATTACAGCTGAAAGAAAAGTGAAATAATTTTACTACATAAGAAGATAACACATTACATAATTATAGTAATAGAATAATTTGTAACATTATTCGACTTTTGTGCTTTCGCAGTTCAGTTCAAGTTTAACATCCTAATTTTGAATGTTCTCCTGCTCTTCTAGTACATTGTAACAATACTACACGCACTGAAATAATGAAGCGTAAACTTTTCCTTGCAAACCGCTCAGCGCATGCGTCAAACAGGGCTGCCACGTGTCGGAAGTCTGAATGTTCCGTCCGTACTTTCAGGAACTTCATAAGCCTGATAATATCTATTTTCTACCAAGAAGTACAACGGGTTTATGATAATTTCAAGTTTTCCTGATCTTCATTATATTCTTCATACATTTCGTACAGCTACAAAATGCCCAACTATTCCAAAGTTTAAAAAACTTGTATATAAGTCCTTATGTATGTCACGTTTGGAAGATCAGTTGGTTATCCTAGTCCTCGATTCTCTCTGCAAATCCGTAATTGGTAGGTTAGGTAATAAGTTCGTTAATAAACGTGGCAGGTATATTTTTTCTAAAGAAACTTTCAATTCGATCTGTCGTCATGCCACTCGAAAACTGGCAACCCTGACTAAGTAAGTGCACAGCAATTTGTATAATCGCGTGGACAAAACCGATAACAATCCATTAACTTATTATTTCGGGTTTGCCAGCGCATCGATATCACAACGAGGACGGGGTCTGTCCCGCTTGCATCTGTCATCTGTCAGTGAGAACCCTGCAGGGGTGGGGGGTCACACGGCGGGCGTGCGATTGGATGCATCCTGCCGCAAATTGAAGCGTCGCGGACGTCCGTTTGAAGTGCCATATTTAAAAATCGAACGATTTTGTATGACATTTCGGTGTCTATTAGTGTGTTTATATCAACTTCGTTCCATCGATTTTTTTATACGTTTGTTAGGTAGAAATAAGAACTCTCAACCACATAAAATTGCAGTCGATTTTTGTAAAATCCTACGAAATAATAAACACCGAGTCTTTGGGTAATCACCTAATCACAATCGCTTCGTGCCTGATAGTCAGCAGATACAGCTTCTACTATAATTTGATCAATAAAACACAAATATTATATTCCAAATAATATGAAGTCGCTGAGCCTCTAAAACATGACCATATTTTGTAACGTGTTTTGCCTCCCATCACTGTAGTCGGGAGGCTGAAACACATGGTATGACGTCATCGGTGGACGGTGACGTAATGAATGCCACTCCGCCATGTGCGCTGATAAAATATTTAAAGCTATTTCTCCAAATTATTAAACAAAGTATTTTCGAACCCAATGTACCATTGTGTATTAGTTTACTTTTTGCTAGGATGTAATAATAATTCGGTATGTATGAGGATTTCAGACGTAGTAGTTTCTTGGGTTTTTTAACTCAAAACATCCCTGAAACAATATTTACCTCACCAAGTATCCAACCAAAAAAACTAAAGCGAAAACAGCGAACAACTTTTGTTTCGTAAAAATTCATTGGGCCGCCGTTCCAAATTTGAATACGGGCCTTCCATTTTTGAAATTAGAGTTTTTAATTAAAAGGGTCGCGTTCTCGCGATATCATCGCCTTTGTCGTTTGCGGGCTTTTTACTTTTTATTTACTCCCATAAAGCAGACTACGGTAAGGACTGTATAATTACTGGATTTAAAGCAGCTTTGACGTAACAAATGGTTTTCTTAAATAATTAATGGGATTTTCGCTATAATTTGTGTTATTTGTCAAAGCTTCGCGCAGGTGTTGAGGAGGCCGGAGATGTCGTTTAATGGCTGGGACTTGCGCCGCTCTCACCATTATATTACTCCTAAGAGCTCAATAATTTTATTTTTGGTAGAAAGAATAATTATGTTACAACACGTCTTAAGTAAATAAGCCTATTATGAAGAAAATAAATGGCCAACAATAAAAATAAACTCACGATGTTTCGAAAGTAATACAAAAAATAAAGTTAAAATCAAGAATAGAACAAAAACTACTTTCTCACTTCCATTATGCTTACCTACTTCTTAACTCTTACAATAAAATTTGCGGCGGTTAAGACACGAAATAATCCCTCGTGTTCTATATTCAGAATAATATTGTAAAACTGATATTCTTTTGTTCCAGATGTACAAAGTAACGTCGCGTGTGAGAACTCGATCGCTGCTCGAACGGTCCTCGAACTCAACGACTTTTGAACGAGATCCAGTTTCCGTGGTAGGGGTAATGCCGCTGAGCATGGTAAGTGTCCTATTTAATTATTTTTACACATTAGATACTTCGATACGTACCTACTAGTCAGTGGAGCATCGATAGCAGCATGCGTGTGTTTGTAATACACTGCGTCTCAAAGATATTTCTATTGCCTACTTACTGTCTATTCAAATCACTAGCCATATTCATGTCTAAAATTAAGATAAGTCTACCTATCTAGTATTTTATTCAACGAACAAATATCAGCTTCAACAGTTACTTGAGTCTCTATTAATTTATGAGAAGTTCTGTCGAAAGCTTGCAATTAAAATTGTAAAGTACATCAAGTAATACCTATGTGGATATTTTGTAGGTATTATTTTAAACAACAATCTAAAAGTCTGCCTTTATTCTAACAAAATTGTTCGTACAATCAGAGGGGCTATTAGTATCAGTAAATATCGGAATGGACGCGTCGTGACGTCACGACGACACCCCGACTCGAGGTGTGGTCACTTACACTTAACACACACCTCCGTACCGAGACCTACCTACTGGAAGTGGCTCACTATATTAATAATAATAATAATGCCGGACAATCCACACAGCATCATCTAGCGCATCATCAAGCTAAGCAGAGCTTGTGTTATGTTTGTTTACTAGATGACTGATATACATAATACAAATACAATCATTTTTATATATATATATATATATATTATATAGAAAACGACCAAAACTCTCTGAACAAATATCTGCAGATCGTACAAACATTTGTACCGAGGTGGGAATCGAACCCCCAACCTCCTGTGTCGCAGGCGGACCTTCGCCCACCGCGCCACAGAGGTCGTCAATAAGGAACTAGGACTTTCCCTTTCCTCCCTGCTACTTAAACGCTCCCGTCAAAAAAATACAAGTAACCATACAAAAAATCTGGGTCTTGTATGGAAATAAATGTAACATTTCAGATTCAGATTCAATGACTTTATTTATTTACAAAATAAGCACTTAGACAAGTCAAAGTAGTATTAGTAAGTAGTATTTCAGTGACTTATTATTATTAAATGAAATGCTTTCCTTTTCCCCAATATTTCTCGCTACCACTTCCATCCTCTGTACCACGCGGCCGCGACACCGCCCCGCCCCGCGCCGACGTCGCGCCGGAAGCATGTTTTACCACACAATAAACTTTTTAATAGTCTCCGCCGTCACTTCACCCCTCGATGCCACTGGGTCATCGGGTTCGAGTCCTTAGGCAGCACTGTTCGGGAGTTCAATATTATGTGGAAGTAATTGATAGATCTGTAATGTAGTGTGTGGATGAGTCACGCACGTGGCCGTGTCCCGAGCCCGCACCCCGCACCCCGCACCCCGCACACACCCGCTACCCTCCTGTCCACAGTGCACCCGCATACCGGGGACAGACGGACAGACAGATTGCTAATATAACAGTAATAACATTTTAGGTACCTACACCGTTATAAATATATCACATTAAACTTAGATTTAGTTGAAAACAAACATGTTTAGACCTATCTAACCTAACGTGATATTATAAATTACTAAGTAGTGGTTTCTTTTTCATTTCTTTCACTAGTAGACAAATAATTAAAGTAAAGAGAAAATCAATAATATATTTCTTATTTTTATGATAAAACATTTTATGAAATTAATCTTGCTTATGTGCTTATTTTGTAAGCCTAATGAAATATAGAAATCTGAAATCTAAGTGTATTGCGATTTTCGCGGTTTAGGAACTTTGAGATGAGCTTAGATTTTGTACCAAGTTGTTAGACGGAGGAATTAGCATCCAGGCTTCGTGTGTTACTTGATGGGTTAGAGTTAGAACCTAAGGCTTCGTGTGTTACTTGATGGGTTAGAGTTAGAACCTAAACCACCCCGTTACAATGTTATTGTTGTCGTAACTTCAGATCTTGTTGGTTAGTTCCGCTACCCTCTACGTGATGGCACTGTACTGCATTCTGTATGTGCCCAGAGATAATCAAATATGGAAATGTTTTTACTGATAAGTGAATTAAAATATCTAAATCAGTAAGTTTTTTTATGGGCGGCTATATTTCCAAGTTTAAAAAATATAAGAACAACATTACAGGCAAATTATGTAGAGATAATATAAAATAGCTGTATGTGCGAAATGTTGCAGCTTCGAGCTACAAAGAAGCTGAAACTGGATAAAGATGAAAAGCGCTGTAACTGCTGAAAAGCATTTTTTCATTCGCTAAAATCGACGCAGCGAGAAATGTTGCGTCAAGCGCGAATCAAGACAATAAAACCTATAGCGGGTTCCGTAGCGAATTTTAATTCACTACTTACAAAAAGAGCTAAGGTGAAATTATCTATTTCACCTACCTAGCTCTTTTTGTTTTTGTATAAAATTATTTTAGGTAACTTAATAATTACTAAACTGTGAAATAAATTATTGCATTATATTTTGGTCCATGCGATGTCATTATTAAATTTACCACTATTAGCTTTACACACTCTAGGTACTTTTGCACAATTTGCAGCTATTACTACAAGTTACCGTAAAATAACGTTATTATCGTAATATTGAAATGTATAATTCAATATTACGATAATAACGATATTACGATAATAAGAGTTCCTGTCCACGGTCTCGTACATTACAAGAAGTGATCCAAATGCCGATGAACTTTTTATACTTATAGTAGGTATGGTAACTTGGCATGGGGCTAGATGATGCTGTGTGGATTGTTCAGCATTATTTATTTTGAAATAAAGAATGTATAATAAATATATGACAGAAATATGTAGAATAAAGAGAGACAAGAGTTTAGAGGTGTATTCTCGGCATACATCGTCGACCATCATCACCATCAGGCGACGTTGTGATCGAACGAAGGAATCTATCAACAGTAAAAACAAAAACACGACTTGATGTTTCCTTCCTCCTCTGCTATGAACTCTAAAAGCCTCCTGAAAGGCCGGATCCGGGCGGCGCGGTGGCAAGAATGAAACGATTCGATTTTTTATTTTGAATCCGTTTCTTTGTTTGATTTTAATTGTTATGTATTTTATCTTCTGTCTGTTGCTTATTTTTGAGCTCTTCAGTCTGTTGCGGTTTATTGATAAACGCGGAGCCTTTGAATCCGCTTCCTGTGGGAATTCAAAATTTTTGTACCTTGCGCGTCAGAATTAAGTACCCCCCTTGTCTACATAATATTAACGACTACTTCGAATTCCTTTGTAACTTATCACAAATTTTCACATGCAAAAATGTATCATGCCACCGCTAAGCATCGAATCACCCACCATAATACTCAAAGTCTGAAATTCCCAACAATAACAACTATTGTGTCCCACATACATTGAGATAGGGGGGTACTTATATGTGACGCGCACTGTACATAGGAAGGTAGTTTTCCTTAGTCTTTTTTTCTAGTCTTTTGTTTTTGGAATGAAAATGTGCCTACCATTTAGTAGAGCTAGATTTGAAGCTGGCAGAAGAGAGTTAACTACAAATATAACCACTTTTTGTTTAATAAGTTAGAAGAGATAAGTAAAATCTTAATATAATAAAGGAACAAGCGATTTTCTGGCGACAACGCCCAGCCTAAACCGCTGAAGTTAGAAAGCTGAAATTTGGAAGGTAGGTTCCTTTTACAACACAAGCACCCGCTAAGAAGGGATTTTTGGAAATTCCACTCCTAAGGGGGTGAAAAGGGGGATGGAAGTTTTTTTGGTCTTTTTTCTAACTCTGTAACCGGTAGCCCGATTTTCTTGAAATTTACAGGAAATACTAAACATACAAAAATATTGAATACGTGTTTCAGCATTTTTCAAAATATTCCTGAAAATAGGGTGAAATGGGTCATTCAAGTTTGAGATTCGTATTTTGGCTCCATATTGAAATGTCTATAACTTTTTGATATAGCATACTAATGACTTGAAACTTTTAGTATGTATTGAAAAAACTATAAATCAAACCACGTGTTTCAGGATTTTTCAAAAATGTTACTATATAAGTTTAAAAAGGAAGTCGAACTATTGAGGTTATTGTGGTGAAATTTATCAACCATTGACGCTATTGGCTTAAAATTTACAGAGAATACTACACAAACAAAAATATTGAATACGTATTTTAAGATTTTTCTAAATAATCCTGAAAATGGGATTAAAACGGTTATTCAAGTTTGAGATTCGTAGTTTGGCTCCGTATTCAAATGTCTAAATCATTTTAATACAGCGTACTAGTTAATTACTTTTGCATGTCCTAAAAAAAACAAAAAAATTTATAATATGTATTTCAGGATTTTCCCAAACATTCCTGAAAATGGGTTGACAGAGGTGATTTAAGTTTGAGTGATTTGTAGTTTGCTCCATATTTAAATGTTTGTAACTTTTTAATGAAGGATGGTAACGACATAAAATTTCAAATAGGTATACATAATACCAAGTACAATAAATAAAAATAGGTAATTTAGAATTTTTCATTAAAATTACGTTAAAAGTATAAAAAGAAGTCGAATCACTTCAGATTTTTTTGGAATTTTTAACTTTTCTCCCAATCAGCTTGAAACCAAATAATTAAAAATATATAATACTTATTTCTGGATTTTTCAAAATATGCCTGAAAATGGGGTGAAACGGGTTATTCAAGTTTGAGATTTATAGTTTGGCTCCGTATTGAATAACTTTTTAATATGGCGTATAGTTTACTGTTTAGTTTACAAAAAAAGGAACACGTATTTCAGAGCTTTTCATAAAAGTTACTCAATAAGTACCTATACAAAAGGTAAGGGTATTAATGACTTTTCGTTTCAAAAATATACTGTAAAAACAATGAATAAAAACAAGAGTTCCGAAGTTTTCTTTTTTTTTAGTCTTTTAATAAGGACAATAATACATAAGAAGTTTTTAAGGACTTTTTAACTTATGTGACTTTTTATCCAGTGTCGAAATTACCTAGAAACTTGCTGATAATACTTAAAATATCAATTTATTGAACATATGTGTTTAATGGTTCTTCAACATAAAAATAGGTTTTGAAGTTATTCAGGTTTTTTGTAAGTTCATAAGGATCATTAGCATAATTGATAATCAAAAGAAAAGGTTATTATTTAAAATTTTGTTTGAATACTCACTCTACTTAGATTCAGGTAATTTATTTATAGTACTTTAATTCAATGGTGTTTTTTCCTCGATAAAATATAAATTCGTAATATTTTTTTTAACTTTGTCCGTGACTCCTTTCACGACTGTTAGCCGCATGGTTTCTGATTTTGCCATCCAATCCCATCTCAGAAAGCCAATCTGTAGATATATTTAAATAAAGTAGGATTAGGAAATTTACAAACAAATTGGGCTATAGTAGAATGTCCACCGTGTCATTAGATTCTCTATAAAAAATACAGTAAATGATTATTAAAAAAAAAACTCATTATAATGGGCTTATACATGATATTAAAAGCGGGTTTCAATTTCCGACTCTTAAAATAGGGTATTAGCTGATTTCGTCAAGAAGTTTTACCCTATAGTCCACGCAAATGAAATTGCGAGCGGGTCAGCTAGTATTGAGATAAAAATAATGATTTTTTTTGACGAAAATTGAATTGAATTATTTGCTTGTTGCTTTTCTTATGAACTAAACTACACACATAACAATTTTCACATTAAAGTTTTTGGTATGCAAGCTAGGATATACGCCTATTTGAGTAATCAATGATAGAGGGCGCTGCCGCGGCGCATCTCGCAGCAAACAAACAGAGGACAAAGGTAACCTCTAATTAGGAGGGCGCTGTTTGTCCAAGCTCGAGTATGGACCCGGCTGCGGTCGCCGTTTGAGTTGGTTGCCATTTTTCACTTGGGTTGCGGGTTTGTTAGTACACATTGCGGAACCCTAACTAATTACCTGCGTACATTACAGTCTGATGAATGCTAATAACGCTAAACATTGTTTCACTCGCTAAAGTTTATAAAAAAGTGAGTTATTCCAACATACGTATTAAGGTATTTACTATCAATCAAATACAAGCATAACAAAGTTATTATGTTGTACCTTATTCCTATTCTCTAAATAAATCATGCATATGTCATTGTGTGTCAACAATAACAACTCCCGCCATCTACCGCCGAGTAGCAAAACCCGCAACTCCATCCGCTATTCATAGATGGCGCTGTGCTCAATCAGCGCTGCGTCGATACCCATGCATACTTTATACTAGAAGGCATCATAACAGGGCGTCACGGGACTCCCATCAAATTGCTATCTTGCGTCGGAATGGGATCTAAAATATGCAGGGACACGGTAACTGCTTTTGTTTCGGCTTATAATGAACTATGATATTAGGTTTGGCGCCTTTTGTTTGGTTTATTATGTTGGTAGTTGTGTTGTGTGACGGATAAATCTAGCGGACAAACTAAACTTCCCAACTTGTTTACCTACATACTAGCATGTGCCTTAAAGTTTGCAGGTTTTTTCGGCATTAAAAGCAACTGTTATTTCCGGTATAAGGTACTATCCATCCATCCATTCGAGCTCTCTGCAATGCTCGTAGAAATACAAGTACCTAGGTAGGTTGGTTGGTAGTAGAAGAGTCTCACTTTTCATTAATACCTATAATAAACTCGAAAGTTTGAAAGCATATAGAAGTTATAAAACCCCGATCGAGACCCAAACACTAGGGTGGAACGAAATTTTTTTTTTTCGATTTTTTTTTTGGAACAGTTGTATTAAGTTGCCAATTGCTATCAATAACCTCCAATAAAAATATAAATATTATTAGACAACTGTAAGAGCCCCCGCCAAGACATCGAAAATTTACAAAAACGACAATTTAGGTGCTATTTGCGAGGGCTACAAAATAGTACGGAATTTATTCATATAGATTTATTTTATTTAAAAACATATTCAAATACAATTAACTAGCTGCTGCAATCAAATATTTCATTATTTTGATATATTTTGGCGCTATTACATATTTAGCAGGGCGCGGGGGGCCGGGTGGCACGCGTTGATCTACGAATTCTATTGTTTTGTTTGAACTAGTGTCGATAATTGTCTCAATGGTGGTGGTGAAAGGTAACGCGTCAATTATTTTAACGAGTACTTGTTGTTTTACGTTTTTGAAGTGTATTAACATGACTTCAACTAGACTACAAAAACTAAAATGTCCGATATTTGATGAAAGTGCGGAGTTGAAAGAGACTATCCTACCTACGTATGAAAATATAATGAAATTCTATGAATGGGTCCGGCAAGACTTGGACGTAAGGAACAACACAACAAAAGAACCTACTTTTTTGGAAATCGCGGAAATAGTTGGAACGAAAATTTAAGAATTGTGGATAAAATCTTCTATTCCAATTGTCACACACAAACGAGTCTTACAGTTGTTAAAAAGTTATCAGATAAATATCTAGTTACCACTAGATATTTATCTGACGATTTGTTAGCGATAGTGGACCCTGTTTTGATTCGAAACAGTTATTTTGCTCACCCAGAAAATTTGTTGTTGAGTATGATAACCGATTCACAAAAGCACATTAGAGAACTCGCTGCAAGACGCATTTAAAAAGCTCGTCAAGTGAAGAATAATTCCGTTTTGCGCATGTTTGAGGTACCAAAAGTGAATTTAAATGCATGTTCTTATATAGACTTGATTGATTGGCAACAAAATATATGCGAACCCCCAATACTGATGAATATTTCCGATGAACAGTTACAAGACCTAAGTGAAAATGGAGGAGATGCAGTTTTGGAATTTATGAGATTGCCCTGCCACACCCAGGCTGTGGAGAGATCAGTAAACGTTGTAACAGAAGCATCTCTAAGTGTATGCGACAAGATGAAAAGAGAGGGATTTATAAAGTCTAAATTAGCATCTCGAAAAATCATGCCAAAGTTTGAGACGAAAAAGGACTTTTGCCATAAAAAATGACGTTTTTCATACCAATGTAACTTTCTGAACCTGTGTTTACTTTAAAAATAAATGATTCTATTAATCAAAACATACTTTTATTTCAACATTGATATGCATAACATATTATATATAATTATTATTTAGTTTATAGGGTGTACTATACAAAACGTCTAAAAAACTTATTTAATTAAATTTCAAGTCTATGGCGGGAGCTCAAAGTGTCGAGCTAGAACTTTCAAATTAAGAGGTGTTATTTATCATTATATAAGGCAACTTTTCCCTGGTATTCCAATTCCAAATTAAAAAAAAAAAAAAAACGCCATACAAAAGTGTTCCACCCTACCAAACACTCCATTCTACGATTAACAAAACTTAATAGCCGTGTTGCAAATTCACAATTTCCTACCTCCGATGAATCAATTGCTCGCCGTCGGCGCTGCCAACACAACAACACAACACAGCTGCCCCGCCCGCGCCGCGCCGCGTCGCGCCGTCCAAACAGAGACTATCAATTTAGTGCTGCTGAGTGCTTGGGCCACACTAGTGATGGGCTTTTGCCACGAAGCTTGTGCCACGATAGTGTTGGGCTACGGTCGTGATATCTGGAAGATTGGAATATTATGGTAGACGCCATACTAGATTATGAGACCAATAAATAATGGATGGTAAACATTACTACCTATCAGATTATTATTGACTACGTTATGAGACTTCTATAACCTATTTCAGTACCTTTACACGGTGAATTAAGTAAAAAAGTAAGGAAATAATATTACATTGGTAATTTAAAATGGAAGAAAACTGTAAAAACTTGGTGATTTTTATAAGTCTTAGAATTTTATTGGCTTTCATCATTTTAATAGTCCTTCTGACGTTAAATTGTTTCAAAAATAATGATGAGAATGGCCTATAATGCTGTTGACCGCAGATGGCCATGACAGCGTTACCGGACTTTTGGCGGGCGCAGAGGGCACCACACCGGTAAAGTTAAAATCAAACCCACCAAGCTACTTTATACCAATAGGTACCTAAGCCCGTCAACACCAATCTGCCCGACACAAATGTTCGGCCCACGAACGTATTAGTATAGTACCCACTGAAGAGGAAGTACAGGTATTCGCATAATTCTTATTAAATAATTATGTAATATTAGTATGTTGGTAAGACTCCCCCATCCCTAGTTATCCCCGCTTGTGTTAGACGTGTTATGGCCGTCCATTGTATTGCCATTGCATTAGGTACGGCTATAAAGGCCGTGTCCGTGGAATTGGGCCTGATTAATACCACCGTCTATCACAACAATGATATTTGGCTGAGAATGTGCTACTGTATGCTAGATAGGTATCAGATAGATAGTAGACCAGTTCAAACAATCATTGGACACGATAAACGGCGCCGTTAGGACTTCAAGCAGATGGCAGAAAAGGGTGATACAGGGGTCTTAACCGTAGATTCCCATAAGAGAAGATTCAAAATTTTGAAGAAACCAAGTATTTTAAAAGAAACTCGGGAGTTGCTATTTGCACTGAATTCATAAGAGAATAATAAAATCTACATACTATTCTCTCCCCCTTATGTTTTATCCTTCCTTACAAATTGAAAATAGAGCTAACAAGGTCCATCTCTGCACTAGAGGGTACATTAACCACCCTTAAAACTTAAAAGAGCACGTTTCATATTACGTTAAGTAACTTAAAATTTAATAAGTGACACTAAAATCCCAAATTGAAAGTTAATTTACGGGCATTCGGCGCCAATGGCCGTAACGGCCGGCCGCGGTCAGTCCATCTTCTGAACGACCTCTTATGACCCGCCTGTCGCCCAGGACCACCTCCGCTAATTAATGGCGGCAATAAATGGAAAGTTTGCTCTGTTATAATTATAATGCTTTACGTGTAGCTAAGTTTTTTCTACATCACAACCTATCATAACCATCTCTGCAAATGCAATATCTCCAAAGCTGGACAGTAATCCATTCTGATAACCATTTGTTGTGATAACTCTTTGTTTTGCAAAGGATGAATGTTAAGGGGGAATGATGTTTGTTGAGGAGGCCGCAATAAACGTAATTCATACTCTACGAGCTCTTAGCTGCTTCCATCTTTAGCGTGGTTTTATCCCTGTGTTGCGATCAAAAGACTCACTAACCTTATCACGGATAAATAAGTAACAAACCGATAGGATAGGAAGATATGCTAGACATTGCTGGTCAGTATCTGGCGCAGCGCATCAGCATTGCCATACAGCGAGGCAATGCAGCCAGCATCTTGGGGACACTTCCGGCTGGTATTGATATGGATCGGTTGAGCTAACAATTTGTTTGCAATAGTCTGCCGTTAAATTAATTGTAAATACTTGTTCTAATTTGGTTATTTCATTGTAATTTTCTTTGCTAATGATAATGACATGAAATATTAGGTGTCCCCTCCCCTGCTATCTCGAATCATTTAACCAAATAAAACGTGCGTTATGATAAGCGCCCTCAGTAAAATCTACAAACATATCAATTTAAAAGTATTTCTGTTTACAACTGGTCCAATCAAATCGATGGACTTTTTATGGCAACATTAGGAGAGCGATGCTGATAAATTCGCTATCAACCTTCTTTCATGTAGCGAGGGTCTTCTAAGAAATGATTGAAATTCGTAATATATTTTAAATAGGTACCTACTTCTATATAACTTGTATTTTGTGACGTGTCCAAGTGTCCTGTAAGGTCTAAAGGAAATAAAGCACTTTGATTTTGAATATATTCGTTTCATTACCGGACGCGCGGATTGTATACCTATTATACCTAATGCTCTCTCTTTTTTCCTGTTTTCACCAGCACTGTTCCCATGTGCATTGCTGAGCACCCCTCCCTAAATTGAAGGTATTATGATGTAGTTGGTGTACTGCAATAACCACCCGCTTACAAACTAAGCTAGGATACATGAACTGAGTACGTTGTTATCGCGGCGTCTCAACAGCAGCTTTCTGCCACACACGTCAGTGAAATTACTGTACCTACAAAACAAGTCACTTAGCAGCTAACGCCATCCTTATCCACGTCAGATTTTTTGTATTTATTATCATCAAAGAAACATTGATCCAATCTCAAGGAAAGACGCGATGTGGCCAACGACGCGGTACATCAGGTCTAGAAAATACCTATAACCTCTTGTTTTGAAGTTTGGTAATGCAGCTAGATATCGGTGTGGTAGCGGTCGCACGCGGCCCGCCCGCAGACAGAGACGGCACCCTCGTCACAGCCGACTTAATGAGACGTCGCCCGAGTCATTCATTACTCGCGCACGTGTATTTACTCCTAAATACAATAAATCATGTTAAATTCACTGAAACCGCCGCTTTTCAGCGTTAATTAAACTATGAGTTGGTTTTATCAATAAGTTGGAAGGATCGTGTTTGCCATTCTCAACTTATCATGTAACTAGTTATTACTAACCCGCTGCATTATTCGCCATTGCCATAATTATTCACGTTTGCCGCATTTTTTGCATCTATGGCTCTAATTAACAGTTATCGAAACTTATATCGAAGTTATGTAGGAACGCTTGGTGATTAATTCAGAATCAATGTATTCACTCATTTTCCGCTCATTGGCTGCATTATGAACCAGAATTAGAAGAAAAGAAAATGAAAGAATGCGACACTAAAATAGTGACAAAAAGTGCAGTGATATACCTACTTACAAATGAAACCATACAGACTAGTGACGCAAAAGTGCAACTGACACTATAAAATAAAATACCTAGTAAATAAATGATGCTGGGCAATCCACACGGTATCATCTAGGCCCAAGCTAAGTATGGGCTAATAATTGCAACTGAAATCTAACCACCACAGTCAAAATAGCATCTGCCTAAATAAAAATGACTTTATAGCCGTTAGTCTTACCTACGAAGGTTGCGTGAGGTATCCTAAATCCAGCGAGTTGTTCACTTCGCCGCGCGCTGGTCAGTCGACGACCGTGTGCGGAAAACGACCGCGACTTTGGGCGGGCTTGAGCGCGTTTAGGCGGTCGCCGCCCGCCTCAATGGAGCGGGAACACCAATCGACCGCGTCCCACAGATGCTTGGTTGGCTTTACTGTAATCTGTGCTTGCGATTGTTTACAACCAGATTAAAGCAAACGAAGTTGATCTCTTTAGTGATTATATAGCTTTATCTCCGATCCAATCAGTGATTGATTGGTGAGGATATTGTTAGGTATGGTGTAAGTTGAAATGGATTCTGTAGAACCATGAATTACTAAAAATAACTTAAAGATCAATTCTATCTAAGTTTCTGTTGATTACGGAATTTGATTTTTTTCGCAATAAATGGAAACCAAAAGCAGCAGTATAAAGATATTACTTTAAAAAACCAGCTGTGAAGTAGAAAAAGGCGACAATTGTTTTCTCGCAGTACTACAAGCAGTAAGTTGACCGGAAGTGGTCACGTGACGTAACGCCCCTCCAGCTGTCGCCGCCAGCGCCGCGCCGCGGCCGATTTGTTAAATAACGGATGTAATGGCGCGCGCGGGGATTTCTCATGTGACGCCTGATTGGCCGCCGCGGCCGGGCCCGACGTTTAGGAATGAGATCTTTATTTTTTACGTTTGGTAAATAATGTGTCGATGTTGTGGGCAGGCTGATCGGTCTTTATAGATATAGGAACCTACTTTAGTTACGTTCTTAGTTGTGGTCGTCTTGGTACAGAAGTACAAAAGTATTTATTACAGCAAAAGACCAAGGTACACTGTAGGTAGGTACGTCACCAAAGTGACAACAGTCACTTTGTCGTGTTGTGTTGTAGTCTTTCAGAATAAATTGGCCGGCAAAAAAGGGGTTTCACCAGAGAGGAATTCACATCCATATTTTCTGAATACTCGTAGGCTAAAGGAAATTTACTGCAATCGAAATTCGTGTGTTAGGATTGATTTTAGCTTCGTGGCAGAAAAGCAAACTTTCTTATTCCAAGGGTACCTAACCTGCACTACCGTTCCGCATTTTAAATCCGAATTTGTTTTTATCTTTGTGTTGCTAAAACTTAAAAATACCAATCGAATTAATTACAAGAAAATGGACGCATCATTTTTTATGAACACCGACATATTTTTCAGACAATAATGTTAATTAACTTCTATAAAACACAATAGGACTGACATTTTCTTTAATTTTATTAAATGAGCTCTCTATTGTTACAGGCACCCCCCACCCCGCAGCCGGCACCTGACAACAGGGCTACCAACATAATGGACGGTGCGGATGGAGCGTACTTGGAACCTCAGGATTTTCCGGGAGATGATCAGAACAAGACTTGTGATCATGACCAATGACACAAATCACTTGGTGTTTCCAAGAAGTTCCTATGGTTTTATGTAAATAACTTTACAATTACTTATCCATTAAATAACACAAGAACTTGAAAAAGTATAATCTGTACACAAAACTATAAAAGAAAAAAAAACTTTGAAAATTAGAAATCAGATTGCTGGGATATTTTTGAACAAACTGAAACCATAATAATTATGGGATGCAATAATAGGTACCTACTATAAAAATAGGTTACTTATATAAAAAGCATAAAGTATAAATAGGGATATATGAATGAATAGAATATTAAGGTTAAAAGGGAAATAAATGTATTCTACCAGTAAATAAAGAGATAGTAAATAACTTCTTAATATTTAGTATTTAGGGATTAATATGTTGCTCTCTCACCCACAGGCAGACCCAACAGAATATTAACTTCTGCCGAGTGGGTTGCGAGCGCCACCTGCCGCAAGCTTTTCTAACTAAAAGCTTCCTGCCACTCGCCGCTGGATGGCGCCACGAGATGTTTGACCGCAGAAAAAATAGAAGAGAGAAGATATATCAGAAAGAAGTAAAGCCTGGCAACGGGCCCTTGTCATCTCTCCCGCCCCGTGTGCCCCACTACTGGACGGAGAACTGATAAGGGCCTGTGCTTCGCTAAATCTACGAAAAGAAATAACACAGAAGATCTTAGAATACCTAACCTTCAAATTTATGCTTCTAACGGCACGCTAAGTCATAATAGTATTATTATAATTATCTGCAAGGCAAGGCAGTTCCCGTCAGAAAATGTTCTGGTTTTGTTCTGGAAGCACAGATAACTAGAAGTCAATTTGGGAAGTGTAGAATCGAATAGATTCACATAACATCGACTTTCTTATCATAAGAGGCTAATGCTGCCCATTGTCACGCTAGCCAATACATTTAGATTGCGAGATATTTAATTACCACGATTGTATAATAATAAATAATAATAATAATGCCAGACAATGCACACAAATATATATATCATATCCATGTAATTATTATAATTATGTATATTCAACAACTCCACTGCGATCACCAACTGTCTGGAGGATCGGTGAACGCGTGGTTACTTGTTGTTTGTGGTGAAACCCTCAATTGGAGGAAGATTAAGTCAACTAGTGAATCTACTACCAAGTAGATGCAGTGTCAACACGTTTATAACTTCTGTAAATAAAATTAACATATCTGTAACTTTATGTAATATTCTTTGTATATAAATACCTAGTTTTAGTTTAATTGTGGTTAAGTATCAAGTTAGTAAGTAATTAAATTGTAAATAAGTATCAATTTGTATTAATGGTATGTTATGTATGTACCATGAATACAAATTGACTTAGTATTTCCAAGAAGTTCCTATGGTTCCTTAGAGTCACATTGGTATAGTCTATATTGAAAAATGAATAGCTAGTATTATGAGATGCAAATAAATAAATATATGAAGTATGGTTAGGTTAGGTTAGGCAATTTGTATTGATGGTATTTTACTATATACTATAAATACAAATTGACTTAGTGTTTCTGAGAAGTTCCTATGGTTCCTTAAACTCACTTTGATAATTATGATCTATATTTTAAAAGAAATACTTTTGCTGTTGTTTAGTTTAGAGGGTAGATACCTACTTATTGTTATTTATGAGACCACTGCATATTTCACGACGTATTTTGGTTTGTTATTGTTGATTAAAAACTAATTTTCAGTTTTTGATTTGTCTTTAGAAAATTTAACCTGAAACATATAATTTAATGAAATTACTTATGGAAACTACAAAAGTATATTGAAAGAGTTGACGAGTTCATTTTTTTAATAAAGACACATTTATATTCTATTGTTTTAATTATATTAAACTAGCATTTAGGAAGCCTTTCCCTTTGTCCAAATTACGACTTTTAGTTGCAGGTTTGATTCCCGGTTCTAGTAATATAAAATATAACTAGTGTTGGTAATATAAAATATGATCTTAATAGAAAAAATAATATTGCATATAGTTGTTGAATATAATATAACAGTAATTTGAGTGAAAAACGGCAATTTGATTATTTAATTAGATATCTGAGATAAAATAATAAAATATATGTACCTACTTACATAATGCAGTACCCAGATTCAAGGATGGATGTATTACTACAAACGTAGTTTAATTATCTGGCACAGTCCCCACCTGAGAGGCGCGCAGACAGGGGTTTGTTGGTGACGTCACTCGTGCACCACGCTTCACTTACTAGGTATGTACTTATTCTGAAACAAGTCAGATAAAGATGAAAACAAAACCAAATGCCATGGCGAGGTGAAACAAACACAATTTGTTTAGGAATACCTATTTACTATTCAAATTTGAGTAATACAAACATAATATCACTTAAAAAATCGAACTAGAAAAATGAACTAAAAAAAGTAAGTTAGTAACTACACATAACACACTGGATCGTCTGATTATTTCAAGAGAATCCTGGGGGCCATTTTGAGTATCACGTGATATTTTATCGAGTGATACGCATTATCACGGGATAAAATATCAAGTGATAAGTATCGAGCCATCGATATTATATCGGGTCCCGATAAAAACTGCATTCTCGTGCACTCTGCGATATAACTAGCCATAGACAATAAGACTCCATTATTTCTTGTCATAACATATTTGAATGTCAACGTTACTTACTTTATGAATGTCACTATCTGGCTTGTTTTCGTCAGTAATGCCAACTTAGCTGAATCTCGGAACTTTAGCAATATTTTTCTTAAATAATTTGATAAATCAACGACACAACACAGTTAACAACACAACAAGTATGATGCGACTGGCGTCCATCTTAGAACAAAGAAACGCTCTGATTGGCTCACGGTGACTTGGTGCATTTTGATATGAAGTTAGCCGCGGATTTGGCTTGTTTTGATATAAAACACTGTTTTTCAAAGCTGTTTTGAATGAAATCTATCGGGATTTGGCCGTTTTTGATAACATTCAGTTAAATATATTTTGACTGCCTATCCAAGGACATAAAGAAGTCGTTAATTTGAAAAGTTGGACATGGTCGATTTTGAAATCAAGCTACTCATTTGTCAAAAATACTTGAAACTTGATTAATGTTAAATAATAGCTGCAACATTTTATTTGAAGCTCGCATAATATGAAATGTTGTTTTTGAAAGATAAGGTATGGTTATAATCGATCGGGTCGGTCGGGGTAGCCGTGCTCAGTGAGTGAAACTAGCGAAAGTAATCTAGTCAGCAGGCAGCACCGCTAAACAGTTTCTGTCTATCTAAAGGTTTTTAGTTAGGTTCGGTTCGGGTGCCCCATTTTAGTGTACTCGTAAGGAATTTACAAAGGAAAATAGTTCAAACAAAAACGCAGAGACCAAAGAGAATAAAACCACTACGCAGAGACTAAGGAAAGTGAGCGACAGAGAACTAGAAATGTTCCTTTCTCACTCTTCGATAATGCGAACGAGTGCTCGGGACCACTCGTTGCTTATCGAGCAACTTATCGAAAAAAACCATCGACATTATGTCGAATTGCAGGTGTTGAGAATACGCTTGTTTGATTCGAAGCAATCACTCGACATTTTGACAGTTCTTGCCATGGATTTATGAAAAGTACGGATAGAATCCTGTCAAATCAAACTTGAATCTTAGCAATGGCGGATTGACATTGAGTGTCAGTGTATAGAGAGTTGCCAACAGAAGAAAAAATTACCCATAATTTTTATAAATATTCTTCCTAATAATTGTTCACTTATTAATATGAATATGTAAAATTATAATGAATCATTTTAGGTACTGCTTTAGCCACGGTAATCGTGATTATTAGACCTACTTTTTATAATTTTCAATTTACGCCAGCGCTTTATGGTGCTAACTGCAGTGAATTTTAATGTCCCACAAGAACGGAACAGAACACTTTACTTTCCCGGGTTTAAATAGTAACTATGCTAATCGAAGAAATTTCAACAAAATCTGTTCAGGCCTCTGAGTGTGTGTGCAGAAGTAACAAAGATAAAAACATCCAAAGTCTCATTCCATGTCTAATTTTAGTTTGAATAAATTATTCTTTGTGCCTATTAACTGGCTGACAACATTTTCTGCCTACGGCTTCGCATACATTGTTCCTATGGAAATGCCTAACCAATATAATATAAAAAAAAATATAATTATTTAAATGTACATTTGCAGCCTATCAGCATATCTTATTATGATTGTTACTGGGAAGATCAATGAAATGTTATGTGAAAAATATACATTATTCTCATATTCATTGTTTATTGATACATTCTAAATAAAAATTTATGTATTATATAATATAATGCCCGCATGCTTTGACATGAAAAATCTTCATGCACATTGCATGCTACACTTGATTTATTGGGCTTCAAATTATTTTAATTATGAGATTCTCTGATTATGCGAATTCAATTTAACTTCCAATTTTCGTCACCCGGAAATCTGAAAAAATATTGACTTTTAGTTATGCCCCACGGCTATCGTTAATCTCGTTATAACATCTGCGTAGCATGATCGTCACTTAAAGTATTATCCAAATGGGTTCAGCTATTTTGGAGGTTAGCTCAAATAAAAAACAAACATAATTTCGAAATTCGTATTGTATAGATATTACAAACTGAAATTCAATATCCTAATTATATTTCGAATACTTAATACATATTATTTTATAGGTATAACCAGGATGATAAATGCCTATAAACCTGATTCATAATTTAAAGTCAATAAAATATTAAAATTAAAACATTTTTAATATCCTCCCACACTTACTGGAAAATTTACATGTTTACATGTTGGCAGCACTGGCGAGATTTTGTGCTTGTAGTTTGATTTATATGTTGATAATAATTTTGCGTCAAATCGATAAAATAAGTTGGTGATATAAGAAATTTATCTACGAAATGTGATCCGGTGTTTTTTATTGACAAACCCATTGTGACTTTTGCAACATCTGACCACACAAGACGGCGTTTTCCGTTTATTTTTGTTTGTTTACAATAGAGTTCATCAGTTGGTGTCTATAGCTGTAATGGCGATGGCCAGCATACTATTTGATTGATTGGCATGCTTGCTTGATTGGAGTGCTTCATTTTATTTTGTTCTGATACTCCTTCCGAACTTATTTATAGTTTCATGGTTCTTGCCATATTTATCGAGTAGATATATTGCGAGAATTGCCTTCCTGGTCTATTTTAATTGTTAGAGAAAGAAACTTTAAGACTTGAGAAACAAGTGGTCTCAATACAATACAACCCGCCCGCGCACATAGCTACTAGGTCGGTGTACCTACCTACTTTGCAGTGGGCTAAACTAAGCACCTATTTAATAATAATAACACCACACCCATGGTACACTAAGGTGTGGCCATTGTATGGTTTCCATGGCAACTAAAATCACAACTGATGGCGGGCACAGGCGCCACTAGCCAATCAACGTCACCGGACGTCACGGCATGCAAGTTATATTAGGTAGGTATACAATTTACACAAGTATGTATACCTATATAAACACAGGTGCATTCTCTAGGTGCCTATACCTACTCCTCTCTTATACTTTCGCCGATGGGACGAGAGACCTACACGAGCGACGGTAGGGGAGAGAAGGGAGACGCTGGACCAACACGGCTTCATGCGCTTTCCTTGCGTGTCTATTTAATGATCTAAAATCGCCAAGCAGCCGCAACGCCGGCAACAAACTTAATTTGAGGTTAAGTAGCTATAGAAGTATGGGCGGTTTGTTTACAAACATTTCATATCTAATTTTGCTGGGCCAAACACGCCATCTACGAGGTAGGTACCTACCCTTTACAATTACATCAAGGTTCAATATAAAGACACTACGCGCTAAAGATAGAAAGGTAGGTACCAACTGAGAAAAAAAATTAAACCCTACGGCCCTGCCCGCATTACTTATGATGCGCATCTTCCGAGACTGATCTGATCAGTGAAGGCGTCAGCCATAGTAGGTATAGGTATGTTATGTCTTTTAGTTTGGTTGGTTTGGTGAAACCGGCAATAGAACGAGCAGTCCCCTTAATTATTATATCAGAACTCTGATTGGCCGTTGACGACTGTCCCATGTTATTGTGGTAGCTGGGATTTAGGGACTGGGTAGTCAACGTGACAAAATGTTAAAGGGTTGAAAAGACCTAGTGTCAAAATGTACATACCAATAATGGTCATATTGTTTTAGTGACAAATGGTACACATCTCAAAATGCAAGTATAACAAAAGGTGCGATAGTCAGAACGTTCGATTGATATATCGTGTTTAGGTCTAAATGAATATCTGTCAAAAAGTCCAATGTTCTAGATAAGTTATCCTATTACTTTAAATGAGCTTTTCTTATAGGTATATAAATATCTATTACGTAATTCGTTTCTCAAGAACGGCTATGTTCCGCTTTTCAAAATTATCTACATAGGTGTCATCTAAAATAATAAAACATCAACCTTGTTTCTTCACAAACACCTATAATTATTCTTGGTTATTGGAAACTAGGTACCCTATACCTCTAGATGGTCCAGGCGATATTTCATTGTGAATATACTACCAAATTACGATTTTCAGATATTTCCCTTAACTTCTGCTACAATAAAATTTTCTTTATCGAAGGGCATTTGCCTGCATTTGATTTCTTAGAAAGTTTTGAAAAATTTACATAATTGACTATAATTTTTGATTGCGTTGACTAAGAAGGCTAAGTTAGATCGCGGCTCCAAGAGGCTACGGACTTGCGTATTTGATGATGTTAATTTCTAATAGATACCTACACGCACTTCTGAGAAAAGAGGATTGTCAGACACACATACGAACGGCAAAGTGATCCTATGAGGGTTCCTTTTTTCCTTTTAAGGCATGGAACCCAAAAACAATCATCTACACCGAGGGACCAGTAAGTAGTAAATTATTACGCCACGTTATTATAAAATACTTTATTTCAACTTATGTCACGAATCAGAATGGTTACTTCAATAAGTACCTACTTAAACTTATAAAACAAAACGTAACGTAAAAAACTTAACTAGTAAAATTATTCTTCTATAACTTCCAATCTAATATAAAATAAATATTCTATTGAAATATTCTATAGCCTGTGTTCACCACGGAAAATGTAGGATTCTGATGGTCAAATCGGTCCAGTAGTTTCGGAGCCTATTCAATTCAAACAAACAAACAATCAAAATCTTTCCTCTTTATAATATTAGGATTTAGGGACTGGGTAGTCATATAGATGGGCCGTGTGGTGCCGGCATAGAATTTCACCACCCCATCTCTTCCCGTGGGTGTCGTAAGAGGCGACTAAGGGAAACACACCGGGGGGTGGGCAGCAGCGCCCTCTGCAGAATAACTCCACCGAACTGCGATCCCCAACCCGCATGCCCAGCGTGGGGATTATGGGCATTAACCCCCAAATGATAATGCCATCTATGGCGCTCATTAGGGGAGGCCTATGTCCAGCAGTGGACTATTATACGCTGGTGATGATGATGATGATGAAGACATAACACTTGTTGGACCCAAACACATTTTAACTCCTCCATGCAGGTTCATAATTTTGCCGCATAGACAGCCGGTCCGAATAGACATTTTGACAACTGCACATTCCATGCACGATTTGACGTTCTTACTTTTTGCCGCATAGACAACCGATCCATATGGACATTTTGACACCTGCACATTCAAACCTTTTAACATTTTGTCACGTTGACTACTTGACGTTCATACTTTTGGTCACATAGACCACCGATCCATATAGACATTTTGACCCCTGCACATTTCAACTGTTGAACATTTTATCACGTTGACTACCCAGTCCCTAAACCCCTATAGGTACCTACCACCTACCATCGGCCCGTGAAGTCACGCTGATACAGTTTTTTTTTTGATTTCCCGCCTTTTCGCACTCTAAATGGGTTCGACCAAAGGTTCGACACAAAATATTAACATCAGGGTTTCGCAATCATGTGAAATGAATAGCGTATAGGTAACACTGAATATTTCGTAACAACATCAGCCAATCACTATACCTAGTACTTGCAGGGAAATAGCCTTATAATATTGATCATCATCATCATCACCAGCCTATAATAGTCCACAGCTGGACATAGGCCTCCCCAAATGAGCGCCATAGATGGCATCATTATGTGGGGGTTATTGCCCATAATCCCCACGCTGGGCATGCGGGTTGGGGATCGCAGTTCGGTGTAGTTGTTCTGCAGAAGGCGCTGCTGCCCGCCCCCCGCTGTGTTTCCCTTAGTCGCCTCTTACGACACCCACGGGAAGAGTTGGGGTGGTGAAATTCTATGCCGGCACCACACGGCAATAATAATAAATAATATTGATAAATAGTAGAACAGTTATTGTTCGAAATGTGAAATTAACATACCAAAAACTGGTTTTTCCAATCTAAGGTACATGGCCGGTAATTATTCTGAACTGAGCTACTTGAAAGTTTGGGCGGTGAGTGAGCCTAAGGTACATAGGTATAGTCTGTGGGCCAGGACAGGACAGGACACAAGCTCTGCTTAGCTAGGGGCTAGATGAAGCAACGCTGTGCGGATTGTCTGACTTTGTCTATATGCCCCATTTATTTATTAACTGACTTCTAAAAAAGGTGCAGGTTCTATTTGCTGTCATGTATGTTTGTTTTTATAAGTTCCTAGATTTACCTATCTGCCAATTATGGATGTTTTTAATTGTTTCACTATTGTATGGAGTAAACTGTGGACAATGATCCCGAGGTGGACTCATAAACATCTTATTCCCGAGAGGTAGTAGGTATATGGAAAGAGCTATGCTCGGAGTTTCTCTGAAGGATAGGATTCGTAACGAATACATCCGACAGAGAACTAAAGTCATCAAGGGCGTAGCCAGGATTCTGTTCAGGGGGGGGCAGCCGAAAAAAAACCAAGAATACCTACTAAGGACATGCTGCACGAGAAATGGGATAGGTAGGCTACGTTTACAATAAAAAAAAACAACAATAGTTTAAGTATACGTCACGTTATTTTACAAAATAGTAGTCTTCGAGGTTCTCCACAAAACCATTTTAGCAGCTCTGATTAAATTTTGTTCTTATTTGTTCGTAAGTAGGTACTATGCTTCGGTGTACGCTGACATACATACATAGGACGTTAAAAAGGATTTTCAGTCATCATTTCCTCAGCCATGTTAATCACGACACACAGTGGTCCATAGTTATGATAGTACCCGAAGTGGTTTACAACTAAGCACTTTCCAATAAAAACAGATATAAAAATAACAACTATGATTAACGGCAAGCGGAGCAAGTCGCGAATTTTTTGAGATTTTTCTATGTTTTTTAAATAAGTACGCAAGAGTATGACACTAGATATTACAGCTAGCCCCGAATATTGAAAAACTGCGGTGGTTATTTTGGAGATAGGTGTGGTATACCACAGTAATATTAAATAAATAAAATTATAGTCAAGAAAAGATAGCTAAGAACAATTTGGTTTTAGAAGTTAAAAAACTCTCACTACGGAATGAATGGCGAGCGAAGCGAGCCGCCAAATTTTTGTCATATTTTCGAGAGGCTGGTAAACAAAACAAAAAGGCTACAGAATTAGCAATTTTTTTTAGACATTTTGGATGTTCTGTAAAATACAATCAAGACTCAAGAGTGTGACAAAAGATTATGATAGGCGAACCTCGAAAATGTTAGTGGGTTTGCGGTGGTAATTTTAAAGTTTTTAAGCAAGGTAAAAGTGTTAGATATATTATGTACAAAAAAATTGTACGTTATTTGGATGGTCACGTGGTAGCATAAAAAAATATAACAGTGAGCGGAATGAGCGCTCATATTTGGTTGTGTTTGCGGCCTCTGAAAATGGTTGAGAAATTGTAAAATTTTCGGAAGGCTGGTAAAAAGCCTAGAAAAGAAGAGAATGAACGGCGAGCGGAGCGAGCCGCGTAATTTTTTGACATATTTTCGGTCGTTAGCAAACAGTTTTGAAAATTATGCTATAACTAAAGACATAACAGCAAACAAAGGGAGATATTCAATTACGGAAAACTTGAAAATAGTTATATATCCATCTATAGATTCACGAAATTAAAAGTTATGTCGTGATCTGCCTTCCTGCCCGACTCCAGCTTGAGTCGGGCGTAAATGAATGCGATGCGTGCACCTAGCTCACTAACCTACAATGTAGGTAAACAATAGGAATCCAATGAGCGCTGATATTTTTTTGTTTGGCCTCTGAAAATTTTTGAGATTGAAATTGATTGAGATTGATTCTGAGAAATTGTGACATTTTCGGAAGGCTGTAAAATTGACCCCCCCCCCCCCCCCACGGCTATGGTAGAGAGTTTCGTGTCAGTATCAATAGAGTGGGCCTCTTTGGTCATACCCTTGTCCTGCCATTTTTTATACCAAAGTTCGGGTTCTTGATAAATATTTTACAAGGCAGAAACTTTATGATCTTTCTTTAAAAACAATTATCGACATAATTATCTACCATTGAGCTAGGATGTAGAGACATTAAACCGAATGCTGGCAAATTATGGTCTTAAAACCACTGCTTCAATGCGGATATTTATCAGGGAATCAAAATATGGAATGATAATAAGGGGAATGCAACTTTCGCGCCTAATAGATTGAATTTATGAATTTAAAATTGACCTGTCAATGAAGTTTTGTTTATTAATAGGCTTGGCTATCTGCGTAGGTACGTATTTAAAATTAAGACTGCATCCTCTAGGGGGGGGCAGCGGCCCCCCCCTGCCCGTACCTCCCTACGCCCATGAAAGTCATCGACATAGCTCAGAGAATTAGCAAACTGAAGTGGCAGTGGGCCGGCCATATATCGCGAAGAACCGACCGCTGGGGTAAACGTGTTCTTGAGTGGAGACCGCGACTTGGTAAACGTAGTGTAGAACGCCCTCCGGCCAGGTGAGATAACGATCTGCGAAAGACTGCTGGCAGATGCTGGATGTGACAAGCTGAAGACAGGGCGCTATGGCGCTCATTAGGGGTGGCCTATGTCCAGCAGTGGACTAACATAGGCTGATGATGATGTAGGTATATGTCGCAATACTGAAATACAGTTTAAAATTAAGGGCAACTAAAAACCGACTTTTCAAAGTCGGTCAAATTATTAAGAAAGCCGTAGGTACGGTGTTGATTTGTCAGGCAGAATTTTACTTAATTTATGTACGTATGTATTTATTTATTTAGGTCAAAAGTGTTGCCTGCTGCCGCAAATTATCTAACAATAAAAAACTAAAACAATTATTGATCAGCGTAAAAAGCTAGGTAGGTAGGTATAACTAAATAGTTGGTACCTATACCTACACATGAGGCTCATCATTAACTAAGTATACTAGATCAAATGGAGCCATGGAATATTGTAAAATGAACGGGTTCTATCGATGGACTTTATATATACGTCGGCTCATTACAATATTCCTACTTACATATTTCAGAGCTTTCGGCGAAACGGCGCGGAACCTGCAGCGAATACCTTCGAAACTGTGTTTTTAATTTCAAATGAATACAAGTGTTTGTATGGAGTTCGAAGTAAAAAATATTATATTTTTCGTGAATAGGAATTTTTTGAACATGCCTCTGTGAAGTGGAAAACCGAAGGGAAGGGACAGAGTCGATGGACTGAACAGTTTGTATCGATGATGGAGTTGCTCTGCTGCTTTCACTAACATTTTATGATAGAACCGTATTTTCATAGTATTTATAAAGTTATCAAACAAAACTAGAACTAAATAACCAAATTAGAACTTTACTAGTATTTACAATTGAATCAATGAAGCTAGCTAACTGCATACTGTTAAGTTATTAGGTCCTCAATACCTACCTCTACCTGCTTTTATAAGATGGAAAAAAGTTTGTGGCATGTTATATATAATTGTAATTTTAATTGTGATTAGTAATTTTTAATTTGCTTGTAATAATTGTGTTTTTCTATGGATTTTTTGTGATCCGAAATAAATGATTTATTATTATTATATAACTTGGTTTTCATCTTCTTATCGTTAACTGAGTAAATCACACAGTCACTTGGCCTCTGATACCAGAATAGAAATCGCCATTTAACACAAAGACGATGCCCTGATCTATTACAGAAAAAAGACAATGAGTAGATTTTCGCTTTGATTTTTAAATTTTATATACTGGCTAGAGTAAATTAGATTAGTAATCAGATTAATAATAGTTACCTTAAAAAAACGCTTAAAAAGTCATATAGATTGTATATCTAAGGTAATTATTTAGGCGTGTGTCCCTTGTGCTGCATTTATCACAATTATCACTTTACATAATTATGTTATCGACAAAGCCCGCCTCTGCCCCAACACTACTCTAATGTGGAGTGAATGCCCAAAGTTTGCGTTTGTTTGTACATTTCCCGGCTCGTGCGATGCAGCCTATTATAAAATATTTGAACTAGTTTCAATCCGAAATGAAACTAAATAAATATTTATGAAAATATTTCTATACACTTTGATAAATACTGAAAGAAGTTTATCATTTCAAGAGATTGGATGAAAACTGTGTACGTAGGTACGCTACCTACCCTGCCGTACGTAGATAGCGCGACTCGTCTACCTCAGCGATTAGGTAGGTAGGTATACACTTGTTATTTCTATTTCCAGACCACAAGTACCTATGACAAATTGTCCCGTGATGATAATCGAACCCACAACGTTTGTGTCCACCAAAGCTTCTTGTAAAAATTCTGTAAATATGTGAAAAATGAAAAAGTTTGAGAAAATGTGTTTGCAAAAATTATATTACTCATAGACCTGCTTTTTTGAGTAGGGTGGTACACATATATGCAATGTAGTTCATATATACTGTTTTGCCTATAATACCTACATATTTAGGTAGGTACACAATATAATTTTTTTTTTTACAAAATATTAAAAACGTTAGGTACCTACTTGATTGAGCTAATCTAACTCTAGCCTAGCGAGAGTTTCATGTATTATATAGGTACATAATGTTTCAATATTATGAAATATTAAATGAAATAAAGTAGCAATATATTTAAAACCACAACTGAGCCGCACATTATTCACGAGTAGATAGTACGTACCTACTGCCGCGCTGAGTGCATTCAATTGTACAACATGACGCCCTGAGGAACGCAATCATTAAACGGAATAATATGTAATTTTACATGCATTTCCAATTAAGTTTTATTTTGGCTAAATGTTTTCTGCTCTGTTGGATGGAATCTTGTCCTCTAGGTGCCTACTACAATTAAAGGAAAAACTAAGTAAAATAAATTTATTTTTTCAGAACAAACATAATAAAACTCAAAACTGACAAAATCGGACTCCACTCCGCTTGTGCTATGATAGAATATCTACATCACCGCAGCATTTAAAGGGTCGCTTAAAGACATGGCTGTTGGATAGGGATTTCTACAGCAAGGGCAGCAAGCAATTCTAATATATATAATCAAAGACATATGGAGGTAACGTACGAAAAAGGTCGTGGTCAAAGGCCGGTCAGGCTTCACAGACTGTGGCGAAACCCGGGTTTACTCGCAACAAGGCGATGCTGTGTGTGGTGGGATTGGAAGGGTAGTATTCATTATGAGCTGTTACCACCAGGCAGGACCGTCGGGTCTGAACTCTACTGCGAACAACTGATGAGATTGAAGCAAGAAGTTGAGAGAAAGCCACCAGGATTAATCAACAGAAGGGGTTCCATCATAATAACGCTAGACCTCACACATCTTTAGCCACTCAGCAAAAATTAAGAGAGTTTGGCTGGGACTCTGGGAGGTGTCAATGCATCCGCCGTATAGTCCTGACCTCGCACCTTTGGATTTCCACCTGTTTCGGTCTCTTCAGAATTCTTGACAGTGTCAGGTTGACATCACGAGAGGACTGCCTGAACCACTTGTCGCGGTGTTTTGATCAGAAGCCAACAAGATGGCAATCGAACAAAATGCCAATACCTACATATTTTAGCCAAATGTAAATAAACTATATTAAAAATGTTTTGAAATTTCTTAAAAAATGCAAATAAATTTTTCCTCCAACCTATTAACTAAATAATAAAATTCAATAAACTTTATTTTACTTTAGTACATCGAGACGAGACTCCGACGGACTGCACGCAGCTCGTAGATACAATATGTACACAACAACTATGTTTATGTGTGTACTTAGATATTATTTGTCGCGAGGATTTTTAACAGAAAACATACTTCTGCAAACTTTGACAGCACAGGGGAATGTGTGGAGACGGCGCGCGGTGATAAATTTATAAAAACTTTGGGTAACTTCTTGAGTAGGTATAAAATGGAAAAATATATTATCTATCCACCTATATAACATTATTAATGAATACATTATGTTCCACAACTTTCATAGCGAAGACCGTACGGTGATATTTTTTCAGGGTGTAGTGCAAGCAAGTTATAAGCAGCAGATAGATAGTTTAGCTTAGATGTATTTGTGAGTTTTTTCCTCATACTGTTTTCTCCGCTGTTTGGCTGCATTTTGATTTCACTTCTTCCACTTGTGGACAAAAAATTTAAGTGAAGAGAAATCAATAACAAATCATTTCTTTTTTATTATAATTATCCGTATGAAATTTGACTTGTCTAAGTGCTTATTTTGTAAGCCTAAAGAAATAAAGTTAGGTATTGAATCTGAATCTGAATTGCAAATAAGAAAAAAATTTGCTTATGAGCGTTGTCTCTTCCATTCGACGAAAGTAAATGCAGTCCACTGATTCCGTCACATCGCTAAAAGTTCTAAATCTCAAAAATATCTTATCTTGGTTTTGGTACATTCTTTATAAAATGTTTACGAATTCTTATGAATTCGTCTCCACAGCCGCCGTGTCCATAAAAATGCGCATCCGTCGTCAGGGCCCCGGGCTGTACCAATTAGCGCCTTCCGTCCCGCGCCCCATTGTCGGGGCCTGCTCTGCCCGCGCGCGCGCTAGTCTCCGCCAGCGGAGCCCTAGAGTTTTAACGAGTCGCCGATATTTAGGGGCGAAGTTAGGTCTAGGGGCGGCCGCCCGCGCCCGAGACGCCGTCGTTTGTACTAATTGATTATTGAAAGTTAACGGAGCGCATATCGCTTGCAATATTATATATTTACTAACTGGTCGCCTGACGCGGGCCCGAGGCCACGGGAGGCCCCCGCGCCGCCGGGGTGGTGGCCTCGCATTCATAATGTCTGGATGCAAAGTAGCCAAAGGTAGGTTGTAGGTGTAGACAAGGGCGGTTATTCTCACGTCGGATGTCAGGTGAACAACAAATCTAAGAGACAACTTTATAAGCCAGTTTCACATCACGTCATCACAGGTATTTAGTGAAAACTTCGAAAATTAATATACGTTTTAACACACACGCATAAATAAATAAATAAAGCACTTTGATTTTGAAAGAATTTTCCAAATCGGTCGAGTGGCTTTGGAGCCTATTCAATACAAACAAAAAAAGTCTGCTGTCTAGATTCCTGTCTAAATGAAACAAACCATCATCCAACCCAGCATCGCCTCAGTCTCTCTCTTCTATGGAATAATAACTGTATTAGCTTTACATACATACATTATTAGGAAGAACAAAGGCCAGTTTTTGCTGAAAGCTATAGTAAGAGAAATGTAAATAAATGAGAAAGATAACGATAAGTACAAGCTCGATAATGTGTAGGTAATACCAATAATAAGATGTCAAGCAAAGATCAGGTAAGTAGTAGGTAAAACAAAATCTAGAGTTCGTTTCTAATTCTCTATTTCGTCGGCTTACTGCGAAAACCGATTAAGTGCACTCTACGTCATGTGGAGTAAATCGCATTTTAAAGTTTGAGATAACATTTTACCACCTTAAAACTTAACAAGTGTGGAATAAGTTATACAAGGTGATGCAACTATTATCTGCCTTTTTAAATATATCCCTATGTTGTAGTGATGTTAAATAAAAATCTATAAAATCTAAGTTAATGTTCAGAGGGTGATGCATTTATTTGGTTTTACCTGTAATGAGAAAATGTGCCCTATCTTCTATTTTACTCACACAAGAAAGCGGATTTTAGCACTCAGGTAATTGTTGTATATACTCCTGTCGACGTCAGTATCGGAAATCAAAAAATTTTGAAAATTGACTTTAAAAAACCCTGTTTTGTTTTATTTACCAGGTTTTAACTGTAGACTTTTTTGAAAATGAATGTTATTTATTACAATTCGTACATACAAAACTATGAATGAAGTAGCAGCGCCCCGCAGTTTTACTCACATAGTTTCTGTTCCCGTAAGAAATGGAGAAAATAAAATAGCCTACGTTATTTCAGAATAAATCAGCTATCTTTCAGTGAAAGTCACGTCACACTAAGTCCAGCCGTACTAGAGATTAGACTGTCAAACAAACAAACTTTTTAGCTTTACATTAATAGTAGATTGAAAAAAACGTGATTTCGGTTTGATTCAATTAACTATCACTGAATAAAACAAAATTGATTAATTTTTGAACATAAAGAAATTTTATTGAGTAGGTATCTGAAGCTAATAATATTATTTTAAGAAGGTATGGCGATCGAAAAGCTCTTGTGTTGAATAAACTTAATCATAAAGGTAAATAATAAGGTAAGTTCGTTCATTCTTCAGCTGATGACTCTTCGTCTACAGCAGGGCCGGGTAAACGATCTGCTCCAGAATGAGTTGGCAATGATGAGTAGGTACCATCCATGGTATTCTTCTGGATACAAATTTTTGTGGAGATCCTTTTTTTTGGCTTCGCTTATGGGTAAAGGTTTATAATAAAGTTGCTTCAATTGTACAAGAGTAGAATTAGCTTGAGGTGCAGTATTCTTCACGCGTGTATTAACTCTTGTATTCCTGCTTGTTGCCTTTGAATTTGGGGTAGCAGCCAAAATATCTCCTTTGACATCCATGTATAACAGATTGTCAGACATGTCATAATTGAAATAGATACTCGATCGTTCTTCCTTGATACTGCATTCTTTTAATTTTTAGCCACTTTACCTGGTTTCCATCAGTACGCCTTCTTTTAGCAACATTTACCTTCCAATTTTCAGGTTCTGGATTAACCCAGCGTGTCCTATTCCTTGTACAATCAAATACTATTTTTAATAAGAGCTCACAAAAAAAACTTGATTCAGAGTCTGGTAATTTTTGTGCTACCATTGCTTGAGCATCATGATCTGAAACTGCTTTGTTAGTATAATCAGTATTATCGCAAAAAAACCCTATCTTGCATCTCTTCTTCCTTTCTACTTGCCAATTCTTCAAACAATTCCTCTGGTTGAATCAGTGTCTGGATTCGGGTCGCAAGTGGGATCCTGTACAGAGTCATCACTGTCAAATAATAAACTCTCAATTTCCACTGCTATTTTCTCTAGATTCGCTTAAGATTGAAGAACAGTACGACGTCGGACTATTGCATCCTTGTTTTTAAATACTAGGTCTTGAATCCAAATCATCTAAAAATTTAATCTCAATTATACAAAAGTTCTTCTATGATAGGTACCTACTTAAATAAATATAGATAAAGGAATTCCTAAATTATGTACTAATAAGTAGATAAGATACTACGTGTCAAATACAGAGGCACACACAGACACATCTAACTATAGGTACACCTACTGTAAAGAAACAAACATAATAACAAAATATCATACCATACTGCTTCGGGTCTATTTTTATCAAAGATACCAATCGTTTTCCTCTGGATTCCATTTTACACTTAGTAGGTACCCAGCATTCATTAACTATTATTTTAAACGACACACAATTCTTAAACAATAATAAAACACTGTGAAAACCTATAGATGAATAGCGACTCAAACGACGACGCAATAAAGTTCAATTCACCTCGCCCGGAGCTGATCGCGGGTGGGGCGCTTCTCTTTCTATCACCTCAAAGCGGGCTTATTTGATACCAAGTTGATACATTTAAAACCACATAAATGCATTTATAAGGTTTTTGCTGTAGAAGAATTGTAGAACATAGAACAAAATTCACAAGCGGTAAAACAAATTAAATGTCCTTATACTATTTTACCTGTACAAGTGAGAATCATAAACTTGGATTTATGTTATTGTAAATGCCTTTAATACTTTCTTTCTGAAAATATGCAATGCTTTTTATGAAACTTACTACATGTCAAAACGCGTAATCTTATTTATACCAATTTACCTGTCTAATATTAATTGGGTTCTTGCATTAAGTATACTTTATGATGTATTACTAGTATAATTTTATTTTTATTACGTTGTTTATAAGGTATTCAAACTAGCTAACTCTGGCAGCTATGGTCGTAGCGCTTATTCGGTTTTACCAGTCGATAGAGCGGAAAAAAATAAGTATAACTGCATTTTTAAGTCAATTCAGCCAAAAAGTGCACTTAATCGGTTTTCGCAGTAAGCCGACGATTTATTTATTTATCTTAGGGAAGCAAAAAGCTTTAGAACTATAAAACAATAGAAACAATAAGCTAAACAGTTTCCACAGATAGAGCGAGCGTAGAATAATACGAAGAATTACACGAAAACAAAAATAAAACTGAGTACAGAAGTTCAAGATAACAAAATAAACAATAATTAATAAATAATAATTATGTTTTAGCGTTTCAGTATTCACGCCAAAGTTTTTGTTTTAAGAGACAGGAACTTTCCGGGAAACCTTGTTCTCCAAACTGGGTCACCTTGTACTAGTGTAATGTAGCGAAGTGCGAGTCACGGTCCCACCCCGGGCCACCTGGGACGGGCCGACTTCACCGCGCGCCGCTTGGCCTCGGTTAGTTGTTACCTCGGGTTAGCCCCGGCCCGCTCTGTGGGCGAGTTGAACGTATGGTCCGGATTATGAAACTACACACGGCTGGCAAAACTAAGTATCACACTTTTACACTAGTTCAAGTTATTATTTTGGATAAAATAGTTACCAAAGACATAAATATTAGTTGGTCATAATATTTTTTGATTTTGAAATTGAAAAGCAATTTGTTAGTTTCCGTAAAGGCCATTTCCAATAATACGTAACAAATATTTATGTAGATGATAGAGATTAAGGGAAAATGGAGTGTCCTGTGCTTGCTTGCACATACTTGTGCACTATTATATTCCTTGCGCACATGACTGATCTCTGCTCGCTTAACCAGCGGTTAAACGTTGGTGAAGGTGACCCTGTAATGGCGGTCACTAAAATGTAAAAAGTTTTGCTAAATTTACTAACAGCGACCAGACCATTAATTAGAAAGAGAAAGAAGAGTTTTGGTGACAATATACTCTTTAATAATAATTATTTCAATATACTGCATACCACCTACTTTGCTACGTTGCATTTTATTATATGTTGGAGTTAAATTAGATCATGCTACATGTATTATACTAGCTGTCCACCCCGGTATCGCACGGGTATTTAACAAAAAAAATTATTTTCATGCGGAACCCAAATTTTTGGAAAATATTTTATAGCCTATGTTTATCACGGAAAATTTAAGATTTTAACAATGAAAGAATTTTTAAATTCGGTCCAGTAGTTTCGGAGCCTATTCAATTCAATCAAACAAACAATCAAATCTTTTCTCTTTATAATATTAGTACCTATAGATAACTTCTTAAATCCGTAAATTTTCGCCTCCCCCGAAAGCGAGGCCTTACGCTCTATAATAACAAAAATCCTATAACTTCTTGTTTTGAATTCTTTACAAAAAGTCCATTGTTTATAATTAAAGAAAGAATTTGAAGTAATTTAGATAAAAAACTTGAAGAAATGAAGCTGGATTTGATTGAATACTCGACAGAGCCTCGGCATCTGCTCCCCTCGGAGTCGACTCGAGACCCGTGGGCCGTGGGGTAGCGCGGCGCTCATCATCGGCCTACATTAGCCCACAGCTGGACATAGGTCTCCGTTTACCCCTATTTAGTACATGTCATCTCTTCAATCAATCTAAAGATTGATTTATAGACCTAGCTCAGTCTAAAACGACTGAGGTAGTCTTTATGGAGAAGCAAAAAGATAAAATTATTTTGCTGTTCCGTTCGCCGTTACGAAGCCAAGCCGCGAGATGTACAGGGTGGCGCGGAGTTCCTTGCCCACAATACAACTAAAAATTACAACTACGAGTTTTTTTTATGTAAGTGACTATTTTTTTTAGAGATATTTTTTTGTTTTGGCAAGAAATGTATAACTCTGCAGGATTTTTTCAACCTTTGCGTTGTTGTGTTATGATGTAAAATATATAGGTACCTACGTATGCAAGTATAATGCTGAATGCCGTGTGGTGCTAGATAAATATTCGCACCATCTGCGAACTGTGCCCGCGGGTGTCTGTATACGCTTCTACAACAAGACTCCAAGTGAGTTGCAAAAATTATCACAAAAAGAAATCAAACGGATTGTCAAAAATATACTTTCCACAAAGGCTAACTATAAAATACCAGATTATCCAGACGACAAAAAAGTTAGGGAGGATTTTTGCTCCAACTTGAAAAGTAACAATCTAACAAGGTAACGGTATTATGTTCTCTTATTTACTTTACCATAAAGATTGAAGTGAACAATCAATCAAAGTGATCATTTTATTTCCCAGTAATACTTATGTATGTATTGTGAATCACTCGTCTTTGACCGTCCATCATCCACCAGCAGTCAATTAGCGCACTGGTTGCAGCAGCCGCCATCTTATCTCCAAGCAAAGTGTCCCATCTTCATTTGGAAGAGTTCCTGATTGTCATTTTATTTTATTTTTTAATCAAATACTACATTTAGTTGGAATCGCGTCAGGGAACTAAAAGGGAGCATCCTTTCATCCCTCTACCTCTACAAATAATGTAAACAGTAAGCCATCCCGGCGCACCTTGTACCCGCGTGTGTGCGCATACGAACGTGTGTAATTAGTGGCGTCCTCGAGCAACTCTCGCGGCGTAGCGGCTGCGGGGCTGGCTTCTGTTGCAGGCTGCGGGAGAAACTAGACCGAGAGTGTGACATCCACCTACAACGCGTGAGGTTGCCGGTTCGGTTGCCGCCTTAGGGTCGAATATTTGTACGATCTGCAGATGTTTATTCCAGATCTTTTCTGTATAAAATACAAATTATACATCTATGTAATGTAAATATTGTATAAAGTAAGTAGGTATATTTTATCAGTCATCTTGTAGGTTCGCATGACACAGGTTCTCTGCCTAGCTTGGGGCTAGATGATGTTGTGTAGATTGTCCACCACTATTTATATAATCTACTCTATTGTAAATCTATGCAAAGTCCACATCCATCAATCCAAACATATGTGTAATACTACAATAAGCAGCACAGTTAATATCGAATGGAGATGGTGCCTCGGTGGATAGTATTTACAAAGAAGGCTAGACCGGCCGCGGTAATCCACCCCGCCAGCAATAAGGCCGCCTAAGACGCGAGCCTGTCGATGCATATTTTTAATCCTAAATTATTACCTTCTACTGTGGAAGTCTAAGGAGATGATGACACCATCCGTTTATTTGCTTGTTACGAACGGGATATAATTATTACATTTATTTATTTATTTATATTTATTACTTTATTTTAGTGGTGTATTATTTTCAGAATAATATATTTATTCGTAACATAGCTAATTATAACTGTTTGATGAGTATACGTTATTTATTATGCACACAACATTTTGTTATGTTGAGGCAGGGCTGCTTTCATTATTGGTACACTATTACTACCTACTAACTATACTATCCGTCGTAGGTCCAACTAAGACGTGATAAATCCAAAGAAATAAACTTATTGATAATAGGTACTATGTCAATAAATTTATAAAAACTTTATGTACCTATACCCTTATAAAAATAGCAATCGGGTCCTTACAAATAGCGATATAGAACATATAAATATTAGAAATAAGATAAAACTGGTTGTACCTATTACAAGGCTACATAAGATTAACGTATCTAATAAAGGGTAATGTATACGTACGCTTCTACAACCAAACTCCAAGTGCGTTACCAAAATGATGAACTAAACAAAAATACAAAGTGATCATACTGTATTTCCCAGTATTACTTATTTAATTCGTATTTTATTACGTATCCACGAGTCCTGTAACGTCTAAAGGAAGATCCACGAGGCCTGTAACGTCTAAAGCACTTTGATTTTGATTTGGAATAGCAACTACAATCGGCAAGAGATAAGGATGTTGCTCAGTATCGCTGCAAGTTCTCCGCGGGCCCTGGATCTGAGGCTGCTGGCAGACGCTGGTCGTGGCCGACACCTTCTGACAAGAGACAAGGAACCGTGGCTCTGCGAACTCTGTTGACTCAAAGCAGAATAAACATGCTGAGTTGGTAGGTAACCAACCACAGAAACTAACCCATCTAATAATCTAAAGCATACAATTAATGGGTTAGATTATTTAATAATCTAAATAATATTATAAAGCTTTAATTGTTGTTTTTTATTGTATTATTATTATTGTTGTGTATTTTTGTATGAGTCATGATAAAAATTGTTTATTTTATTTATTTGTAAAATTGTTGGTTTGAATTCAATAAGCTCCGAAACTAATGGACCTATCCGAAAAAATCTTTCACCATTAGAATCCTACATCCTCATAATCAGTGATGAAAATAGACTATAATTAGTTATACAAGCAAGTGGTATCATCAGCTCTGCGTAGATCGAGTGCATAAGTAGAATGCACAGTCGAGTCGCACTTACTCCGCAATAACTGTGGATTTGTGTGGGAGTGGGAGCCGCCCCCGTGCCGCGGCGCCGGGGGACACCGGACACTTTGCAGAATGCCTAGGTTTACACTGGTAACACCTCCGGGATAAACTTATAAAAAAGTTCATAAATAGTTTTTTTACGAGTCTTGGCCTCAGCGTTTCATTTAACTTTAGTACCTGTGTACATAATAAAATAACTTACATTTCTTATGTTTATTTAATGACAATATACTAATACTGAATAAAGAAATCTGAATATTTGAAATCACAAATCCCAATAGTTACTCTAGCACATTATATAATATAAAAAAGAGAGTGGTTACATTTATTTATAACTCAATGACGGCTGAACTTATTTGGCTGAAAATTGGTGGGAAGGTAGATTAGAACCAGGAAACGGACATAGGATACTTACATATTTTCATCCCGGTGTCATGTTCCCGCGGGATTGTACAGGGACGCGCAGAACGAAGTCGCGGGCAGAGGCAAGTTGCAAATAATAGCAAATTCTCGTTTTATCAGATAACTTTTAAGGAATATCAAAAACAAAGCAGACCAAAAACAAAAACAGGAAAACAATCAAATTATTAATACTAGTATTTAACTAGATAGGTGTTTTAAGTTTCTAAGTATCGTTGTGCTTGCGCATCCCAATATCACTCAGAATGATATTACAGCGTCTCCGACCTAAGCCAGACAGAGGTATGTCAAGTTTAGTATTATGAATTGGTATCACCAATCATATTAATTATTGCAACACAGGCTGACTAACCTTACCACGAAACTATCTAGAGAAAGCTGTATTAAAAGGAAACTCACTAAAAAAGTAATTTCCAATAAAAAAATTCCAACTCCCCCACAATATTTATCAGAGGTAAGTAACTATAGGCCCATCTCTAAGCTCTGTATAATTGCTAAAATCTTTGAAAGAGTTGTATACAATCAGATATACTCTGCACTTCATCAATCTTTTTCCCCCTTCCAGCACGGTTTTCTCAAAGGGCGGTCGACTGTATCTAACCTCATCATCTTCAATGAGTTTTTATCTGAATCAATGGATAATGGCCATAGGATCGATCATAAAATTCTTTTGTCTAAATTACTTATGATGGGTATAAGAGGGAATCTGCTCCGATGGTTTTCGTCGTACATCTGCAATAGGTCTCAGGCTGTCGTTGTCAATAATTACATATCTAGCTGGGTTCCTATTCCAAGTGGCGTGCCCCAAGGATCCCTTCTTGGTCCCCTGCTTTTTCTTATATTTGTTAATGATATATCTACTTGTTTTATTAACAGTCACCTACTTTCCTTTGCTGATGACATGAAAATATTTAAAATTATTGACTCACCTCTGGATGCAAGCGACTTGCAGGCTGATTTGCATCGGCTTGATGTGTATTGTGACGAAAATAAACTAGATTTAAACCCATCCAAGTGTTCAATTGTTACCTTCACTCGTAAAAAATCCAAAATCCAATCAGTTTACCGTCTAAAAAACCAGATTCTGCACGAATGTAATGTTATTAGAGACCTAGGTGTACTGCATGATTCAAAACTCCTTTTCGACTCTCATATCGACTCTATTATTAGAAAAGCGTCAAAAGAATTGGGATTTTTAATGAGAAGTTCAGCCAATTTTAATAGATGCAAAACTTTCAAAATCTTATTCTGCACATACGTACGCAGTATACTTGAATACGCTTCTCAAATCTGGAATCCACGATACAATATCTATGTGGGCAGAATCGAGCGGATACAAATCAAATTTATTAAATATCTATGCTTTCGTCTAAAGGTTCCGTACAGCTCGTCTAATTACATGGATATCTGTCGTGGATTCCACGTTCTTCCACTTAGTAAAAGACGTGAAATTGCCGACCTGCTATTTCTTCTCAAGATCACAAACAACCATATAAATTGCCCCGAGCTTCTTTCTAAAATAACAATTAACGTTCCAAAAAGGGTTAGATTCAACGAAATCATTCACACGCCAATGGTTAGAACAAATAATCGTCAGAATTCATTTTTGTGGCGAGTTGGCGATCAATTTAATAAACTTTCTAAAACAATAGATCTGGACCTCTTCTGTTCCAGCGTAAACTCCGTGAGACGGCGGTTGAGCTCCGACTTCTTCTCACCATCCGGCGAGGATGTTGAGCATAAGTTAATCTTGGCATGCGAGTAATTTATTATCCTGTAATCCATGTACATATACTGTTATCGATCAATATTTCTGTTGCTTGTAAGTTATATTTTAGATATCTATATTTCATTAATAATTGCTTCTATGTTTGTATGAAGTTGATTGTATTATGTAGGTTATCTGTTTCCTTAGCTTGTTCACACTTTCTATGTTACTAATATTCTTCTTACCCGTGAAAACCTATTAATAGCCTACTGGTTCTAGTTTCTAAGTCTTAATTTTTTTGTTTGTGCTGCTGGTTTTCCTTTATAAATAAATAAATAAATAAACAATTCCCACATGAACTGCAACATCTCATAATACGAGGATCCGGACTTTATTGAGAATGCACATCTCCGAACATTCCACCTAACATGGTGTTCCATCGCACACAATCACTCGTTCACCCAGACACAATGCACTCTGACTGGATTCCTACTGAGTCCGCTACAAAGGCAGCACGGTACACTGACTTATATGAAAAATAACTAATCTGGCCGTATGTATTCAATCTGATACATCTATAGACATAATATTCGGCGCTCAAGCACTGAATCAAATACCATGACCGCCAGCAGGGAAGAAACAATGCCATCATCATCTGTGTGTGTGGATGGGTGTGGCTTGGCCAGCATTATTTATTAATTGTTTATTTATCATCATCACAAGATCACACTTCGGACACAAGAGGTCGGTCTGTGCCTGTCCACAAACTTTTTTATCAATTTAGTTATAGATGCACTGAGGTATTGACGAACATTATTATTATGTATGTTCGGTACACTATAGTTGTTCGATATCTCAGTTACTAGTAGGTATCACAGTGTACATATAGATATGTATACTGTGTAGGTATTATGTTATCTGTGTCTCAGTGTACCTACCGGTTTTGAAATAAGTATATTTCACTACTATGGTTCAGAATTTTAGACAATGATCAACAGGCGAGCCCAAGAAATGTATTTCCTCGGGATTAGTATGGATACCTACAACAGAACTTAACTGCGAAACCTTACAATTATTAATTGTAGTATTAACCTAGGTGGTACCATTGCGCATCCCCCTAGCCCCTCAGAATCATAATATTACAGAACATCTTGAACTCAAAAATGCCTAATGGTAGACCACCAGGTAAGTTTACATAACTCTAGTACTACACCAGAGAGTTACATCAGTCAGAGAAATCTAAAAGATTTGAGGCCATCTCTACTTTACCTGCTAAAGCACGCTACCGAAATGTACGATCTTATTAGAGAGACAAAGTATCAACTAGCTAGGTAGAGCTTTTATGGAACCGAACCTCTCACCCAACATTGTGTTCGAATGTCCGGACTTCCGGAGAGGGCGCTCTCAGCCGCGCGTCACAGACAGCTCACTGCTGCCATCTAGTGCACACTCTAAGAACTAGATATCATCTACATCTACCAACCAACAGTTGGTACGCAAAGTGACTGATTAGTTATAGCGCCCTCTATCCACATTTTAGTAAAGTAATGTTGGAGTTAAAGCTTTCATTTAGAGCTTTCTATATAAGAAGCAGTTCTTAGTTGTTCTGATATTTGATACAGATGGCGCTGGTTTAGAAATAAAGTGCAAAGTGGAACAAAAATAATAACTAAACAGTTTGTCTCGTATGATGCTGCTAAAACAGTAAATGAAGGAGATTTAAAAACTTACCTTTTTTATAATAGGTACAGACAGAACTACGTTTCACAATTGAAAAAATCTACGATTGAGACTTGTGAAGATGTATATAAATTAAAGTCCTGGCATAGTTTTTCCGCGGGAGGCCGCGCGCGGCGTGAGGCGATAGCTCTAGCTAGTAATTAAATTAGCGTTTCAAATCTTGCTCAAACAAAGCTCGCGCCTTTGCTCAAGCCCGTGGTTTCGCCTTCGCTTGAGCTATAGTAAAGGCTAAAACTATAGTGAAACGACGATCTCTGCGGCGTGGTGGGCGAAGGTCCGCCTGCGAGGCAGGAGGTTGCGGGTTAGCATTCTGGGCATTCTGGCTTCTGGTGACGGCTTAGATTTATAGATATAATTTTAAGTACAACTTGTATTTGTTTTATTCTCTTACTTACTATAAGTAAAAAATGTATTAAAAATGATAACTAACACTAAATAACAATTAAATATACGAATTAAAACTAAATTTACAGTTGAGTTAACTGCGGACTGTTGCAAACAAACTACGCTGACTAATTATAATATTATTTATGTTTAAGTAGAAACAACTCCTTAATTGTGCTAACTTCATAAATAGGAAGTTCACCTCGCCCGCGCCTGCGCACTCGCCCGCTATGACGTCTTGTTTTAGATCATTATTACGAAAGAAAGTTAAACGGGCTGGGATTAAGCTATAGGTTATTGATCCATTTTGACTTATAGAGCTATGTTACAACCATTATTTAAAAAACTAAATATTGCAAGAATGGGACACTCATGAGTGTCATGTCCAAAAGTAAAATTACAATACAAGAGCATAGAATGGTGTTCGTGATGGGGGGTTTGTGTCCACGGATACCGGGATCAGATTAAATTAGCCGCGGATCCCGCCAAGTTGTTGTAACCTGGGATCCCGCCAAGTCTTATCCTGGGATCCCGCCAAGTTGTATCCTGGGATCCCGCCAAGTTGTATCCTGGGATCCCGCCAAGTTGTATCCTGGGATCCCGCCAAGTTGTATCCTGGGATCCCGCCAAGTTGTTGTAACCTGGGATCCCGCCAAGTCTTATCCTGGGATCCCGCCAAGTTGTATCCTGGGATCCCGCCAAGTTGTATCCTGGGATCCCGCCAAGTTGTATCCTGGGATCCCGCCAAGTTGTATCCTGGGATCCCACCAAGTCTTATCCACCGATCCCGGGATCAGTTTCCAATAAAAAAACATAACGGTGGATACAAAAAATTAAATAAAGTAATTGTAGAAACGGATCCCGTTTGTAATGTAAGTACTGTAGCAGTAAAAAACAATTAGATTCATAGTAAATTATTTTAATGAAATGTTAAATTACAGGAACCATCACAATTATTATTTCTCTTACTAATCTACAGTTTTTATTATAATTTCGACTTAATTAATTATTCAGTTAGTTATGTGTATAGTATAGAGGTACATACCATTTCCATATATTTATTTAACTGAATATTACAAGACATAATGTAATATGTGTACTTATGATAAGTATATTTTATTTAGATGTTGAGAAAGTTCAACAGATTTCTACATTCACAAAATAATGAATTCAAAATCTCATTGTTGATTTAATATTATTGATATTGACAGATAGCTGACCAGGTACAGTCGACCAAAGAAAATATAGGTAGGTACTCTAAAGAACAGAATTGTCTGATTGTTTTGAAAAAACTAAATAGCAACTTTGAGCAGGTTACACATAATATAAAAATCAGGAATAAAAATGTTATGGGACCACCTTAGGATCAATATTCTCTATACAACTGCAAAATGTTATGGGACCACCTTAGGATCAATATTCTCTATACAACTGCAAAACTAATCATCCAAACCATTTTATCATTGTGGGAGAAATCGACGAACACACATAACAAACATATACAAACATGCCTACCCACAGCCGAACATAGACCAAAATATACATGCCTACCCACAGCCGAACATAGACCAAAATTCTTCCTTTTTTTAAGTCGCTTGAAAAGATTTATGATCATCAAAAAAATATAAAAATATAAAATAAAAGCGTTAACTTCCAACCTTGTTCCATCATCACACTCAGACATACTACGATAATGAATAATTAGGGTTACTTTTGCGACAATTTTTGTCGACGACCGTACCACTAGGTACCTATACCATGTACCATCCAAAAAGTGAATGATCCACAGAGAGGTACCTAGGTGTCCAAACACTCGACTGGTCAAACAGAGACGAGTGCGTTGTACTCGCGCACCCTGTACCTACTGTAGGCACACGTGGATAGATCCGATCCGAGTCGAGTCGAGTGGTCGAGCTGCGCCGGCCAGTAGACGGACGAGTGCCGGAGTTTAGTGACCTGGAGTGTTGTTAATTAACAGGTAGGTACTTGACCGGCCGCGCCCCGCCCCGCCCGCGCCCCGCCCGCGGCCCACAGCGGAGCCCGAGGCGGTGTGGAGGCCTAGAGAACGCGGGGTTGATGCGCTAGTCAGGTTGGATTCGGTGATTGATTATGATCACAAATCAATTTAGATGGTGAAACATTCATTAAAACTATAGTTTTTTGTCGAATCCATTTTAGCTCCAATGATGTTGCGTCGTCTATAAGGGATGAATGAAATGTTTGTGTTCTTTGAACATAAACTATCCTCGTAGTTACGAGTAGTTAGCCCCTTTTGTCCCTTACGACCAAGCCTAGGTAATCCTTTATTAATACATCCAGGTATGCACTAACTATACCTCTACATAAAACTAAGTATCACACTAATGTTACAGAGCTCGTGCGTGGGCTACATGTACATGCTTAGCCATCTTTTGTTTTTGTTATTGAAGGAACTCTCACGTAAAGATAACCAGACCCAGACCAGAATCTGCTTCAAGTACCAGATGTACCAATAAGTGGTTTCCTACTCTATTTACTTCTACTTTTTTATTTAGTAATTGTAATAAGTAGTACATTTTCATTAGTAGCCCTCTGCTAGACATTAAGCCTTCCTTGACAAGCGCCGTTTGCCTCTTATCTTATGGGAATAAGCTTACTGAGATAATCCCATCTTCATACCATTTCTTATAATTGTATCCATTAAAGTTTCGGTCCAAAATTCTTAATAATTTCAAAGATAAGGTTTCAAAGTGTTCTTCTTACGCAAGTGATAGCGAGGCCGGGGCTAGGAACAACAAGCCGAAGTGTTCCCGGCGTGCGTGGGTACAGTGGGTACCTACGTAGACCTGCTAGCGGCGAAGGTGTTTCTACAAACATGAAAACGGGAGTCGTCGGCAGATGGCGCAAGCGACCCACCGCCGGGGTACCATTGTAGCCCGGGAGCTGCCTGCGCCTTCTCTACCCTCTACAAGTTATTCACATGCAAAAATAAGGTTTTTTTGTTTTATCTTTTTGTCATACTACTGTTTAATGAATTCTTATAATTCATAAATGACTGCTTTCGCCACAAAAATTCATTGGACTACATTTTGTATAAGAGTAAAATAAAAGTAACCAACAAATGAGTCGCAATTGCAAAATACGTTCACAAAATAGGTAGAGGTACTGTAACCAGACCAGCTGCTTGGCAAAGCAAAGGCCTCTCCCGACTTCCAGAGTCCTTTCACGTTTATTACTTATTATGTTTTTACTGTTTTTTATTTGGGTAAGAACAACAATTAAAAAAACCTTGTGTGTGAATCATCATTATTATAATTGCTGCTTACTTACGTCGTCGTATACATACGACGACAAAGTCACGTAATTCTTCACTATTCGACCCCATAAACAACTATCTTATAGCGTGATAAATACGAAACTTAATAATAATTTAGCAAAAGGGAAAAGTTGAGGGTAGATTATACGGGTTATATCTCCGATAAAAAGTCAAAATCTCACTCACTCGGTGAGGAAGTGACTTCAGTTATGCCATGATTATGGTGCATGCTACTGTGCCGACAAACACTGGAATAGGTACTCAAAATATGTCCAGTAGTTATGTTTTCTATCGTCTATCTATACTACTAATAGTGTTCTATAGAAGAAAGATTTGATTGTTTGTTCGGATTGAAAAGGCTCCGAAACTACATTTGAAAGTCTTTCACCATTAGAATCTTACATATCGGTATCATTTATGAACATGGGCTATAGAATATTTTCAGAAAGTTAAGGACCCGTATGAATACTTGTTCAATGACGTAACCCAACGTGCATGAGTCTGTGTAAAAAAATATAATTTTTGTTAATTTGGTAAAAGTTTACAAACTAATGTGCAATATGCCCACTCGTCAATTGATACTTCGTTCGCCCTCGCTCAATAAAAACCTATTTAATTTACCACGAAGCGACCCAGTACAGCCACCTTAGTTTGGTTGTTATTGTAAAATTCGTACTTATTTTTATCAGAGAATATTTGATTTTATAGGGTTGAGGACCCTTCCGAAAACAGGTAGACGTTATCGGCGGCGCGAGCGGAGCCAGCGGCGAAACTTTTTTGGTTTTTCATTCGATTATTAATATTTGGCAAATAATATTCCAGATCATGTCGCGAGAATTATTAACCTTTATTTCAGTTGTTATACCTATGTGCTTTGTTAGTAAGCCTGCCTTATTTTTGTGCAGTGTTTGGTAAACCGACTTCATACCAGACATAAATTATATTTTATTATTATGTTTGCGGTGTTTGGATAGATAGAAACTGACTGAAGCAGAACAAACCTCAAAATTTACCTATATTGAAGGATTTTGCTTTTTGCAATCCTCAAACCACCAGCAATATCGGCGAGAGCAGCGAGCCGCGATTTTGTTTTTACGAGGGTGAAGAATGAGGGTTCCTTTTTGATAGATAAAGAAGGTAGGTAAGTGAAATAAATTCAATTTCCAATTGTTTGGTTATCAACTAACGGTTAGATAACGGTTAGCGGACTCAGTGGCTTGGCTAGTTGGTACGAGTTCTAAAACAGAACGGGAAATGTTTTGTGATAATTTATTACCGCTTATTTATCAAAGTAGTTATTATTGCCAACATAGAACAAAAGACTCAAAATCATTCGAGAAATATAATCGAGTTCGTAAGAAACTACTGGATCATCAATAAACTGCTTTCTCTCCGTCCGCTGATGGATGGAAACGAAACGTTATAAGTTTCCGTGAACTATGCACCATTTGTCTTAAAGGTAACTTCGTGAAGTCGTGGCTTTTTCAAGTTACATTTATGACATAATTCATAAATGTAAAATGTTTGGTACTTAAAAACTCTACCTATTCCGATCCCTGATTATGAACGATAACTTAGTTACCTACCTACGAGTATTATTTGTTTCAGGAACTAGATATGCGAATATTCATCTAATTCTAAGGTCAAAGCTTCTATAGTTATGGCCAGCTTCAGAAGCGGAGCGTGTACAAGTTGACGACGACGTAGTGTTGGCACCGCCGGCTCCCGCGCTAGCCGCGGTCATTGCCGAGGCGTGTATAAAAGGCGCCGCGTTACATAATTATATGATTTCCGCACACGCCGGCGCCGGCTCTACACACGCACGTATGTACTTATTATTTAATTTTATTATGTTTTGAGAAAATTTAAAATATGATAAGATTGATTAAAAGTTGTTATGGTAATCCCCACGGTAATCCTTCTAAAAAAGAATGAAAAATTCGTGAAAATATCTTTGACGGTCGGTATTTTTTTTTAATTATCAGTGATAAAAAACCTTTCAAAAACTGGAAAATATTAGACCTATTTGTAAACTTAAAGCTAAAATGAAAAAGATGTACCTACACGCTATGTATGTAGGTATATGCTCTAACTTATACCGGTACAGATAATCGCGAGATCGTAGTTGGTGGCTAAAATAGTCATTTGACTATAATCAAAGTGTGCACGTAAGTTTAAAATTGACATATTAAAATAATTGTGATTTATATACACTTCTGAAATAATAACGTACCTAGGTCTTTTACCTATGAAATTGCCGTGGTAAGGAGAATTTGAAGAGAACCGGTTTCTCAAAACAAACATTTTACTTTTTTGAAAAACAAATCCGATTCCTTAAAATGTAAAATATTAAGTACCAATATAATTGGACCAAATTGTGATATGTATGCAATAATTTAATTATTCCGTATTAAAGCATATTGCGGAGGAATCCAAGTCTTGAAGACTTGAGGATGCTTCCTCTGCAGCGAGGAGGGGCATGCACCACCACACAACATAACACAGCCTCACATTCAATGCTGGAAATACTACTATTGCACTGATTTAAAAAAAAACAACTAAACTACTTATTTCTTAATGTAATGTTATATTCGACCGCCTACGACTGTGAGCGTTTTTGTAATTTAAAAAATTTAATAAATGGTTAGGCGATAGCCGTTAAAGCCATATTGCCTAGTCTTACTAAAATTTTCTTTAGTTTAGTGTAAAATACACGTCTTTTGTGCCTCAGCCATTTTTTTCGGTCTTAATTTGTAGTAAACATTATATTATAGAGATGTCGCGCTCATGAAATAAACTTCTTTTTATGTCAGCAATGACAACGCCCAACTTAAAGTACACATTCTGCCACGCGCAGGTGGAATCACCCTTCTCTTAGGCATCCAACCTTCATCCAACAAACAACAAGAAGAGGCTTTCAGTTCCATTTTCAAAAATAAATCTATTTGCATGTAAGTAGGATCTCCTTTGTTGATTGATGAAACACGAAAAAGTCGAGTCTTTATGCAAGTTGAAGAATGTTTTGTACTGACTGATGATTGGAGACTGAAATTAAAAAATAAAGTATTTTTTGGGTTAAACCAGAGTTAAAGGTTTTTGATCAAGAGAAGTGAAAACAAACAATGTTCTTTACTTTTCGGCGACATGCGACACCGTCAGTTATATTCATACATAAATGGTTCACCGTTGTCTATAATAGCGAGTTATTTAGCAGAATTAGGTACTGTATAAGTTTTACGATGAAACCAACGGAACGGAAACGACAATTCGACGTTTAGAACCTAGGTAGGTAGATAGGTGCGAGTGTATCCACAATCCATTCATTTCATACAACTGTTCTAGACATTCCTCCTAATAATATAACGGTGTAAGAACACATACAACACACGTCACGTCTGTATGTCTGTGATCCATAGTATTTGGTTCAGCTTTGAGCTTACAAGTAATTTCCAACAATATTTGAGAACTATAACAATGTTCTAGTATATTCGATTATTAAGGTAGGTACTGAAAAAAGTGATTGTTTACATTTCTGAAATTGAAGATCTACCTGTTAGTACATAGTTTTCTTACTTTAGTAAAAGCGATAAAAAACGTTACTATCAAATAAAATTTTAAGCTAGAGACAAACACGATGGACATACGCCTAATGCCAGTTAATAATTGTGTCAAAATACAGTTTGCATGGAGGAAATATTCGACGGAACCCGTTACCTACACGCACACTCCACCACTAAGCCATGTAGGAGGTGTTAGCCAGTCAGATTAGAGCCCGTCCATCTACGGACCTGAATGGAAAGGAAACCAGTATTTCCACTTTCCAAGCTTCTTAATAAATGGTGGCTATAATCCAAGTTCATGGGTGAGTAGCCCGTGTGCTCTCAGAATGGGAGGGAACCTTGTCAAACTTAATGTTTCTTATTCATTTCGAAATACGACGGGGTATCGTAAAATTTTTACTGTAGATTTCAATGAAAATCAATAATAATAAAGTTTAAAGTCATCTGATGCTTATTGCATTGTGTGTCATGAATGACATTTATTGCAAGGAATTATTTTATTATTAGAAAATTTTTGTATGCTATGTATGAATCTCTTTTTAGTGCATAGGGTCGTTCATCCCACCTCCTCTCAATTGGATTGACAATCATTGGAATCTCATTTATTTCCCTAACTCACGGTTCCGTGTTGCCGCGACAAGATTATAATTATTTCGTTATGCGTTATACGAGAGTTTTGTAAAAATGAAAAAATTGTTTAAACCATTTACTATTAAATTATAAAAAGAATTCTTCGTTTCTCTTCGGACTTTCAAAGCGTTTGGAATTTGAATGTAAGGAATTTTGGGCTAATGTTCCATGTAGAAAGAAAAAAAATTGTATACATAGAGTCAGTAGCTAAGATTACCAGTGCGCACATGGCTTGTCAGCAAAAGTTAAAAGAAATGTGGACGATTAAATCAATCCGGCGAATGGGACCGCGGTCCCAATACCTAGCGGTCCCAATCGACGGAAGCCTCGAACAGAAATCTGAATAATAAGGCACTATTTCTTTCTAAGATTTCTGTTCTAATCTTAATTAATTATTATTAAAATTAATTAATTATTTAATTATTATTAAAATTAATTAATTATTAGTAAAATTGTTAAACAATTTAAATTACTAATTATTATTATTAATTCTGCCATATTTCTTTTTATTATTCTGATTTCTGTAAGCCGAACGTACTTCTAATCCCCGAGCAAACCTTGTCATTTCCTGTCAAGCAGCATTTCTTGTCATGCAGCATTACTTGTAGCGTACCTAACTGTCATAGATTTTAAGCTATTTTATTATTTGGGTTGTAATATTAGACAACTCTAGTGTCTAGATAAACCTAATTTAGGATATAAGATGCTACTAAACATAAAAATATCATAATTTCTTTTAATAAACGCTATCTATCTATCTTGCCACGCAGCATTACTTGTCACACAGCATACTTGCAGTACGTAGACGGAGCGTGTAGGTGGGAATATAGCTATTACGTCGGAGATATTGAAGCTGCTTATTAGAAATATTATGAACGTTTACGGCGTAATAGTTTAATGGCGCCTCTCGCGGAGTAAATTATGTACGGCTTTAAGTTTTTTAATGGACGTTTTACTGTTACTATCTAGCGGGCGGGCGATCGTTTTATTAATGTCATATTTCTGAATAATACTAGGTGTGGCTAGGGGCTGTCCGCGGTTTCACTTGCGTCCTTCTGGGATTGAAGGTAAACAAATTCAAAGAATACAAACATTTGCTAATCAAACAAACATCCCGGTTATTACCCTGGTTCGTCCGTACTCCGTAGAGCGACTGACCAAGTTTATGTAGAGTCATTGATTTTCTCTCTCATAACCAAAAAAAGTAAATAAATCAATAACACCTTAGTTCCTATTTTATAAAAGTGAACTGCATGGAATTTGGCAGACTTAGTGCTGGTTTCGTTAGCCTAAATAAAAAAAGTTATTGAAATCTGAAATGTTATTGTGTGAATGAAGCAACTTTTGGTTTAGTTTACGAATACCGTAGGTAGCTCTCTCTCGCATTTATGTTAATATTAACTTGCTTAAAACAAATAAAAGTTTTAAAAACGTACTTCTGAAATTACCTAATCTGATGTCGCTAGAGTTCTTAGTTATATATAACGGAACTTGAATATGATTTATATCACCATGCAAAGAACATGTCGTCATTACACTTTATATGAAACTAGCGGTCCGCCCCCGGCTTCGCACTTGTATTTAACAAAATTGCATTTTTCGTGCGGATCCCTAGCTTTTCTAAAATATTCTATACAGCCTCTGTTCATCAGGTCATTTTTTTTTTCAAATCGGTTTAGGATTCTCGTAGCCTATTCAATTCAAACAAACAATCAATTATTTCCTCTTTAAAAATGTCGTATAGTTATAGATAGTTGTCAGTAGAACAACCGAGAGATCCGAGTTGAAGTCGAGCTACCGGTCCGTCCGTCCGTCCGTCGCGTCGTCGGGTCACTCAGGTCACCTCGGGTCGTTACATACAACATAGCTACACCTCTGCACACGCTACCATGTCTAACTATATACCTACATACGTAGGTAGGTACGTGTTATAAGTAACAGTAAATAGATTCCTTATCCAATTAACTACTACATTAACATTAGATAGATGTATGGAGATGAGAGATAAAGTGATTGATGACTCAGGGACCGTTACCTTTATAATGTATCGATAGTAAACGATTCGCCTACCGTACGCGTGTTGTATATGTATGTGTGGGTGTGTGTGACTCTTGTCTTGCTTGACCGGTGTTGACGGGACCACCTAGCTAACTGTTTATAAAACCATCTGATTATTTTGAATGATTCCCGTTGTCCACCCAACGCAACGAGGCGCTCCTCTGGCCGAAATCAAAGTGAAAATCAAAGTACTTTATTTCCATTAGACCTTACAGGAAGGACTCTTGGACACGTCACAAAATACAAATTACATTAGTAATACTGGGAAATAAAGTGATCACTTCAATCTTTTTATTTTTTTTTTCAATCGACACGTGTTGTTAGGTCGGCATTATGTGTTCCTCTGGACGGAGAGGCGACCGACGACGACCGACGTTAGGATTTTAGTACAAAATCATAGCATTACTTTGAATACGTGATAGACTAGCTAGATGGACTTGTTGGACAACGAGAATTATATTATTTGTAACTTGCCCAGGGAATGCTTTGCTAGCCTTTGATTATGACAAGTATATCGACTGCAGCAATTAACATTGTCGGATCTACATTTTTGCGATTTTCGTTTTATTGCATAAAAGGCCTTAAAATAAGTCTATAAATGCTCCCTTAAATTATTAAATCTCTAAAACCAACCATCTCTGTTTTTCTAAGAGAAAAAAGTAGTATGTGTTTAGTGCGCCCAACTAATATTGTCGCATAGTGCATTGCGACTTTGTTACGGGGCGAAAAAGGCGCGCGCGGCGCGGGGATCTGCCACTTCCGACAATGTTAGCGGGAGCAGCGCACGCGTCGGTTTTATTTTTTAACCCGTAATATAATTTAGACATTTTATATGATAAATTCAATATTCATGCTATATCGAGGTCGAGTCGGATTTTAGACTCATAGGGTCCTGAATTTAATTATTTATAGGTTACGATAAGCTGAATTAATTAATATTTTTCTAAATAATGTTCAAAACTACTCTGAACGGACAATAATGTCGTATATGACAGATACAACAATGTTCATGGTTTTCTATTTAGTTTTCTGTGTTGGATGTGTCACATACAACATTGTTACTTGCTGGGATGTGGTTAAATTTTGTCGGATATGGTACTACCGACTTTGTTTCATGTTAATTTCATAAATAGTTTTGTAGGATGTACCACTAACTACATTATTGCTTGCTGTGTGTTTGATTGTATCTTGTCGGATAAGGTATTACTGACTTTGTTACCTGTTTATTTCTAATTTTTAGTGTCGGATGTACTACTTTTACTCAATAAACACAAGCTAGACCAAAATTCTATCTGCTCTGGCTTGCTATTTTAATATTTTAGGAGAATCCCCTCAAGAAGTCCCCTCATCTCCGTGAAAAGAGGGGACTTCTTGCTGGATTTGAAGCGGAGCTACCAAAAGTGTGGTTGTATGAATAATTTGTAAAACTGACGAAAAAGAGGGGTTCGTGATTTCACTCTACTTATATGTAGCAAAACCACTCGGAGTGACTATGATCCATCGTTTTCTAGAAAAAGGTCACACACTAAAGGAGGGAGACAGTGTGCACGTGACAGTAGAGCGATCAAACAATAGCAAAACTTATTCTAAATTAGTATCGAAGCAACTGTACTACGAATTATTACGTAAATCTTACCATGTGCCATAAAAGGTAGTGATTAAAATTTAGCTTTGTTACTTATTTTTGTAATATATCTTCTACTATAGCCTAATCTATGCATGTTATATTTAAAGTTAGTACATTAAATTAATGAACATACGTTTTTAAGAAATGATGATGATCTCAAATGTACTATGGCAGGATGGTTTCTTTGGTTTGTTTTGTTGATTCAACTCTACTTGTGCTGTATTGATTCATAATAGAAGCTACTTAGTTTTTGTCTTATGAAACTCTAGATTTTTATAAAGATTTCCAATAACGGATTGAATTTGATAACCTACGTACACAATGACTTCTTAATTTCTGGAATGTTAAAATAATAGGTTTGGAAAAAAGTCTTTTCGCATTATTAGTATGTATGAACTTGTAATAAGATCTCCTTGGCTATATTATTTGTATCTGGCTGGTTTTGGTATCATTAAAAGTTTAGATTTTAAGGAAGATAATTCCAAATTCAAATTAGGAGAATGTCTGATTTTTATTTGTTTTTCGTACTTTCAAGATGAGTGAATTTAATAAAGAAATACGATAACGTTTAAAATTTTACTACACAAAAAAATGCAACGCAAGCCGCAAAAAAAGGACCTAGTGCAGTGTCTGTGAGAGTAGATTCTTAATTACGACGTAATGAAACCGAACCATTTTCGAAGAAGCTTATAACTGGTGATAAAAAGTGGATCACGTACGCCAAGAACGTGCGAAAAAGGTCGTGGTTTAAGGCCGATCAGGCATTAAAGACTGTGGCGAAACCCGGGTTAACTCGCATCAAGGTGATGCTGTGTGTGTGGTGGGATCGGAAGGGAATTATTCATTATGAGAGTTACCACCAGGTAGAACCATCGATTCTGAACTCTAATGCAAACAGCTGACGAGATTAAAGCAAGAAGTTGAGGGACAGCGGCCGGAATTAATAACAGAATCGGGGAGTGGTTTTAGCCACTCAGCAAAAATTAAGAGAGCTTGGCTGGGGCTCTGGGAAGTGTCAATGCATCCGCCGTATAGTCCTAACCTTGCACTTTCCAATATCTACCTGTATTTCTCTTCTTGAATGTCACTTCAGAATTCTTTAGGCAGTGTCAGGTTAAAATCACGAGAGGACTGCCAAAACCACTTGTCGCGGTATTTTGATGGGAAACCCTTAAGTTTCTATAGCAATGGGATCATGTCCCTACCTTTAAGACGGCAAAAAGTTATCGAACTAAATGCTTCTTACATGCAACAACAACACCAGCCTATAATAGTCCACTGCTGGACATAGGCCTCCCCTAATGAGCGCCATACATGGCATTATTAATCAGTTGGAGGTCATTGCCATAATCCTCACGCTGGGCATGCGGTTGGGGATCACAGTTCGGTGGAGTTGTTCTGCAGAGGGCACTGCTGCCCGCCCCCCTCCGGTGTGTCTCTTACGACACCCTCGGGAAGAGTGGGGGTGGTGAAATTATATGCCGGCACTACACTGTCTATTCTATGCCGGCACCAGACGGCCTTCACCTACATACTATAGTTAAATGTAAATGAACTATATTAAAAATGTTTTGTATATTCTTTACAAATGGGAAGAAACTTTTTTCCCAAACTATTATGTAGCATGTACTTACTTAGTGGTCAGGTAATGTGGTGTATTTAACAGCTGTTTATAAGTGAAAAGTTCTGTCAACAAAGTCATTGATGTCATCTATCCATTGCCTAAGTCCCCGAAATAACGTCGTTAGAGATACTTAGTTTTAAAAATAAAAAAATTAACAATTAATAACGTTTTTAGCGACACATCCAACACAAACGAAATGTGAAAGTCCAGGCAATATTGCGAGATGTGCCATATCCGACCAAATTTAGAAATTGTAGTTCAGACAATAATGTTGGATCTACCATATCCGACAAAATAGTTGGATGATTAAGTGGTTAACAATGTGGCGTGTGCAGTTTCTCATATTTCCTATGCATTTTAGATAAATTTGAATATACTACTACGTCAGGTAAATAATATTAATATGCCATACCAAATTTGGCTCAGGTACATTGACTATTGTTCACTTTATTCATATTTGAAACTTTGAATGGCTGTACTGTAAAGTATCGATTTTGCACATACGACTATGTTAATTGCTACGGTCGATATAATCAAAGTTGCTAGCTCGCGGCACAACCTCTGTCAGACCTCAATAATACCATAGACTAACAAAATTTGTTAGTCTATGATAATACTAACTCGCAAGTTCAGGAGTTCCGTGATCATGGCTGTTGGAACTGTGTTGAAGTAACTCTAATGATTTCAGCACTGCTCAAAACCTTTATCATCTTAGATATCCCGTCATATAAATAATTTTATAGTCAATAACCAGCATGAAAAGGTTTATGTTGTAAACAACAAGCATTCAAAGTGCTTCGCATCGTTACATTGTTTTATTTATTTTATGATCGACTCCACATCGGAGACATAAAAATACTGAATACGATTACCGGATAAAACCTGTAGGTGCCAGTAGATTAAAAATCTGTGAGTGCAGTTGAGTTATTTTTTAAAACAACGGAATGTTTACTTTCAGGCTAATTATTTGATATAGGTACTTATTTAGAATATTTCGGGTACTTCTCCGGGTAAAATTCGTTTGTAACATTTTGTCTGTATTTATTTAGTGCCGTTAGTATGTGTACAACTGACGAGGTCTCGTGGGTGGATCTCTAGAGGGCTGCAATGATGACTTGACCAAGAATATACGATGAAGTGTGCTCCTACAAAATAGTTATAAATAAAATCAATAAAACATGATGTGTTGTCGTTGTTTCAGCCACTCACTACAAGATGGCGCTGTACTCAATAAGCAGCGTGTTTGTGCTGGTCCTCGCAGCGGCGCACTGCCACGCCGCGGAACTAACGAGAAGTACGTACCTGTCTTGAATCAAAGTATTTATTTTGTAATCCTGTAGTTTGTAAAGTCTTAAAATTGTTATTATCATTATTTGTAATACACAGGCCGCTCTTTAGCGGATGTGTATCACATATCTTAGTCCTTGTCAGGCCACTTTTTATTTTTATTAGTTTAGAAAACAGAGTAAATAGGTACACAAAATATCTATAAAAGAATACGGAAGATACATAATGTTACGAAGTAGATTTTACTCAAATATTGGTCAAGTCTATTTCTAAAAGTTCACTGAGGTCAGTGCCCCACTGATCACCGATCCCCGCAGCCGGTTCCAACTCTTCACACCACGATTCCGCAACATGTGCTCTCTTGGTTTGCTGGTACTAGGCCTGCGTTGCTAGCTTCAGGTGTCCTCTCAGAATATTTCGCACAATTCATAAAGTACGTGGCTGTCATTGGTCAATCCGAGTAAATTCGTGGTATGTGTGAAATGAGACATGAGGGCGTGTTGCGTGTTGCAGCGGCGCGGCAGGCGCCTGGGCTCGGCAGCATCTTCACGGTGGGCAACGGCGAGCAGTGCCTCGGCAGCGACCGCAGCACCGGCGGCGTGTGTCTCTCCCGCAACCAGTGCAACACGCAGGGCGGCAAGGCCATCGGCTTCTGCGGCGTCTTCGCCACCTGCTGCAGCCGTGAGTACACACACACACACACCTACACACACACTCACTGACTTACTGGGCCTTTATTCACTATTGCCAATCCAAAAGCGTTAAAAACAGGACAAGACAGCGGCGTGGAATACGTGGTGACATCACACAGTTTGGCCGAGGAATCTCCTATATCATAGAGAATAAGGCCCCGTACGCTGTGACTACCGAAATCAACGTGTCTGTACAATGTCTATTATTTAATTATTATAATTCTTTGTTAAAAATAAATCATTAATTATGAACGTTAGCGGGTCAATTGCGAATCAATTTTGTGTTGGAAGAACATCAACGTTTCATCAGAGTTCATCAAGATCAAAAGTTAATAAATCATATTGTAGACATTCAATATATTCACGGCTATGCATGCTTCTAACATAGGTATAGGTACCAATTGAGTGATTTGTTTGTGTGTCAGTGAACGCATGCGACGTGCGAACCAACACCAAGGTGGCGGTGTTCATCAACCCGCCGCTGAGCCGCGAGAGTTCCGGCCTCGAGTGCTCGTATAACATCGAGATCGCCAACAACAACGTCTGCCAGATGCGCATCGACTTCGAGACCTTCAACCTCGCGCCGCCCACCACGGTGAGACCCCTTACCTACTGTACCTACCACCTAGTCTACTGTACCTACCGCCTAGTCTACTGTACCTACCGCCTATTCTACTGTACCTACCACCTAGTCTACTGTACCTACCGCCTATTCTACTGTACCTACCACCTAGTCTACTGTACCTACCACCTAGTCTACTGTACCTACCGCCTAGTCTAGTAGTACTATACTACCTAGTCAGTAGTTAGCCCTTATAATATCCTCCTGGACAGATTTAACTTCATTCTTCTGATTTCATAGAGACAGCCTGGATTTGTCTCGACTTCTCGAGAGGTTTCGGAGGTTTAGTTGTAGAGTTCAACGTAGGTACTGGTAGACACTACCCCAAGAGGTTGGTCTCCTCTCTCTTAGACATGGACATATTGCGTGAGGGACTTAATTTCTAGTTTATCATAATATTGTTATCGGAGGGAGGGCACGGTGTGTTGGTAAATGGTTGGTAATAATAACGATCGATAAAATAATTGTGTGTCGTTGTTTGTGAAGTACTTAGTCGTAAGACAATCAACGGCCAAGTCAGAAAAAAATCTCGATTATTTATAATGTAACCAAAGATCCAGAGTCCAGTTTGTGATTTGCATAGTTCCACAGTATGTCCGTACGACAGAGACGCTGTACTGGACATGAGGACCAGTCTTGATCGTACCGTTGGGAAGCAAGTAATATTTAGTATAATGTGTGCCAGGTGGAGCCGGTGGAGAACGTGACGCACCGGCCGGGCTTCACGTGCCGCAACGACATCTTCCAGGTGACCAACCTGCAGGCCAACTCCGACTTCCTGCCACCGCTCTGCGGGGACAACAACGGACAGCACCGTACGTACACTCCCATACTCGGGATCGTGTGCGTACGTACACTCCCGCACACGTACGTGTGTACGTGTGCGGGAGTGTACGTACGCACTAAGAATAACTGTAGAGTCATCTAAGAAACGCTACCTAAAGGTGCTTCAATTTTGGTAGTATTGCGAATTCTTTGATGCCCTCATTATGTCTTCGACATCATTTTCATTAATTAAATTTGACATTACCTTTACTTATCATAATTTTATAACTGTTCCATAATTCCGACACAATGTAAATATGTTTGTGAATTATATTATAAATAAATGAAATGAAATGTTCTAGAAGGTTCTGTCAGTAAGTCGCGCCGCTAAAGCTCGCATCATATCCGGTGCCGGCCGGATACTGAACTAGTTTCTCTGACTGGATGTTGTCTGTTGTGTCAGTGTACGTGCGAGTGAACGCGTCCACAAACAGTCGCTCCATCCGCATCAACTTCAAGATCGCGGACCGCAGCTCGCAGCCCAACCTGCCGCAGGCCACCTGGAAGATCAAGGTCACGCAGCTGGAGTGCTTCAACACGCTCGGGTGAGTAGCACTGCCGCCCGCCGCGCGACACGCGCCATGCGCCATGCGCCATGCGCCATGCGCCACGCCGCACCCGACGCTGTCCTGTCCGTAGTACTGAACCAGAAATTATTACCTATGGGTCTGTCATGTGCACAATATAAATACAAGAGTAAACACATATACATCCCATCATTAAAATACCTACAAAACAAAACCTTATCGAGAAAGCCTTTTTATTCCATAATAATATAAGACGATATTACTACCTAATGATTTCTTTTTCACTTATTATATTGTCTGTAGCTTGAAAAATATTATTAAGTAGGTAGTTCAAGTTCTGCCAGTTCAAGACAAAGAAAACCATGAGCCTTCAATTAGGCAAAACTATAGTATGTCAGTCGAAGCGTTTTTGTTAATTTTACAAGGTTTCTGTCCTGTTTGTATGTAACGTATGTATGTGTGTGGGGTGTGTGGGACTAATCTTGCAACTAAATTTTAGACACCTAACTGCATGATAGGCCTGAGATGTAAATTTTAAGACAACACAACAAAATAATATTGTTACCATTGCTCAACAGCTACCAGCGCGGGCGGAAGAAACTCCTAAACGAAACGAGCGACATGACGTAAACGTGACCCATTCGAGTGTGGGGTTTGTTGTATTCCGGGTACTTTGGTCCATCTTAGATGATAATAAAACCTTGTTTTACCTACCATTCGTTTTTCATGATTACCTTTAAGCGTTATTAACCCTGTCTATGAGTTGACATGTTGTTCAGTAAAGTGTAACGTTGTGTTGTGTTGTTGCAGTAAATACCGCGACGGCGTGCTGGAGGCCATCACCTCCTCGCTGCCCTCCTCCCCGTTCAGCACCACGGCCGACCGCGACGAGTACCTCATCGGTGAGTGACTCACTCGCACCTACCTTCAGATCACTACCTCTCATAACAACCACTCCATTATCATAGAGCAGTCATCATTATCTTTCTTTCTGTAAAAATTATGTTTTAGTATGCACTCTGTGAGTGCTATAAAGGGTTTGTCTTCGTTCGATAATACATCTATACTAATATTATAAAGAGGAAAGATTTGATTGTTTGTTTGAATTGAATAGGCTCCGAAACTACTGGACCTATTTGAAAAATTCTTTCACCATTAGAATCCTAAATTTTCCGTGATGAACGTAGGCAAATAATATTTTCAAAAAACTTAGGGATCCGCATGAAAAATTCAACAATTAAGCCGTGCCAGCGTGCGCTATGTATTCAACCTCGAGGTTCGTGTGTATAATTTCTGAAATTTTTGATAAATACCCGTGCGAAGCCGGGGCGGACCGCTAGTAATATTATACTTCTTAGTAGGTAATTTGAAACCTACTATATGAACGTACTAAAAATTAGAAAATAAGTGCTTACTATGCAGGGTTTGTTCCTGATAAATTGAGTTAGTTCAAAATAAATCGACACCTTTCACGACTTTTGTGAAAAGTTGTGTTATGTTTCGGATTTGGGCACCCATCACAAGAGCCTATGCTGTACTAGCTCAATGAATCATATTTCAGGCGATCGGATTTTGTTTATGGTGGTTTGAGGTTTGGTGACCGTGTTAAGGCCGATGACCTGTCAGCAGCAGATTGGCCTGATAGATTATTTCTATCACAAGCCAGTCTCTTAGAATCCTTGTGTTGAGCTGGTGGTGTGTGGTGTTGCAGCGCCGCCGGGCTGCCTGCAGTACTACCCGGAGCGCGCGAACGCGTTCGAGTCGTTCAACTACAACCGCGGCTTCGGGCCCTACATCGCCAACCTCGCCTACGCGACCTGCTTCAAGCGGACGCCCGACGTTTGCGGCATCAAGTGAGTCAAACTACCTTTTCTGGGATTTAAGGTTTTCCTGGGCCTTTTATGTTTGCGGGCGATGACGTAACGCCTTGTAAAGTTTCATCCTCCGTCGGTTGACTTTGTACAGTAGGTATATCTGGTAAAGGCTACGTTACTTCAATTGCTAGCTTCTTGTCTCGTGAAGCAACGAACTAGAACTAGGCGACAGGCGTACCAAAGAAAAATAAAAACAAAAATGTTACTAACACCTTTGCGTTGCCTCCACAAACAACTGTTGGATATGGAGAATAAAGGAGGAATTCCCTCAATACAGGATTATCTTTCCATTACCAAGCCGATCCATCTAGCCCTTTGATTAATCAGTCAGATATTTCTTTCTGATGATGTCGAAACAACCGTTTGGGTTATTTAGATATTATATTATATTGCACTACAAATTTTTTCCTATTGCCATCTAGGAGAAACACTCTGCAAACTCATAATGTAACACTTATTCAGATTTGTATAGAACACATTACTCACAGAAGTACTCTGTGCCACAGGTTCACGGCGGCCAGTTTCTCGATGGCGTACCGTCAGGAGGAGAACCTGTTCGTGGACACGGACTGTCAGATCAACCCCTTCACGCAGGGGGTGATGGAGTCGGAGGACTACCTCTACATCCCCGAGTCCGAGACCGCGGACGGACTGCGCGGGTCCAAGTTCTGCGGGAGCAGCGCCGAGGGACAGATCATTGCTTGTACGTATCAAGTTATCAACCAGTTGTCCCTAGGTGCTTGTAGGAACTGTACGAATCAGCGGCTCTATTGTCTAACTCAACTGGTAATCGTAATCGGCTCCAGTTTGGCATTTCAAACCTAGCCTGGACTTCGATTGTCACTTTCGTATTGTGTAAACAGCTGAAACTGAAGACCATTTGAATACCTTAGACAACCGCCAACATTCTGATTGGGTCTACAACTGGTAATCGGTTTGAAGTTCACTGGTAATGGATTTCAAGTAAGACAATAAGGCTGCTGATTTGGCCGAGGATCTTACGAGGAACAAATGTGCAGCCCTCGAAAGAGCCTACGTATTTGCTCTCCTTGGAGTCGAGACCGTTGATCCGAGGTGTAGGTACCGAAGCTCTCCGGGTTTTTGATTGTAATTTTGTTTGTTCATAAAGATTTTCATAGAGATGTTGTAGGAATAAGGATGGCCAAATAATTATTGTATATTGAGGTGGATGAGCATTATATATAATTATTAACGTGTGTCCCCTCCCCCCGCAGCGACGCCCCCCGGGCCGCTGTACGTGCACTTCCACAGCGACAACCTGGTGACGGACGGCGTGCCCGAGGCCGGCTACCGGTTCAACTACAACGTGCTCAACAACTGCTACCTCCGGAACAGAATGTAAGCCCCTCCCCGCACTCCCCCCGCTCCTGTCAGCCACCGGGCGTATCACTACCACCGGAGTACTGCTCTACTAGTACCAACTACCAGCCTTCATGTGACGGCACCATTTAATGTATCTGTACCTACTATTACTGTTAGACATCCTCAAGTCACTGACCTCTCTGTGTTACCTTATCTTCTCATTCGAAGCTATAATAAGGAATGTTCTCGTTCCCTTATTCTAGAGCCGAGTACCTGCTGACCAGACAGTCATGCGTTGCACCAACTGACTGATCACAATGATCTCAAAACTAAATTTAAACTGAAATCGTCATTACGATGACGATTGTAAGTACTCGGTTCAAAGATAAAGGACGATTAACGAAAGCTGGCATGGCATCAACCTAATTAACGGATCACAAAAAAGTATTTGTTTTGTCTTCTGTTTAACTTCTTTAGGAAATGGCATGTGAATTTACCTGTTTGTTAAATATTAATGGAGCGTGTAGCACGTATGTATTTATTTTGTACTTACCTAACCTACCTACATAATATTATGTTATTGATTTACCTAACTCGTCTATATATAATTTGTGTTAACCTAAAAGCATGACACTTTAGTTAGCACCTGCAGAGAAACTTTCATCTTGGGTTTCGTGTCCTGTCTTTGCATTAGGTATGTACTAAGAAGGTATTAATGTTGTTTTCCATTAATTTTCAACAGCTATCCTAAATTTAGCATCAAAACATTGTAACTCGTGCATTCACGCATTGTTGTCTTTGTATGATTAATGAGTGTGTTATGTTTTAGCTACTCGTAGAAGTCAGCCATCGGCGCGGCGCCGGCGCCGGAAGTGATCACATTACTCTCTCTCACTCAGACCAACTCTTAAGTATTTTACTTACTCAACGATAGTAAAAGATACTCATCCACAAGTTTATTATTCTCAGTAATAATATTGATAGAAATGCATTTATTTCTAAATGTAATATCATATTTTTTTAAATATGCAAACTTGACACCTACTAAGGGAAATATTATTATTAATAATCTATTATGTAGGTAGGTAAAAGTACATAAGTTAAATTATTATGCATTTAGCGACAACGCTGTTTGATATTCGTGCATTTATTAGGTTAAGTTTATATTATAAAAAGTAATTTATGAATACGCCAGGCCAAGGCGTACTTTTTCATTATTACAGACTGTGCCAGTGTGTTTTTGTAGTTATTTATTGTATGTTTGGAAGGCGGAATAAAAACGATTATCATAATAAAATGTTTTATTTATTTTCTTGTCCTTTCTATGGTATAAATGCAAAATAAATACAAAATTTAATAGCTACAGTTGACTGTAGCTTTAAATAACTTTAAATATAATTTATAATGTAAGGACCTGTCTACATGTTTTAGACCCATAAGTAAAAATGTAGTAGGACTTAGTGAGGGAGGGCTTTACATTGTTCTGTGAATTATTGCTTTAAATAATTGCAATATGTTTGTGCCATTCATAAAACTGGTTCAATGGTCTTGTTATTTACACCTATCATAATTTACTTACAACTATTATATTTCCATTAAAAATCACATAAAAGTCGTTGATAAAAGCAGTCTTATTATTATACATTTACATTACTATACGTTTTATCCTTCTCATCTATCTACAACTTTATATACTTATAGTACCTACCTACAGAACCGACTCCTCGAAATAATATTTATTCATGTAATAACAAACCTTTTTATATTATTGTCACTTAAAAGTTTATAAATACCTAACTTACAAAAAGAAAGAAATAGCATATTTTCATTTTAAAATAGGTACTAAAATACAAGAGCTTATGAAATTATAAAATACTATATCATTAAATTAAATGACATAATTATTAGCTCAACAACTTATGGACCCTCTTCAAAGACTAGTTATAACTCCACAAGTTCGGGTCACCTGAACACGCTACCGACGGGTTCAGGCGGAGGTCTGTCGTACCTAGAGTGGGCCCCCGATTATAGACATCGATACCAGGGGGCCCCGTGACTCAACGTACTTGCTTCCTGTCTTTATGAAACTCTATGAAATTAAACAATATCCAAAAATTTTATATGAAATTAAGTGAATCGCTTTACGCTATTTTCACCACGCATTGGTTGCATTCTGAATGCGATTGCTGTGCAAAAAACAATAAAAGCAACGAGTGCTGGGAATAGTACCAAGCGAGTCACTCTCAGAGTGGCACAATCCATTACACAGACAGACAGATAGACAAGTGCAGGACTCGTGAGCTCCACCTGTGATTTTCACTCAGTTCGTTCCGTTGGTCTACCGGTAGAAGGGGGGCCCGCGACTCAGCGTGTACGTGGAGAGGGGGATGCCCTTCCCCGCGGGGGGCCCCCCGGGGGGCCCGCCTGCGGTGCCGTACAGCGGCTCCGCGTTCTCGTACTCCACGTCGTAGTAGATTCCCGTCTGGTTCTAAGATAGATAAAGAATTTTTATTAGTTTTCAATCTATGATGGTTTGACTCACTCAGTTAGTAAGTACTAAGTATATAACCACATATACCTATAGGTATTTCTGTCTTAATAGTTTTCTCTATCCGCAATACGTATAAGTACCCATGTACTCTACGAAAACTGACGTACGAGCTAGGCTCTTACTAAACAGGCCGGTTGTTCTGCAAGCTACTTGCATTCTTGTAGACCTTCATGGATAGCGCGGCTGTCAGAGGTTGTGGGTTCGATTCTATTTGGGAGACATCATCATCAGCCTATGTCAGTCCACTGCTGGACATAGGCCGCCCCTAATGAGCTCCATAGCAATAAAATCAATATATTAATATCAATTGGGGCACAGTGTCCCACTAAATTTTGTCCGAATCGACAGCAATCGTGTGGATAGCGGATTAGATATTGTATAAGAGACAAAGTGTAGTATATAGTGTAAGTAAGTGTACAAGTATACTTACGTGCATGGAGCGCGCGCGTGACTTGGGGCGCGGCACGAGCAGCTCGTGCGCGGGCGCGTGCGAGGACGCCTCCGACGACGGGGACTCGCTCGCGCGCCGCCCCGCCCCGCCCCCGCCGCCGTAGCCTGAGGGCGGACAGGGAACACACTGTTATATACATACTGAGACTGGAACGGATAGTGGGTACCCACGGTCAGGATCACAAATTGAAGATGAATAATTGCTCGGTCAAAAAATAAATGACTTTAGTCTTAATAACCATGATAGATTCAAAAGTTTTATAATTAATATCAGTACTGCCAGCTAACATTCAAAGTTTTTAAAAAACCTAATTTACATTACTTGATTAAGCATTTCAATGGCAATGGAAAGGAACATAAATGGAAAAATAACGAAGCTTTAGGACGTTTTATTAGACTTGACAAAAGCGTTCGATTGCGTACACCATAAAACAATAATCAGGAAACTACATTGCTATAATAAGAGCCACCTCTTTGGATCTTCATACAACTTAGTGATAGGATGCAAATAGTTGACATTGGTTGACGTTAAAGACAACGGACTTCGGGGTTTGAAGTTATAGTGGGTGTACCGCAGGGATCTATGATCGGTTCTTTCCTATTTTTAGTTTATATACAGGATCTGCTCCATCTTGTTAAGGAAAATTACG
>OZ007547.1:53710-84911 GCA_963931895.1 Eupithecia pulchellata | reverse complement strand
GGTTTCATTCTCGTTGGCTGTGACTTCACCGGGGCGGTCGTCATCGTTCGCTTCTGGAATATCGTAGGGGACGATCTGGGGTTTGTACATGGGGATGGCGGGGGTCGGCCTTCGCTGCGGGCGCGGCGGTCGCGGGCGCTGCCACGGCGGCAGGGGGCGGTGCAGGGGGCGCGCGGGGGGACCGAGCGGGGGCACCATCTGTTCCGGTAATGGCACGAGCACCGGGGGACGGTCGAACGGGTACGGTGGGGGAGTCTTAGTGGGCACGAAGGAGTGCGCTGGCATAGGACTGTCTAGATCTAGGGGCACGTCGGAGATCCTCGGGGGCCCGCGGTTGTTGATCCGCGTCGCCAGGGGCCGCCCTGGCCGCAGCAGCTGCGTGTTTGCTTGCACGTTGACGTTTCCGTTCAGCAGTTTGACGATCCCGGTGATTATATTCTGTATATCGCTGTTCTGTCGCGGGGTGTCAACCGGACGGGTCGCATAAGTGGGTTGCACTGCAGACGGGCTGAGCCGGGCCCCCGAGGGCAGTGCGCGGCCGCGCGGGGCCCGGACCCCTTCCCCCGACCACGTGAAGTCCAGCCGGTCCCCCGAGGCGCCGGGCGGCCCCTCGGAGTCCCTCGTCTTGCTCGGGTGGATATCGTAGTACTTCCTCTTATGATGCAACAGATCGTCCAGTTCATTGTGCGCCTGCGTTCGGATGGAGCGCGACCCTCTCACTCCCTCGCGTGGCTCCGCCGACCGCACCACCACATAGTGTTCTTTCCCTTCCTCTTCTGTGTCACTCGGCCATTCTTCATATTCTGTATCGCTCAGTCCGTCCATTGGATCAGCGGACCTCTCCAGAGGGTAGTGTGCGTGGTCGCTGAGCGCGGCCTCCCGAGTGAGAAGGTCCTCGAGGTGGAGTGCGCTGGGCTCTATGCTGAAGGCGAGGTCCTCGGCGCTGGCGCGGGGCCCGCCGCGCTCTCCGTCGCGGGAGACAGACCTGGGCGACAGCTGGGAGATCCTGTACGCTTCCTCGTAACCTGGAAAAAGGGAGGTGGGGTTTAATCATTGCAAATAAAGTTTTATTTGGTCATGTGAGGTGCGTGCGGTAGACCGATATAATATAGTGTTCAGGTGGTCAGTAGGTATAACTGAATACTAGTATAAGTGCGACTCGACATCAAGACATAAGTATCGATGTTCAGTTCTGACAGTGGTGAGTGTGAATGTTAACGTTATGTATTAATCTGTGCATCATCTCAGGTACACTTTCCGTTTTCCATAATGAGAAGTTGTTGTGTTTTCCCCAGGAACAGGGTGTCCCGTTACGTGACATTCCAGGTTCCATTCACGACGTCGCGTCGTATGAATTTTCTGGAATCACTTTTGGTCTATTACTACTGTAATTTATTATTTTATAATAATTCTGTGTACATACCCAAGTAATTAAATTTTTCTAAGAGATTATTTAATTTTATTAAATTATGGAAGAGCAGTGAGTGATTCTCTTCGCTTCGTTGAATTCAAAAGGATTTGATCCGAACCCAGCGCATCTGGTGAAGCTACTGATGCGGTAGATGGACCCCCCGAGGTAGGTAACGTACTTCATCATCATCATCATCACCAGCCTATAATAGTCCACTGCTGGACATAGGCCTCGTTAACGGTAACGTACTTACATACTTAAAATAACTAAAGCATTTAAGTAAGTCATACATATTTATATTTACATTCAAACTTTCACCTTGACATATTGCGTCGTCAGATCGTAGGTGCCCCTAATAATCATACATAAATAATAATCATTATTATTTTGATCCATCTATGTGGCTGCACTGCACGTGGCAGATGTGATTGTGGCAATGGTGACATTATTTAGTAGTGACATAACAATAAACAATACGTGACGTGACGTGACATCGGACGGACAGGGCTTTACTTTCTCCGGCCCGCCCCCGCCCCCGCGCCCCGCGACTCGGGGGGAACGTCTCTTAATCACCATGTGATAACACCAGTAGGTACCTACATACAGCTCTAAGACTGTACCTATAGGTATAGGTATTATTATCTCAAAACTAAAAATCTAACAAGGTAAAGGTTTCTTGTTCGCTTCTTTGCTTTACCTAAAAAGATTGAAGTGAACAATGAATCAAAGTGATCACTTTATTTCCAATTTTTATTTCTTATTTAACTTGTATTTTGTGACGTGTCCAAGTCCTGTAAGGTCTAAAGGAAATAAAGCACTTTGATTTTGATTTTGATCTGTTGTTACTACTTCGTGAGACGTGTCGCCTTCAGTTGACACCTTCCCTTAGTTTCACTGAACTCCGACACAAGCTTCTGTTTTGGTTCGCATCTACTCACAGCTCGCGGAGCACCGCTGGTGATATCCTGTCGACTTCTTTGTTATTTGTTGCTTAAGGTCCAAATAAAGGAAATAAAGCACTTTGATTTTGATTTTTGATTTTGATCTTGACTCTATAATGTTGAAGGTATTGATTATCACTTCTCACGAAGTTTCAAATACGCGGCCCTTTCAAGACCTTCGCTTTGAGTTGTGAAGTGAAATTGTAATGGAATGTTGGTTTTAAACCTAGTGCCTATGCCATAAACAACTTATAGTGTCGTCTTAGGTATTATACCTAGAGAAGTGTACAAGTGTAATGATGCTGATGATGACTTCCAGCAGTAGTTCGAGCAAGTAGTTCTGTGCCGATACAGAGGTGTGCCCTCCCCGCACCGCGCACCGTAACGTTAGGTGGGGTTACGTTGAGCACCGTTATCTACTGTCGGCGGTACCTACTCGGCTGCCGTTAGTTCTCGCGATCAGTGAGCAGATCATTGACGTGTGACGTGTGACGCGAGCCGGCACCATCGTGCGACTGAACACAACGCACTCTTGCGTGCACCTACAACCGATACTTAGGACTCTGTCAACCTCAGCACAGCACAGCACACTCATTGTGTCCCGTTAGCCATAGCCATGCTCATTACCATTCCTTTACTTTTCACCAACTGTTAAGAGCTCTTGCGGCGAATCTCAACCCTATTAACTTTGTCCCACCCATCCCTAGTCGGATGACAGACAGGGGGAGTCCATCTTGGGTTTTCTTCCAGATTGTTACGATCATCGGTTTTACTTGATTATTATAATACCTATAGATCACCAAAAACTGTAACACTTATACTGAATTTAAATCCAGTGATTGAAGACATTCTTTTATTTATGTGGGAAGAGTTTCCCCCACACTCTTACGTATTCAACAATTGCCAGTGGCATGGGAACTTGTTTATCTTTATTAAAACATTTGTTGACCTAGAAACCGATACCAATCCACCCCCGACCGCGGAATGAGCCCGTCTCATAGGTTAGCGGGACAAGAATATTACCTACTGAGCTTCCGTGGAACTGAACCTCAGGCCTTATTATGACTTGCTCTACGGATAAGCCAAAAATGAAAGTGCAGTGTAGGTACACACTGGTGCGGTGAAAGTGAACAGGCATTAGTTCTGTTATCACTCGCCCCCGCCCCCGCCCCCGCCTGCCGGCAGGAGACGGATGCTGGCGCGTCGCCCCCTGGCGGAGTATGATGTAGTCAGAGAGTGCGCGAGTGCTCCGGTGGACCGTGACAGCAGTGTGCCGACTGTGCCGAGGTATGTGGCTCTACCGATATGGACTGCTGCTCTCAGCGTACAGCGAGCTGCGATTCAGATTCATTAACTTCATTTCTTTTCAGCCTTGCAAAATAAGCACTTAGACGATGTGAGTGGGTTCTGAATACCGGCGCGCGTCTGAGAGGTAGGTGCCCCGTGTTTAGTTCATTTGGTTACCTACTAAACTAATTATTGATACATAATAGATTACTTTGTATTGACAAGAGCCACTTCACTCATCCATTTGATGTATCGGATTATGGTCTAAAGATATTTATTTATGACTAAAAAACTTTGTTGTAGTGTCACTTTTCCAGTAACGTTTATTGCATTACAACACAGCACTGTTTCGGCAACAATATCAATATAATTTTAGTTAGGTACCTACAGATAAACTATAGATACACATAAATAACAACTTAGTTCTGCAGCGCTTGCAGTCAAATATCCGCCATCTTACAGACGTTGACGTTGCTTCTACTACTTAGACTGGTCTATTTCAGCTTCCTACTTCCATAGTATATGTTATGTCTTATGGCATACTGCTGTGGGGTAACGCTGCAGATACTGCTGTGGGGTAACGCTGCAGATACTATATTTGTGCAGAAGAAGGCTGTTCGTGCAATCTATACCTAATATGGGTCTATAATGTGGGTATGGGAAACATTCAAAGAATAAACATAATCTCAGTACCATGTTAATATAATCATATCTATGAACTTTTGTTATACAGCAATAAAAATGTCAATCGGTTCTCTAAAAATAGCGATGTGCTTATTAGAAAAATAGGGTCTTTTGAGAGTTTCAAATGTCCACAAAGCAAATTGTAGTGGAAACTGTCCTTATGGGTGAACTGACATTATTTAATTTTATTCTTTGATTTAGGTATTGAAATTTGTATATTTTATTGTTATTTTGTTATTTTTCAGTTATCATATAATTGTGTAAATATTAACGTATTTACTTTGTTAAACTATTATTAGGTAGGTACCTGCAACCTACAGGAAGAAATAATGACTTTTATAGAAATACAAGATTTTTAAAACGTATTTTCAAGCAATTAATGAACTTAATTTACTTACCATTCACTACTAATATGATCGTAGAGAAGAGTAGGGCGCCGAAGCGCCAATTCCGCCATTTGGTGGCGGCGGCCATTTTGTCGTGGTGTTTAGCTCGCCGCGGTACCCTCACATGCTTTACGGCGCACTCGCATCCGGCGCCGGACTCGTGCTTAGCTCGATTTTAGTATTACCTGGAAAATAACACAAATAAACTTGTTAAAACGATAAATATTTTAGACTGATCTTAGCTACTCTGAATTCCCTCAATTCAGAGTAGTTAAGATATCTAAGATAATGCTCAGATGATCAACGGTTTCGTTGCTAAGAATTCAATTCAATTATTAATGATTATTAAGAATTTACTTAATACCATGGGCTCACAAGGAGCACTTAGTCAAGTCAAATACTTAGATTTAATACCTACCTACTATCAATATCAAATAACATTAAATCATGGAAAAGTGGTAGCTGCAATAGCATTGTCAAAAATGTAAAGATATAATTGTAATTAAAAATTAATATAATAAATTTATATAATAATGTCAGAATTAAATGTCAATTTTCAACTGCGAAAATATTTTTGTCAGCAAAAGCATCCTCTAGAGTATAAAAACTCTTATTAATTAATCGTCTTTTAATAAATGATTTATAATTTAGATCTGACATTATTTTTACACTGTTTGGTAACAAATTGTACAACTTTACAGAATTACAAACAAAGCTTTTGGAGATTTTAGTTAGTCTTGTTTTTGGGACCAATAAGTCATTTTTATGTCTTGTATCGAAATCATGTCCTTCTTTAACATACTTGAAATTATTTAGGTATTGTTTTGCATAAACCAGATTTTGATAAATATATTCTCCAAACATTGTCAAAACGCCTATATCCCTAAACTTGTCCCTGCAGGATTCCAAAAATAGAATAGGAAGTTATTATTGAAAAACTTCTAATCGCCTACGTACGTTAAAAGTAGGGAAGTGTAAAATACCGTCGATTTTTTCTTAGAAGAACTCCCAAATCGATTGAAATTTTCATAGATAGATTATTTATTTATTCATTTTCTGAAAATACATACTTCGTTAGCAGCGCCTTAAAGCCTATGTTAGGATTGTCTAAACACTGGGTTCTCACTTAGATATTTCCATTAAATACAGTATCATAAATGGAGGAAGTTCATAGCAAATAAACAGATAAATATGATTGAATGAATTAGGTAAGTATTTGCAATGTCTGTCACGAGTGTAACATCGCCGACGGACGCGCGACGCGCGACGCGCCGTAAGTGTGCCAGCGGGGCGGAGACACGCCGCGAATACCAATCCAATCCTACCTGACTACGTAACCTACCTGCGCTATATACGAGTAACTAGTGTAACGTGGCCATTACTTAGCGCAAGAGGAATGCGCTCCCTTCCATGCACCTGATGATATCACAATGGAGGAAGGACGGACTGTCCAAATACTTAAAGTTCTAAGAAGGCAAGTACTATCATTATTATTATACAGTAAATCCAGGTCAGGTTAGAATGAAGGTAGTTAGAAATGATCTAGGATACAAGGATAAGATCCGATCCTTGTATCCTATGACTTCTAACTCGGCTCAGACAAAATAAAAAAGTTGTCGAAGTAACTAGGTAGGTCGAGGTATGTCAAGGTAGGTACTTTAGACACAGCTGCAGGACGGTTTAAATACACAGCGTTCCCTTAGGGAAGCCACATAAACAATAGTTCCTCAGCACGGAGGCGGCGCCGGCGCAGAACTGACCTGACGACCAGTATCTATATCTATACTAATATTATAAAGAGGAAAGATTTGATTGTTTATTTGTTTTAAATATTCTCCGAAACTACTGGACTGGAAAAATTCTATCACCATTAGAATCCTACATTTTCCCTGATGAACATAGGCTTTAGATATTTTCAAAAAAGTTAAGGGTCTCAAAAAAGGGGCTTTCAAAAAAGTATGAAAACTGTGAAACCCAACGTGTGTAGTATAGTTTCTGAAATGTTTGTTTAATACCCGTGCGAAGCCGGGGCGGACCGCTAGTTAGTATGAACGTTTGTAATTTTATTTATCACAGATCTTTTTAACAAATTTCCAATCATATTTTTAAGTAAACTTTTATTTTAAATGTTATGTTATGAAAAAGTCACCATAACAAAAGTATTTTTATATTTCTGGGGAGCACAGTGCCCAGACACACCTCACAGACCTCAGCCTAGTTTAGGCAACTGAGGCTTTACATAATTTGGACTTTTTAAATTTTCATATTGTCAATAATTTCAGCACAAATTATTATGTACCTAATTATTTGTGATGATTCATTCATTTTGCAATAAACTATTCTAAACTATTATATTGATGTGTGGTGGTAGGTAGCCAGTAGCCACTGTAAATGGAGTGTGATCGTTTCGTTTGAGGCATCCTTAGGTGAAGGGATCAGAAATAGTAGATTTAAGAGACCGGTGTGCTTAAGTAAGCAAGGAGACGATCGCGGCCAAGTTTGCCCTGTCCTACTCCACTGCTGTTGCTACTGTACCGAGGTGGTACTCGAACCTACACCTCCTGCATCACAACGTGTGCAACGGAACCGTAGACAGCGGCCAAGTAGGCCGCCTTCTGGTTTGTATTCCGTTTGTGGTTCATTTATCTACTTACATAAACAGAGATAAACTGGACTGAGCGGAAAACTGGAACGGTTGAGTTACCTATCGAAAAGTCATGAACAATTGAAAGAGTTATTCAATGAGCTCATTAGGGGAGGCCATGTCCGCCCGGTGTGGACTGATGCAGTGGACTGACAATGATTCCAATGAAATGTAAATATCAGTTCTTTCTGAAAAAGAACATTATTGGGGTCTACTTAGTTTATGAAAATTTCAAGAATAAATGTTATAAATTCAACTATACGAATTCAGTAGAGGTTTTACGTTAGCTCTCAGACTTCCCCTCAGAGGCCCTACAGAACCCTGTACCTATGCACTGTACACCAGGGAGTGTAACGTGATCACTGCAAGCACTAATAAGTACATGCGAAAGATTAGATGAAGGTATAATTAGGTTATACGTTCAAGAGTCGGATGCAAAATAAATAAAACTTTTGATATTTTGATATGTAGTCTGTCGTTACTGAGCAAACAGAACCCGTCGGGGCGGGGCATGTTTCGTTACTGCGTCACTCACATAACTTAACAAAACTGCCAAACGAAGAGCTGTGGATAAATGCAGTTTTTTACTTGAAGCATCCATTATTAGGCTAAAAGATGTCGATTTGCTTTCGCAATAGTGAAATAAAAATGGAAACATTTTCTTTATGTTTTGTATTATAAAAGAATTATACATATTCTACCAAAATGAATTCCCGTGATGATAGCGCCGCGTCCTCTGTGTGCGGTGGAACACGAGGTCAGTCTCGACAGTTCTGTAGTGACCTTTGTTCTCATAGAATTAGCAGAAATTCATTGCATACGTTGAAGGATGCCGCAAGCGCTAACCCAGATAGAACGGATCTTCTGACTCATGGAGGATGTCGTTACTGCGTCGCGTCGCGGCACTGCTTGCGAAACGTCGGCGCTGTAACAATGTGTCACTCGTGAGGACACGAGTGCCGGCGGCGGGGCGCGGGGCGCGGGGCGGGGCGGGGCGGGGCGGGTGTTGCGCAAACAACTGCCTCGGCCGCGGAGCTCTAGTGTTGGATAACTGGGAAATCTTATGACGTTCATCGTTTCGCATATAGGTAAGGATGACGTACGCATGTTGCGCTGGATCACTGGATGACTTGCGCACGCACGCGACGTGGATGTGACGGTGACGGTGAGTGTAGGAGTCAGGAGGCGGGACGGCTGCTTCAGCTGGAATGTTCTGCTACGAGTAGCCCAAATCTCACAGGCACAAGCGAACCCAAGAGACTTTATAATATACCTCTATAAGAATATAATAAATAAGAAGCCAGAAGATATAATTATATCATGTAGAGCCGGGCGCGGGCCGACCGACGACATGACGTACCTACATGAGGTGTGTTGTTGGTACTTGCTAATGTAAGGTAGGTATTAGTACACTAGGTGCCTGAGCGTAGGTGATGTGATGTGATGTGATGTGATGTGATGTGATGTGATGTGACGTGATGACTGCGAGGTGCGGCGCGCACCTGGTGCACCTGCGCGCGCGCACCGTTACACGCGCGGGGGGAAGGGGGGGGGGGGGGGGGGACAGACAGACGTATTTATACGTCTGTCTGTCCCACACCCCCCTTCCCCCCGCGCGTGTAACGGTGCGCGCTCCCCACATGGGAGTAGTACTACGTCTCCCCCACTGGGGAGACGTAAGTAAAGTACTACTCTATACATTATTGTTTGTGTTTTGTTCTGATGCAATAAATACGTCTGTCTGTTTGTTTGCATGTACGATAATATTATGCTATTCATGTGAAATAGTAAATATAAATAAGCATTTACTGATCGCCCTCTAGTCAAGAGAAGGTAGGTAGGTATCTAGAGGTACATCTACATGTTGTATCTACATTTTGCACTACTCGTTATAGTATATACTATAAAGGATATCTAGATTAAATCCGTTTAGGGTTAGGTACACTCTACCCTACAGAAACAACTTGGCATTAGTGAGATTAGGTACACTGCACTGAGTGCTCAAGTGTTCAACCACTAAATTCTGAAGCTGCCAGTAGGTAGGTAGTAGTGGTAGGTAATGTAAGAAGGTATGGATAGGAACCTAGCAGGACAATTTCAAATCAAGATTCGCCTGTCCGAACCGGGATTCGAAGCCGTATGTACAAAACAATCACGCCTAATTTAAGGATACCGATCAGAAGGTTCAATCGTAAGAGTTATTTTTTTCCATGTAAAATAGCATCTTAAATAAAGGAAAGGCCATGAAATTAAAAACTATAATTTCAGGAAAATTAATACTTTTTTCTTTTGGTGGCTTACCCCAACTTACCCCTTTTAAGGACTTTGTCGTGCTCATAATAAATGTTTTTTTATTATTTTAACGTATTACGTATCTACACATAATTAGCCGATTAAAATTGTATGAAAAATAATATAATGTTATTTGATTAGGTACTAAGAAGTTAAATCACAGACACGCCTGATAATAGTAAAACCTAAAAAATTACCTACATTTACTCTAAATTTAGATTTTGACTTATTTATCTAGGTACCTTCTGATCTTACCTGTCAATTTGATCTATCTGATCTTACCTGACAACTTTTCCCTATTGTTTGTTAGTGACCCTTCAAGAGTTTGAATAGGGCTGGCCTATATTTTAGGAAATCATGAGGAGCTCATTTATGTTATAGATTCCTTCTGTGTTTTTTCTGAAATAACTAAATGTAATTCAAGTTTTTAGATCACAAACTATGTATAAGTTTAATAAAACAACACGGAGAAAATTTTATTTAAAGTTCAGTTTTGTCCCTATTGTCCCTGATTTACATATAAATGTCTAGGAGTTTTAACAGTAATCAGTTTATAATTTACTGAAAAAAACGACATGTGCCTCAGTCGCAGTCTTTCTCAATAAGATTTTGTTTTATGTATTGTTTAAATTTACTTACGAATAGGGAGCTCAGTTGCTTCAGATGGAAGCTTATTATAGAAGCGCACGCAATTTTACGGCTGTCGTCTCTACTCTAACAGAACATGGGCAATAGATTCGGTCATTTATAATTTGGTGAGCCTCGATTCTCTTGGAATTTGGTAAATATAACAGTTAATACTAGTTGGACAGGTTGTATCGATGTCAAGTCGCGGCCATACGGCACCGACCTCTCCCCGCACCCCCCGCACCCCTCACACGTCGACTACACTAGCTAGACAATCAAAGTAACATATCTCACAGTTTACATTTGAATAGGCGAACATCTGCATAATTAGGTATACCTACATTGTTAAAATCTGTCAATTTAGGTACTAAGTAGACTCTACCTTACCTAGGTACCTAAATACAGTTACCTATGCGTGAAGCGAACTCTTTAATATTCACAGGGTAGCTGATGGTCCATCAATATTCGTAACTGTTGTTTGGATTCTTTGTTTGATGACATACGATTATTAGTAGTTCAAAAACGGTGACCGATTCTAAACTAAAATATAATTTGAGAGGTATATAATGAGACTATAGATTTGGCAGACGGTTGGGACTTCTACTCTCCAAAGGTAGCTATTTTATTTGATTATACCAAACGTGTGTCGCGCTTATACCTAATGTAATATGATGACATAAGACAGTAGAGGAGAGGTACAGGTGGACCGCATTTACTGTTCATTGATACCTACTGACACCTACCTGTTGTATACATACATAATCACGTATTGTTTTCTCTTTGCGCCCCACAAATGACATTGTTATTTAGTGAATATGCAAACATTAGTGACTCTACAATGCGCCTGACGTGATGCACCCCGCATGCTGACTGACTGCATGCATGGGGGGAGGGGGGCGGGGGGGTGCCACCTAATGTTAAGGAAAGCGGAATGTGTTATCGTGCGCTCGGCGGCGCCGCCCTGAATTAGGGTAACCGAACCCGTTCTACCTAAGGTTGTCTGGAAGAGATCACTTTTAACGAAAAGGACACCGATTGTGCCTCTCTCTCATTAAATTAGTATTTACTGTTTTTTAAATAAATTTTCTATTTACTATGAGCTTGAAGAAAACTGTGGAAATATTTTGTTGCTATAAGAAATCAAATCTAATCTGACAAGATGCACTTGATGTGAAAGTTTTGACTTGATTTGTTGTTTAAAATTTTGTATGTTGAGCTACATGTAGTTTGTTTACAAAAATCTGCAGTTAGCAGCGCCTCATGTAACATCCTGGCAACAGCCCAAGCCGTGGTTTGCACTTCGCACATAAGTGGTGGCCCTTGTTGTGCGTGTTGCCCCACAACCAATACCTAACTTATGGCCCTCTGCGTACGCCAAAAGTCCGGTAACGCTGTCATGGCAATCTGTGGTTAACAGAATTATAGTCCATTCGAAAAAAACGAGACGAGTTCCTAATGCGGCCCGGTCGATGGAACTAACTCGATAACATTTTCAGCTACTTACTCGTTCGTGCTCTACCATGTATCGCTTACATTAAATAATGCACACAGCATACAAAATCTTACACACTCTCTACAAATTCGTTGTTTATTGTTATGAATGTATTATTGTTATCAATAATACAGTTTCTGATTCTTTACATTCATGTTTAAACTCCTCGTTATTTGAGACAAATTAAATATCAAGGTGTGCTATTGTTATTTGCGGCCCTTGCCGAGGCGGTTGCGACCGAAGAATCCCTTTGGAACACAGATTAGTTTCCTGATGTAGTTTATCGTTTACGACGTGTATTTTTTCTCAAAATTATATCAAATTAATGTTATTTTTTTTCCCGAAACTCTTCTGCTTTAACCTCGGAGGAGGGCGTCGTCATCTGCGACACAGTAATACTTCTGCAAGTGGCATTGTTTTCAATTTGTATCCTGTAACCATTGTTTTATAACCACAGTTCTGTTAAGAACTGTGCCTACAGGCTCCTGAACTAGTTATAGTTCAGGAGCCTGTAGGCCTATATTGTTATGTGTCACACTAGTTCTGTCAATAAATAGTACATATTTTACTTAACTTTTACTTTATGTAACATAATAAACCATTTATTTATTATTATTTAGAGCAGCCCCACATAATGTATACTGCAGCCCCACTGGGCTCGCCGCATCATTGTGGTCATTAATGTCTCTCACCGCTTGTTTCTCATCTCACCGCTTAGCTTGTATGAGTTGAGTCCAGTGTGACTTTGCGCCGCGTGACTTGTGTTGTGTTGTGACTTGTGATGTGATCATGTCGGTGTCCACTCGTCAGAGCCAGTAGTCTCACAGTTAAGCGAAGCATTACCTTGCTTCTGATCTTAGGTCAGGATATTCGCTTAATCAAAGGCCTTGTAATGATAGAGTATAGTTTACGATAATGTATTAATGTTGCAGACCTGACGACCTCTGTGGCGCGGTGGGCGGAGGTCCGCCTGTCCGAGTTTGCGTGTATCGCGGGACTAATATTGGTACGATCTGCAGTTATTTTGTAGTGTAGGTGCATACCTAATGTACGACGTCACTCTATGACTTACGTAGAGATAAGGAAAAATAGATTATTGAATGCAATGCAAACATATTACTTACGGATACTTAAGGATTACTTACGAAGAATCTTTAAGATAAGAAAATAGATAACATTCTTTGTAAAACAATAAGCATATCGAATTACGAAGATAAGGAATTAATAAATCAAAATTAGAGGTAAATTTATAGTATATAAAGCCTTGCTTTTACTCAATAAACATTCAGTATCCAACCAACCATAGTCGTGATAATTACTCCCTCCAAACTTCATTACAATTTGTTCAGGGTGTTCTGGTCGTTTTCTATGTATAATAAAAAATATCTATAAATGTAATAATATTGCATTATGTATATCAGTCATCTAGTACCCATAACACAAGATCTGCTTAGCTTGGAGCTAGATGATGCTGTGTGGATTGTCCAGCATTATTTATTTATTATATATACCCTTACTATGTAACTGTTCAGAGAAGATTCATATGAAGGGATTCATGATTTCATATGAACTCGATTGTAATTCTCGAATTATTTTCATTGATTTGCTGAATTTTAGCCACAACTTAGACAACTTGCGAGTCGAGATGAGCCAGCGGCGTATACTACGAGAACTGTTTCCGATTTGGAATTGTCATAATGTGCGATTTCGTACTATTTACTGTGATGTGATGAGTATTCGTTTGTCGATCCCCAACCCGCATGTCGATCCCCAACCCGCATGCCGATCCCCAACCCGCATGTCGATCCCCAACCCGCATGCCCAGCGTGGGGATTATGGGCAATAACCCCCAGATGATGAGTAATGCATTCTATGGCGCTCATTAGGGGAGGCCTATGTCCAGCAGTGGACTATCATAGGCTGTTGATTATTATTGATTATGATGAGTATTCGTTTGTAGTCTCGCAACGTGCAATAAACCGGAATGAATAATAATTGTCTCCTCGCGATGCAGTACAAACTGAAACCTCGCCATTCTCAGACTCGTCTCAATGAGAGCATCCCGCCCCGCCCGCGCCTTGCGTCGCCCTGTGGGAACTGTAACGTAGATTATAACCGCGCTGAGATAGTGGCACTCGCGCCCAGTGCTGTTATAATATGTATAGTTACATTAGTTACGCTTCCTAATGGAGAGTATAGCGATGCCAAGTGCAGTGGGTAAATCAAAGAGAAGAGACCATAAACAAAACAATCACATGGTTCAACGTCGCACATCGTTTTCTCGTCGACGAAATACAAAATAAATGGGTTCCCTATAAAGAGGTAGCGCTAACCCGCCTGCCTATGTGTGTGACAAAATAATTATAAACCGAAAGGGTTTCGATCGTCCGACATAACATAACCAACACGACTTCATGGAGCTGCTATTTCGAATTCTTGTTTCTACCTTAAAACTCTACTAATTGTACCTAATGTGTTTCTTGGTTTGATATTTCCTTACGAAAGCAGGATGTACCTCAGGGTGGAGTGAAGTATAGTTTTTCACATTTTAATCTTCTTGTTTTACCACCCTGGACTCGTATTAGAATACTTATTTGACTATCTAAGTTAATATCTTGATGTGGCGCACAGCGGGTTTAATTTTTAGGAAAAATACAATTTTTGGCTTACAAATAAAACTCGAATAATACTATAATTTCCTACTATTTTGCACAATCTACTAATGATAGTAACATGACACATGCACGTACAATCCTTAGTTTCGTAAGTTGAAATTCGCGAACTGCCTTATGTTTGTGGTCTCTTCTTGCTCTACATTCTCTGTTCATGATCAGCCAGTTCTCTTACATGTTCTTCTTCGTCATGTAACTTAGCCAGCAAAACAAAAAGGAAATAAAGCACTTTGATTTTAATGAAAGGGACTGTTTAATAAATTTTTGCTCGGATTTGCAGTACAATTTTTAAGGAAGTCGAGAACCGAGACTATAATAATAATAAATAAAATAAAATTTGTTTATTTCGGACAAATTGACAATCCATAGTGTTAGTAGCACATAAAAAACAAAAGATGACTATGCCAGTGTTCCAGGGTCGCTGCAAGCCAAGTTTCGTGAAACCGCACAGCGGAAATCCCAGAGCACATCTGCTATATGTATTTTTGATCGGTGCTTAAGAAATCGGTAGATAACCATAATCGTATAATCATTCCGGTCATAACGATGGTCTTGTAAAAAAATCTTCAGCAACAGGCGCAGATAAGCATTTACTTGTTTATTATATCAAACAACTTTTTAGGGAATCTTTTTCTCCATACATGGCAGCTATTAAATACTATATCAAATAGTAAATACTTATCTTCATAAACTAAATAATACTTGCTAACAAAGTGTCTGATGCGGCGGCGGCGGCGGTGCTCGGAGCGCGTTCAAATCTTTTGTATGGACGATTACTTACTCGGTGCAAGAGTTTCATATTGTAAATAAACACTAAAATATCATTATGTACGTCTACCTACGTACCTACCTAGGTATGTAGTTATACAAGTTTGTGCCTGAAGAGTCTGTACTGTCCTGTACCTACTTATAAGTATGTATGTACTATAATAATAGAGGAGAGAGTAAGCTGAAGGCGTTTACGATATTAGACGGACTAGCACACTAGTGCCCATCTCGCTGTAACTTTACAAGTGTTACAATCGTGGAGTACAATCATAAGTGAGTATGACGGAACCAGGAGCCCGAGCCCGCGCCGCCGGCGCCCGAGGCCTGCGCTCGAACGTATTGTTATCATGTTGTGCAAGGACTTGCAGAAGCCGAGTCGGCAGGTAGTATCGCATATCTATATAATGTACATGTACCTTGCGAAGTTGTGATGTCACCGGATGTTACGTGACGTGACGCGGCGTTCCATATCACCGGACATCGCGTCATATGGTTACAGAACTTGACGTTTCTTTGAGGAACCATAATGTAGTCTTGTCTTAAGCAAGCATTTGAATGTTCATAAAATGTGTACCGTAGGCAACCGTAGGTAAGTACCTTATCTGTCATAGTATAATTATCATCTTCAAGACTAAAACTAGGTAGGTACTTGGTACGTTGGTACCTATTATGAAGTTACTATCTATCTAGGTGTCTTCCAATGCTCGCCATCGTCATACATCGTCCGTCGTCGGCAGTCAGTGGTGAAATCAAAATCAAAATGCTTTATTTCCTTTAGATCTTACAGGACTCTTCGACACGTCACAAAATACAAGTTAAATAAGTAATAAAATGGAAAATAAAGGGATCACTTTGATTCATTGTTATTCGATCTTCTTAAGATAAAGTAAAGAAGCGAACAAGAAACCTTTACCTTGTTAGATTGTTAGTTTTCGAGTTGGAGCAAAACTCGTCCCAAACTTTTTTGTCGTCTAGATAATTTGATATTTTATAGTAAGTTACTTTTTATGTTCCTTTTTACAAATAATATTTTTGACAATTCGTTTGAATTTATTTATAAGTAGATACATTTTTGCAACTCACTTAGTATTTTGTTGTAGAAGCCACAGATATTAGAAGCGTATACATTGCCCTTTAAAAGATACATTAATCTTACGTAGCCTAGTAGTGGGCACAGCCAGTGTTTTCGTATTCCTATTATTAACATTATGTATATCGCTATTTTTAACTTATTGATATTTCTATGAGTGTACATCAAGTGTTCATAAATATTTATTGACATACTGTCATTATGTTTATTTCTTTAAATGTTTCCACGCAAGGATTCTCTGTGATTCTCTGTGGTTGTGGAGATGCCAACGAACGTAGAATTCTCTAACAGCTCGACTCTCTACAAATCAGGTTTTCCGCTCGCTCTGAATTCCAACGACGTATGTAGGTCTCCAAGGACTCGAAGGACGCGCCTGCCCGCACGCAGTGCACCGGTGCACCTGTGTATATGTGCACGCGCTACATGGTAGTAAACAGTACTTAGCACAGAGCGTGGTGCAAGGGGCGTGGGTGGCCTACATTCGGAGTCGAACCCGGTCACAGAGATAGTTCGCTCTGGTGGCATAGTGGCACATCGGTCAGCCGATTCATGTGTTTCAATAGTCATGATTATTGTATCTGGTAGAGGTACGTTAGGTATCGGTACCAGTATTATGTTGTCTGTGGTAGGTACATAGGTATCGGTACCAGTATTATGTTGTCTGTGGTAGGTAGGTATCGTGCTCATTTATTGGTGTTTTATTGAAAAAGGGTAGCTGTCGGCTATTTGCAAATGCATTCCACCCTAGTAGTGTAGGTATAGATACATTATGCCTAGATCTGGTAATGAGTAGTACCTACCTAGGCATTTAGTCCAGGACAACATGACACAGACACAGTGGTGGTAGATGCGTTTGGTTGATTGTTATAAAGCTGAGTGAGGTCGGGCTCTACTGAACCATTTCCCAGGACTTTCACTGATGTGATGACGCAAGGTTACTGAGATTTACATATGATTAGGGTTTCGACCCTTTGCAGAAAATCATGAACTACGAATTATTCACAAAATGTAATGATTCCGATGACTAGGATATACATAGTAAGTACCTAGGTTAGATCTTACATGTGGATAGATAATTCTTTACAGCACACTTAAAAATCAATCAAAAAATAAAATGAAAATTACGATAGATGTGACAGTTAGCGGTCTTATCGCTCAATAGCGATCTCTACCAGACAACCGTGACATACTAAATGCAGACTCGTATGAGATGTAAGTGGGTTAGCTAGGTACCTGCCGCATGCCGGAGTGATCTACGACTCGGTACAAATAATGTAGGTAAGAAAGTACCTTTATTAAACGCTAATTTATTACAATAAAAAATTGCCATACCTACTCTATAAACGCATACCTACTTACGTACCTACAAACGAATGTATGAGCGTAAACTTTCTTCTGGAGGCTGGCACGTCGCACGTCCGTCGCACGTCGCACGTCGGAGAATGTTTGTGTATATTGGAGGAGAGTTGTTGCCAGGCTGGTGGTAGGTACTTTACTTACAATAAGTGAATCTCGCGGCAACAGCTGTCCAGAGGTGCGGTGTCCGCTGCAACTTACTAATTCTCTTACACTTCGACTTTCACATTCACACACTTATCACTGGGCAAGTCGTTTCCGCGCATTCAGTTAAACTTTTCTAATAAATATTCTAATTAATTAAAAACGTCACGGAATTAGTTATTAGGTAGTTAAACGACTTAAATAAAATTACTTTCTTTTGTTAGTTATTTTAGTCAAACAAAAGTTTTCGAAGATGCGCGCGCCGCGGCGTTCGTTCTTACTCGACTGGCTTCAGTGGAACGGACCGAGTCGGTTCCGCGCGAGCGAGCGAGAGGGGCTGCGTGTGTTGCGTAAGAGAGAGCGGGACGTGCATAGGGTGTCATGTAGCGGTAATTTTTTCTCCTTTCGCACGTCAACTTTCTAAAACGCCTCGAGTGAGGTGTGCCTCGTAGTTGGTGGCAGGCTCTATCATGATGATGGTTCTAAAATTAAAATAACTACAAAGTACCTTGGCAGCTTAAATATTAATTATTTATGTATATACATAGTTGTCAGGGTGTGCAGATTTTGCAGTCTAATAATTAAGTTAGCATTAGCACTTCCTTGTCTATTAGTCCTAAGCTATTTTGATTTCTTTAGAACCATACTAATAATGAAATCTAAGCTGTACTTATTGTTATTATATCATTTATCATAGGAGGGCTTGTCCAAACTTGTCATTTAAATGATAAGAAGTACATACCTACTTAGAATTAATAAATTAAAACTAATGTTAGAAAATTAAATTTTTAGAGTGTAACAGAATGTTTGTTATTTTCGACCGCTACGCACATGGCTCGTTGGTCTAGGGGTATGATTCTCGCTTCGGGTGCGAGAGGTCCCGGGTTCAAATCCCGGACGAGCCCGTAGTAAATAACAATTTTTGCATTTAATTGTTTAATACTGTTTTATTCCTAGATTTTTTAAAGATTTTTGCTAATTAATTTTTAGTTTTATCCATATTTTTACCTAGAAGTAAAGCTGAGTTCACGCCATGTAACGGTGATGGACTGATGTGTGTGAGATGACCTTCAATTTTGTCTTTTCCAAAGACCGTAGTGGTACTCGTATTGTGCCTAGGTACTTAATACGCCCTAAACATATTTAAAACAAATTAAAAATTAAATTTTACTTTTATTGTTTGTACTGTTTATCTTAGTTTTATCGTTTTGTAATGGTACATAAGCATTACAAACAATAAAAAAGACAGTTCACATCATAGGTATTTGTTCAATTTACAAAAAAAATAAGGTAGTTAAATAACTAACTAACGTAGGTATACCTAATTAAAAAGGTTCAGTTTGGATGCGTTCCATTCAGATTCAGAGCCATCTTTGAGTGTGCTTGAGTGATTCACTCATATACCTCAGAATACCATTTACGTATTATCTAGTACGGATGAATTTTGCTTGAGCGTGTGCGAGGTGCGCGCACGCGAACTTTATGAGTATATGTAGGGACACTTTACGAGTTCGCGGTTTCAAATAATTAAATCAACATGGCTCATGTGATATCTTTTGTTTCGTTGTGATTGTTTGTTATGTTAGGATGGTTCCTTTATATTGCCATTTTGCTGACAAAAACATGCCTCCTACAAAATTGTAAACGTTCTATATATTCTAGATTACCCATTAACGTCTGCCAAAAACCCTCTCAGAACACAACTCTCTTCAAAAACAATAAATTTAATTTATTGTTTTTGAAGAGCGATCGGTAAAACGGCCGATCGCGTTCATTGTATTGTAGTTGACCTATCATGAAGGAAAATCGCCTTAACCGCCATCCAAAACAAAACAAGACAAAAAAAATGATGTACCTATATTATTCATAGAATTAAAGATAATTTATGTAAAAAATTTATTCCGGGGGGGGTGGGGTGTAACGTTATTGGGTATCAGTTGGTGCTAGCGTTATTGAAACAAAATACCCAACTAATAACCGCTGGCCAAAATACCCAATAACTCCCATCCATTTAGTACTCAATATAAATTTTGCTGCAAAAATTTAAAATTTCAGGCAACTAATGTCACTTACGATTCAAGGACCCTGGCAACACTGTTCTCAATCAGTCACTGTCTTCTTGATTGACTGTTGGTTCAGTTGAGTGAGTGAGTGAACATTGTACTTGTACCACAGACTACTCAACACAGGGTTGCCAACTGTACGAGGTTCCTCGTACAAATACGAGATTTTTGGTCTTCCGTACGAGGTACGAGGACACAGTCAACCTCGTACAGTTTTGTACGAGATTTTGACTTAGAATAAATAATTAAAATTTTTAATTGTAGGTAGCATTTTATCTGTTGCATAAATCGTAAGTATTATATTTATTTTTCAAGTAGGTATTGTATTTATTATAAATATTTTTGGACTCAATTACTGAAAACTGAAGATTTTTTCCGAACTGGTTCAGTTCGCCCTGTCTACAATGTCCCTACCCCATGCGATTGCTGACTGCGAACGGTTTTTTAGTACAATACAGATATAAAGAAACCGGCTAACAGGCTCCAGTTATTACTGGAGGCTCCAGTTGTTATATCTGGACATCCTCATTTCCACATCTCCAAGAGATGTTAACTAAGAGTAGTAGCCAATGTGAAAAACCTGTGTAAAAAATGATTTAAGCAAATTCCGTTCATATTTTACGTAACCTGATAAAGATGACTTATAATTTTAATACAAAGTTATGTTTTATGTAGCAGAAAACTGGCACTGGTTTATTTTAGTGTAAAACGCCCTAAATCCAATGGTTTTACGAGCCTCAATTTTGATTTGAGCACATTTTTGATGCTTAGGAAATTAATGTACGAGGTTGGAATGCCAAAGTACGAGATTTTGTACTGTACGAGGAAAAAATGTCTATGGTTGGCAACACTGACTCAACACAACAGGGCTGCGTTCACAACCTACGCTCGAGCGCGCTCGGAGTGCAACTAGGTCGTTCATAACCTCAGGGGAAACGCTCGGTTGTTATTAACTAGAGCGTTCACAACCTCCGACGGTTGCAACTTTTTACCGGTGTAATTCGATCGACGAAAAACACTCTGACATTGACAGCTGTCATATTTTCCGTTGTCATAGTTTGTTATCTACTTAAATATCAAGATTTCTACAGTAAATTTCAAAATTTTCAGTATTTATCAGTTATAGATCGTAGTTACAGTCAGTAGATACAATTTACCTCAAAGTAACCGCAAAACAAAAACAAAACAAACGAACGTCCGGCAACGGTAACGTCAGTTTTGTCATGATAATGTCAACTTTGACGTTAAACAACCGACTCGTTCTGAACCTTTGGGTAAGTTAAAATTTACACCAAACAACCGCACCCTGAGCCTCTGAACGCACCCCAGTCAACACTCGTGCGTGTTAATGTTTGTTGTTGCTTTGCTTTGCTTTGCTTTGACTTTGTTTGCTTCCAAGTTCTAATCCAGCGAGTTATTAGAAACAAAAGTTCAACAAAACTTTTATCCTTCCTTATGAATTTCAATAAAATAATGTAAAGAAATCAAACGCAACGTTTGCTTACAATTATCAAAAGTTGTTGTTCACGCCGATCTATTTCCGAACGCGTGAACCTGACATTGACAGATTCATGTTTTTCAACGAAGTCGAGACGAGTACTGCACCAATCACGCGCCGGCGCAGAGAGCCTATCATGCGGTCGATACATCACGTCATGTTCGTGTGCAGCCAATAGCAGACCGCAGCCATGACGCGACGTCGGCGAGCACCAATCCCACAGGCCCCACGTCACGTCACTTTTGTATCCAAAAACCGTTCGACGAAGCAGCCACGCAGACAGAACAGAGAGAACAAATAACGCTAAGATCGCTAAGACGTCCCTCCCAAAAGTTTCCATGTAAAAGTTCTAAAACACTTGTAATTTATTGTAATTCTTCCATAATTAAACCCAGTCAAAACCAAATCTATTTTATTTAAAGTTTTGTTCCCTAATACTGAACAAAAAGTGGCGACCGTGACAGGACACGACTTGCACGCTAATCATTTCTAGCGAGTTCGACAGGTCCACTAAAAAACCAAAAATCAAGAACAGGATGGAAGACTGCTCTCGCTCGGAGAACAAGGGCTGGACTACGATCACCGGAGGAGAACGAGCCCCGGAGGTCAACGCAGAACGAGCCCCGGAGGTCGACGCATGAACGAGCCCGAGGTCAATGAACTACGCGAGTGACCATCTACGTAACCTACGCGGCGCATTGGAGGTGCCTACGTTCTTGAGCCGCCTACGCAGCTGACAACGCAGCTGAGGATCCTGAACACTACCCCTTTGCCTGCCTATCATCACAAAGTGAGCCCGTTCCTATCATTTTCCCACTGTGCTCCCCTTCTCTCTGTGTATTTACCTAGTGTCTTTTCTCTGAGTGTTCGGTGAATTTTCTAACACTGGCTAAATTCCCCACTAAAAACAAAGCGCCTACAGAATTAGCGGTAAGCATTTTGCCTAATAATTTCAAAGGGAATCTGCACGCTATATTCTTGCGCCTCCAAATTTGCCTACTTCAATAGCCTATGCTGTGCACTTGCCTATCTTCGCAATACTGCGCACGCTATATTCTTGCGCATCCAAAGTTGCCACGTCAATAGCCTATGCTGTGCACTCGCCTATCTTCGCAATACTGCCCCCTGAAACAAACGACGTACTCTCAGCTTACTGCTATCAGCTTCTTGAGTGTTTCCGACGTTGATTCCAGCGTAAGCGGGTCAACGGCTACGAGCGCGCGTTCCTGCTGCCAACTGAGTAACTGCGCTGCTCAGCTGTTCGTGTGCTTTGCTGACGAGGCGTCGGGCCTACCTACGTGCCGGCCAACGAGACGAGGGGCGTATCGTATACAAATTTCATTACTTACTTGATTTCTTTCTTGATACTTCTTCGCAATGACTTCCGAACTAAAGTTAAAGGAACTAACTACAAGGCGTAATTCCATTAAGGGACGCGTTACTAAGTTTAAAACATATCTAGATTCAATAATGACATTTGAGAGTGTTTCTGATATAGAAATAAGCAAGCTTGCGATGAAGTTATCAAGAATGGAAGCGCTATTCATTGAGTTTGACGGGTTGCAGAGCCAAATAGAGTCACATAATGAGTCAAATCAAGATTTAGAATTAACAACTCGTGATTTAATAGAACAAGAATTTGATCATTGCATTTCTATTGCCCAAGATTTTATTCAGTCACATAGTTCACCTACAAAGCTCAATGAAGGCAATACTTCTAGTTGTGCTCATCACAGCTGCCATCATGAACAAACTGCATGTGGCTCGCTAGGTTTCAAATTACCTACTATTACTATACCTAAGTTTGATGGCACTTATAGCAAATGGTTAGAGTTCAAGGAAGTATACTCCACACTAATTCATGATAATTCTCAAGTTCAAAATATACATAAATTCCATTATCTCACATCTTACTTAGAAGGTGAAGCTGCTCGAGTGCTAAGTAATTTAGAAGTATCAGACAAGAACTATCATGAAGCTTGGTCACTTCTCTGCAACCGCTTTGACAATAAGAGGCAACTTATAAACAATCATTTAAAATCACTATTTTCTATTGAATCAGCTCGGGAGACTGATAAGTCTCTTAGGTTTATTATCGACCATGTAAGCAAAAACCTACGTGCCCTCAGCACACTAGGACTACCTACTGACAAGTGGGATGTCCTAATCATTTATATCCTAGTGGCAAAGTTGGACAACAGTACTGTCTTCAAGTGGGAAGAACATCGTAACAATTTCACTGAATTACCTACACTCGATAACTTCTTTTCATTTTTAAAAAATCGTGCTGATGTTCTTGAAACTGTTAACAGGATTAGAACTGACAAACAGGTACAAAACAAGCCAACCCCTAGTAATTATCAAAACAAGACACAAGTAAAGTCTATGGTTGCTACGTCAAAGGGGGCTACTTCCTCTTCACCTCGTCTCTTTGAGTGTGCAGTATGCTCTGGTAGTCACCGCATTTATGAGTGCACTGTGTTCAAGTCGCAGACGCCTGAAGATAGGAACTCCACTGTCGCTTCACTAAAGTTGTGTACTAATTGTTTAAGAGCCGGTCATACTAGTCAGGCTTGCAAATTACCCGGTTCATGTCGTTCTTGCAAACAAAGGCATAATTCACTGCTACACTTAACAGATGTCGTTTCTTCTGCTTCTAGCCAACCTAAATCTGTAGTTATGTCTACTTTGTCAACTCCAGAAATTTTGTTGTGTACCGCTAAGGTTCGCCTAATTAACCCTAATACCAATGAAACTATTTGTGTTCGAGCGTTACTTGACAGCGGGAGCCAATCGTCATTTATCACGGAAGGTGTTAAACTAAGACTCAACTTGACTCCTCAGCCATCAAATGTCAGTATCGTAGCCATTGGAAATAACACTCTAAATCTGAATCCTGAGAGATGTGCTCTCAAACTACAGTCCATGTCAACTTCATTCGAAGTCACTATGTCGTGTTTAGTATTGAAAACTATAACGGACGATCTACCTAGGCATCCTTTCAATATTAATTCACTAAAATTAAATGACTTTGTACTTGCAGACCCCAGCTTCAACGAACCATCCCCTATTGATATGCTTATCGGCTCGGACCTGTTTTGGGAGTTAATCGGCTCCAAACAGCAGTCTCTAGGGCTCAACAACCCTAATCTTCGCAGCTCTAAGCTCGGGTGGCTCATCGCAGGTCCTGCACCAAATCAAACCCAAGTTCCACCTAAAAGGTCACTAGTTTGTAATTTTCTTATTAAAAATGAAATTCAAACAGACATTCAACGTACCGTTTCCACGGAGCTTGCTAAAGGATGTTTTCCACTAAGGAAATATCGCTCCAACCTTCCTGATCTTCTACCCAACTCAGACTCTTCTGAAGATTCAAATCTAATCATCAGCAATGCCGCTAGTACACTCAGTATTGGCTGGTCTCCCCAACACGATTGCATAAACTTTCCTTTAGACTGTTCATCAAACACTAATCCTACTAAAAGAAATATATTGTCATATACATTTAAAATTTTTGACCCTCTAGGTCTATTGTCTTTGTGCACTATTAGCGCAAAGAACCTACTTCAAAAATTTTGGGCCGAAAAAATAGATTGGGACGAACCCCATTCTTTCCAAATATATTGTCAACAAATCAGCACTCTGTCGTCTCTTAAAATCCAAAGACAGGTTCTAGCCCATGACACAGTTGATGTTGAACTTCATTGTTTCTGCGACGCTTCACAGCTAGCCTATGGAAGCTGCATCTACCTGAGATCTGTCGACAAGGATGGCCATGTTCACGTCAACCTACTATGTGCAAAGGCTCGTGTAGCTCCCATCAAAAGTTGTACCATCCCACGCTTAGAGTTGTGTAGCGCTCTTCTAGGTGCTGAATTAAGTACCGCTGTCAAAGGAGCTTTGCGGATCAATTTGAAACGTTCTGTGTTCTGGACCGACTCTAGTGTTGTGCTAGGCTGGCTAAAAAACCCTAACAAAACTAAAACCTTTGTAGCAAATAGAGTAGCCGCTATAGGTGAACTTACCGATTCCGATGCTTGGCGGCATGTTCCTACTTCTCAAAACCCAGCTGATCTCGCCTCGAGAGGCGTAGAACCTAAAGAAGTCAACAATTTAACGTTGTGGTGGCACGGGCCACCGTTTCTCAAACTTTCCGAGCCGCATTGGCCTTCTCTTTCTGTAGAACTAAATATGGAGTTACCCGAATTAAAAGCGATGCCCGCTTTGGTGGCGGAGGATGCACCTGCGGTACCAGACTTTAATTTGCAAAAATTTTCTAAACTTTCTGTCCTACAAAGGGTTGTAGCCTGGGTTCACAGGTTCATTCACAATTGTAAAAATCCAACCAACAAACTAACAGGAACGCTACAAGTTCATGAGCTAGATAAATCAATAATTTTTCTTGTCAAAATTGCCCAAATGTAATCATTATCTAACTAAACTAATTTTCCAAGCTGAGCATCTCAAACTTTTGCATGCTGGCCCTCAGCATATACTGGCTTCAGTCCGAGAGCGCTACTGGCCCATTGGAGGGCGAAGGCTCGCTAGAGAAGTCGTACGACACTGTCTCGTTTGTCGTCGATTTAAGGGCGAAACCATGACTAATATAATGGGGGGTCTGCCAGCAGATAGAGTAGAGCCTGACTTCCCTTTCACTACAGTTGGCACTGACTTCGCAGGCCCTTTTTTGATTACAGATCGTAAGGGTCGAGGGTGCAAGATAACAAAGTGTTACCTATGTATTTTTGTTTGTTTCCGCTATAAGTGCCTTCACTTAGAAGTAGTTAGTGAACTCACCAAAGATGCGTTTATACTTACATTAAAACGATTCATTTCTCGTAGAGGAATGCCCAAGACTATTTATTGTGATAATGGTCGCAATTTTGTAGCTGCCGCTAAAGAACTAGGTAGCTTTCTACAGTCTAATTGTGACTCTATTTGTGACTTTGCTGCCAGTCGAGGCATTGAGTTTCGTTTCTCACCTGTATACGCTCCTCACTTCAATGGTTTGGCCGAGGCCGGCGTCAAGTCAGCAAAGCATCACTTATATCGCACTTTAGGTCAATCTCACCTAACCTTTGAGGAATTGACCTCTGTATTTACACAGATAGAAGCTATCCTAAATAACCGACCCCTATGTCCCTTGAGCCCCTCACCTAATGATTTCCAGTCCCTTACCCCAGCTCACTTTTTGATTGGCAGACAAATGATGGCGATCCCCTCGTCAAGCTATCTAGACTGCGCTACGCATCGCCTCGATCGGTTCCAGCTCCTGGAGCAGGTCAAGCAGCACTTCTGGAGTAGATGGTCCTCGGAGTACATCGCTGAGCTTCAACAAAGAACCAAGTGGCAAGTGAAGTCCCGAGATCTCAAGCTGGATGACCTAGTTTTGATAAAGGAGGCACCGACGCCGGCCTTATGCTGGCGCCTTGGGAGAGTCAATCGTCTATATTCGGGCTCAGACCACACGCCTAGAGTAGCAGACATAACAACGGCTAATGGCACTGTAAGGAGAGCAATAAACCGGCTGGTCCTACTTCCTACTAACGCTGAAGAGCACGAAGATAAAGCTTGAAAGCGTCCCTAGAGCTTTCAACGGCCGGGAAGATGTTCACGCCGATCTATTTCCGAACGCGTGAACCTGACATTGACAGATTCATGTTTTTCAACGAAGTCGAGACGAGTACTGCACCAATCACGCGCCGGCGCAGAGAGCCTATCATGCGGTCGATACATCACGTCATGTTCGTGTGCAGCCAATAGCAGACCGCAGCCATGACGCGACGTCGGCGAGCACCAATCCCACAGGCCCCACGTCACGTCACTTTTGTATCCAAAAACCGTTCGACGAAGCAGCCACGCAGACAGAACAGAGAGAACAAATAACGCTAAGATCGCTAAGACGTCCCTCCCAAAAGTTTCCATGTAAAAGTTCTAAAACACTTGTAATTTATTGTAATTCTTCCATAATTAAACCCAGTCAAAACCAAATCTATTTTATTTAAAGTTTTGTTCCCTAATACTGAACAGTTGTAATTAGAGGTGATTAGACAAGAGAAGTGCGGCGTGTTAGCGGCGATGTCCGGGGCCGGCGGCGCCGCGGCCGCGCTCGGCGACGTGAGCGGCCTGTTCCAGAGCGCCCAGAAGTACGAGGAGCTGAATGTGATCGGCACGGGTCAGTACCGCTGCGTGCTGCCTGCACATTGTGTACTCACTGCTGGCGGGAGTAACGGTAACCTCTGTATGCAAACACCACGCGCCGACGCCGCTGTTTGGGCCGGTGATGCTACCTATGTACGGCCAAAATGTTCAAAATATAGCCTAGGTTTTATGTAACGTGGTAGAGGACAAGATACTCTGTCTTGTTATGGTATAGGTATTTAATGTTTGGCTAAATACATAATGTACCTAATGGAAATTATTGTATATTACTAAAATGTACATGAACCGGAGGCCAAGCTACCATGTAACTGGTGGAGTCTGAGGAGCATCCTAATCTAGTGCACATTCCAGTAAAAGTGTGATATAGAAATGAATATTATTGTTGTTAAACTACATGGTCGGTAGTATTTAATGTTTACAGACATTAATCAGTTAAATTAAAATAATCTCACATGATACAATACAAGATGTTCTATGTAATGTAAACCAACCATAGGTACCATATTCATTAATTTCGATAGTGCATAATCCTCATAAGTAATACTAATAATAAGTTATTAGTTACACACATTTACTACAAAAATTGTTTGTCAACATCAACGGAAGTAATATAATAATTTAAAAAAAGCAAATGAATCAATTTATTGAAGTAAAAGGTTGTACATAATATTAAAAAAAAAATATCTTTAAGATGTCATGAAGAATTACATGTCCAAGAGTCCTGTAAGGTCTAAAGGAAATAAAGCATTTTGATTTTGATTAGAATATACACAAGTACAATTACCTACCTATGCCCTTATACAAATACAACTTACGAGATGGGTACGCATTACTGGCGGCCCCCGCATGAGGCAACACTTTGTCACGGGAAACCTATCTACAAAAGTAGCTTTAATAGTAAAGATTAGGTTGTAACTTATACAGGCCAAACAAACAAAAATACTATAAATATAGGTGATACAAAAACTAAACAAATCAGAAGACAAAAACTAAATTTAAGTCACTCATTGACTATTTGGAGAAAAAATGGAGGAGTATATGAGGACAAGGGAAGTTTAAGATTATGAAATCAAGTTCAAGTTTTGATTGACTCCACCTGCATTGAAGATTTTGTAGGTACAGTGCGCGTCAGAATTAAGTAACCCCCTTCTCTACAATATAATTTTGATTACTTCTAATTCCGTTGTAACTTGTCACAAATTTTCACATACAACATTTTTTCGCCCCAGCTAAGGATCGATCCACCCACCCATAATACTTGAAGTCTGAAATTCCCAACAATGACAACTATTCTGTCCCACATACATTGAGATAGGGGTGGTACTTATATGTGACGCGCACTGTACATAAGTGTATTGACAGTAAGAAGTGTCAGTTTAAAATATAGAATAGAATATACTACTTTATTGCACAAAAGTTGTACATAGGCGGACATAATGCTAGATAGCATTCTCTACCTGCTAACCTTTGGGTAGTGTGGGCAAAATTTTATAGATAGTGCTAGGTAATTAAAATTATAGAAAACTATACTACAATCAATAGTGCATGACATTTATATAAATAAATACAACACTGTATAGTAAGTTGAGTAGATGGTCATTGTTGTTGTATGGTGCAGGTGCGTACGGCACGGTGTACAAGGCGCGCGACCTGCAGAACGGCGGGCAGGTGGTGGCGCTGAAGAAGGTGCGGCTCGCGCTCACGGAGGACGGCGTGCCGCTGTCCGCGCTGCGCGAGATCGCGCTGCTGCGCCAGCTGGAGGCGCACCGACACCCCAACATCGTCAGGTACGGGAGGCGCACCGACACCACAACATCGTCAGGTACGGGAGGCGCACCGACACCCCAACATCGTCAGGTACGGGAGGCGCACCGACACCCCAACATCGTCAGGTACGGGAGGCGCACCGACACCCCAACATCGTCAGGTACGGGAGGCGCACCGACACCACAACATCGTCAGGTACGGGAGGCGCACCGACACCCCAACATCGTCAGGTACGGGAGGCGCACCGACACCACAACATCGTCAGGTACGGGAGGCGCACCGACACCCCAACATCGTCAGGTACGGGAGGCGCACCGACACCACAAAATCGTCAGGTACGGGAGGCGCACCGACACCCCAACATCGTCAGGTACGGGAGGCGCACCGACACCCCAACATCGTCAGGTACGGGAGGCGCACCGACACCCCAAAATCGTCAGGTACGGGAGGCGCACCGACACCCCAACATCGTCAGGTACGGGAGGCGCACCGACACCACAACATCGTCAGGTACGGGAGGCGCACCGACACCCCAACATCGTCAGGTACGGGAGGCGCACCGACACCACAACATCGTCAGGTACGGGAGGCGCACCGACACCCCAACATCGTCAGGTACGGGAGGCGCACCGACACCCCAACATCGTCAGGTACGGGAGGCGCACCGACACCCCAACATCGTCAGGTACGGGAGGCGCACCGACACCCCAACATCGTCAGGTACGGGAGGCGCATCGACGCCCCAACATCGTCAGGTACGGGAGGCGCACCGACACCCCAACGTCGTCAGGTACGGGAGGCGCACCGACACCCCAACGTCGTCAGGTACGAGCTCACTCCCCCTGCGCTAGAACTGCTCTCCTCCACTGACACCTGCTGACAGCGCCATAAACAGAGGTCTCCTCGGTGGACTCCGCGCTTCTGGACAGAGAGAGGCTGGCTATACTATGCTATACATAATGCATAATGGACCAAAATTAGTCCAAATGTGGCATAAGATAAAAAGGTAGTATTGAGGTACTCTTAAGCTACTCTCATCTAAAACCAAACTGGATGGTTGCAAAGTGCACTTATTAAAATCAATTTGTTTTCTTACATGCAGCTTTAAGCCCACAAATGGTAAGTGCAAAATTAAAATTATTGAGTTCATAATTTTAGACGATATTAGCATTCGTGCAGCTTTTAATGAAAGTCGAGCATGAATTGGATGCAACTCGCGCTGTGCGTCCTGGAGTTGTGTTGTACTTCGAGTTCAAAGTCACAATTAATCTAACAAAACACTGTTTGTAAGGGATCTTCTGTCTCTCTCTGGTATATGAATTCGGATCTCTTGCCGAAAGGTGCCTACTTCACTTATTTCTGTTGGAGACCCAGAGTAGGATGTGTAATCTCGAGGGTTGTGTGTGTGTTGCAGACTGCTGGAGGTGTGTCACGGGGGCGGCGCGGCGGGTGCGGGGGCGGGGGCGGGGGCGGGGCGCGAGCCGCAGCTGGTGCTGTACCTGGTGTTCGAGCACGTGGAGCAGGACCTGGACTCGTACCTGCAGCGCGCGCCGCCCGGCCCGCTGCCGCAGGACCTCATCCGGGTGCGTACCGTGCGACCCGCCGCGCGCTGACGTCCACGCCCCCACTCACCTCCTCCCTCGCGTTGCAGAGCATGGCGCACGACATCCTGAGCGGCGTGGACTTCCTGCACGCGCACCGCATCGTGCACCGCGACCTGAAGCCGCACAATCTGCTGGTCACGGCGCAGGCGCGCGTCAAGATCGCGGACTTCGGGCTCGCGAAGACGTACGACGCGGAGATGCGGCTGACGTCGGTGGTGGTGACGCTGTGGTACCGGCCGCCGGAGGTGCTGCTGGGCGCGGCGTACAACACGGCGGTGGACGTGTGGTCCAGCGGCGCGGTGCTGGCGCAGCT